>CM053027.1:69088721-69247113 GCA_028564925.1 Lithobates sylvaticus
CTGGTAGCCAAAGATGAGGTAGAGCAATGCTTCAACATAGCTGAAACCAAAAAGACAGACCATTCTAAAATGACTTGCTGATTGGCAATCAACAAAGCAAACGCAAGTCAAGGTAATGTGTTTCATCTTATATGAACAATGTAGATTAAACAGGTAAGAACAGAGAAAAGGATGCAGGTTTGAGAAAGACTGGCAAAGAATGAATCCAGAGCAAATTTGACTTATTCTTTAAGGGATTTGTTGTGCTATTCTCAGATTTAGAAAACCTCTGCCTGTAAACACACATGCCACATTCTGTATAGTCTTCCAATACATTTACCATCAATGCACTTGAGACTTTGGTCACTGCAGATCATTTATCACAGCAGGACTTCAGAGAACACAGATGCTGCGTAGGAGGAAATAAGGAGTCTAAGAACCATTGTTCTTCCAATTGTGATGGTTTGTGAATGTAGTATGCAAGTTTAATAGAAAACAAAATGTCAAGGTACATGCACACGACCACAAGAGGGCCATACAGCATGCAACTGTATTCATTTGTGTAGTAGTGGGTAGTCATTTGTGTGCAATTCTCTGCCAGGTAGTCAAAGGTGCAGCAAGCAACCAGATGTCTGTAAAAATCAGTGACAGGCTAAAATACACAGCAGCAGTATGCCGATATATGCACATCCAAGTGGTACATGGACACAGGGATACATGTACTGCCCCAAGCACAGACTGCAGCTGAATGTAAGTGCTGCAAGGATGTGCGCACACACCACCGTACAGCTGCTGCATATTTCAGCCTGTCATTGATTTTTGACAGGTCGCTGCACCTGAAACACCTGGGTGGAGAATAACACCTACAGAGACTCACAAATCTAGGGTGCTCCATATTCAAACTGCAGGTATCAGTCCCTCCAACCATGCATCACTAAGGCTAGGTACAAGATGTTTTTATTTATTTTTTTCACCCTAGGTTTGTAACAAAAAAAAAAAAAAAAAGAAAACCTGGGATATCGCTGTACTAACTAATCGGATGCTGGTTTTCTAGAATATCCCTTCGACAAGCGCCGGTCGTAACACTGGCTTCTGTCAGATTGACAGCTGTACACAGTGACCAAACGTCATCCAGTTCCTGTTGAACTGGTGGATACTGGCCATATTCAGCTTATGTGTACTTCGCTTAACTGCACTGCAAACACTTTCCTGAGACATGCATATAGCATGCCAGAGCATAGAATTGAATGCAAAGCACAACTTTGCATATTAAACACCCTGGGTTCAAGAACTTGCAGCTATTATGACAGGCCAACACTTTTCAGACGTAGGGGCCGCCATTTAATTTTAATCCTGCAAATAGCTTCTACTGTACATAGAACATTGTAAAACTTAAAAAATATTTGTTCCTAAAAAAACATGGAGAATTAAAGTGGTTGTAAAGGCAGAAGGTTTTTTTTTTATCTTAATGCAATTATATGCATTAAGATAAAAAGCCCCCTCACACTTACCCGAGTGTCAAAGCTGTCCGATATTCTCCCTCCTGATTGGCTGAGACAGCAGCGGCGCGATTGCAGCGGCGCGATTGTCAAAGTCAGCTAGCCAATCGGGGACGAGAGGGGGCAGGGCGGGGTCAGGGCTCTGTGTCTGAATGGACACAGGAAGCTGTGACTTGGCTCAGGTGCCCCCATAGCAAGCTGCTTGCTGTGGGGGCACTGAACAGGAGGGAGTGGCCAGGTTCCCAGAACAGGAGGATCTGGGCTGCTCTGTGCATATCCACTGCAACAAAGCAGGCAAGTAAAACGACTTTACAATCACTTTAAAGTGTTACTAAACCCAGGAGTTTTCATTCTTCCCCGATTGTCCTATAAGGCTGCATGACCCCTGACCCTCTTGTCTGGACAGTGCTGATTGGCCCTGTGCTGATGACATGCACTCTCAAAAAAAAAAAAAAAAAAAAAAAAACTCTCTAGCAATACACACCAAACTGAGCATGTGCAGCTTGTCCCCAAGCTCTGTAGTGTCAGGAAATGATTAGGGGATGATGTAGGAAGGGGAGGATCAGAGAAGACAGGATTCAACAGCCTGTTTACACAATGCAGAGGGTTAACCAATTAGGTTCCAGGGTGAGTATAACAAGCATGCTTTACTGCATATACATACTAATTTTACTGTTGTGGGTTTAGTAACACTTTAATATAGTGTTTAGATTGAATTAGATGCTAATTTAGGACAACTGACATCTGCAACATCCCTGTAAATATATTTGAATCTTTTTACTTTAAATCTGTAACACTGGTGCATTAATGGATTTGAAAACCTGGAAAACAATCAGCCTCATTATGTACATGGGCTCCCTAATGTAGCAGCAATAAGCCCCACCCACCTTTTGTTCTGAAACAGCTCCAAACCAATCAAGATGTACATCGTTGTGTCCCGGAAACTCTTGTACTCCTTGTGCCAGCGCTACAAACAAATGACAGACACTGTTGGGATGTGCTGCTATGACATTAAAGGGAATATACACACAGTACTAATATATGAACATCAGATATTCCTTGCAGAAAAAAATGCAAGGATGGGCTGTATAGTACATACATGCATTTGCTCGTACACATGCAGAAAATTGCTTCTAGCTGTTTTAAATCAAGGTAGTGTGATGTACACGTGTAAAAATACTGACCAGCAATGCAGGATTTTTTTTTTTAACGGATCTATACGCAGCACAAGTTTACGCACATGTGTGTACAGGCCCATGCATTAAGTGTAAAGAAAAAAAAAACCCTGCATGCCTTAAAAAGACAGCATTTTTAGGCTTCTATGTGCAAAAGGGTTAAAAAACCTAATTGTAGGAAGACCTTTACAATAAATATATTGCAAAACAGACAGACAGGAAGTGAGGGAAATCATTCCAACAAGGGCACAGGCATGTTAAAGTTCAATCAAAGTCTCTCTCGTCTTTTACATTCTCCTTCATACTACTGGATGTTATGATTCTTAACTTATTCTAACTGACTCTTAACTGGTACCTTAAAGCGGAACCGAAGAAAAAAAAATTGCCGAGCAGGCAGGCAATTTATTGCAATGCCTTTTTTTGCAATAAAACACTCACCAGTTTCTTCCCAATTTTTTAGCATGTACACTAAGCTGCTCATGATCAGCTCAGTGTACATTCTGAGCACACCTCGGTGCTAAAATGAACTCCCATGCGCATGGAACAGGAGTTCCTTTATTACGTCCTGGCCAATCAGGTTTGCCGAAGAACCTAGATCCGGAATAAGTCCAGGTCAGCGTCAGGGAAGGACTGAGGGGAGGGGAGGTTAATTCCAATTTAAAGAACCCTTTTTGCTTTCTGAAAATTCTCCTTTTCCAGTCCCTCTCTAGTGCTTTACCTTGGCATAGATGAGTAATGGCCATTCCTCTTTTCACTATTGTCTTCACTAAGGATGAGCTCAGGCGTGTTCGCACACAGAGCCCACCAGGAAGTCGGCACTGCACAGCGCTAATCACAGGCAGTGAGACATTTTTCCAATCCACGGCTGCAGAGATCGAGAAAGGTCTCTCTGCCTGTGATTAGCGCTGTGCAGTGCCAACTTCCTGGCGGGCTCTGCATGTGCGGGTTGCGAACACGCCTGAGCTCATCCTCTTCACACAGACTACAGAGAAAGAGGGGCATGTCTGACCAGGCCTGTCAAATTATGGAGTGTGCAGGGAAGGGTGGTCAAACACTGGTGCCTAGTGGACTGCAAATTCATATTTAGATACATTGCACATCTATTATAACAGGAAAGTTGAGGAAAGATCATGAGAATTAAGTCCGCTAGCTGTCTGGGTTACTAAAAATTTCTGTGGCTTTAATTCGGGTTAAAAAAAAAAAAAAAAATCGGAGAAGATCCTACTTTTCTTTATTAGGAAGATCAACCACTCGAGAATCATATCAAACCTTAAATCAAGTGGGCGACAACAGGTGGGTTACTGCAGCAAACAAATCTCCTGGACTATACACATTGCTCCAATGGCAATCTCTTTCCTGTGCTCTACTATACTGAGAGCCTGCTTAAACATTTCCCATTGGCTAAAATAGGTTAGGTAAATGGTATGGTACTATAGGTGCACCAGAACTTGCACAATGTGCAAAACCTGTGTCATCCTTGGACTGGATTTCTAACGCACATGGGGTTGAGGTTAAAATAAACACAGACTAAGGATAGGTAAGTTATCAGTATTTAAAAAATAATATGTAATTAAAAGAGTTGTAAAGGTAGAAGGATTTTCATCTTAATGCATTCTATGCATTAAGATAAAAAAAAACCACAACCCCCCCCAGCACCCCCCGAATTACTTACCTGAGCTCCTTCTCTCTCCAGTGATGTCCACAATCCCGTCAGCCATCCAATACACTCCTCCTGATTGCCCTAGACAGAGCAGAGGTATTGGCTCCAGCGGCTGTCATTCAAAGTCAGTCAGCCAATCAGGGGAGAGAGGAAGTGGGGCCAGGTCGGGGGTCCATGTCTGAATGCATACACGGAGCTCAGACTCAGCTTGGGTGACCCCTGTAGCTAAGGGGCACTCAAAGGAGGGAGGGGCTAGGAGCAGTGAAGAGGGACCCGAGAAGAGGAGGATCCAGGCTGCCCTGTGCAAAACCAACTGCACAGAGGAGGTAAGTGAAACATTTTTTTTTTTAAACAACAAACAAGCCCTTACAATCACTTTAAAATGTTATAGGGATTTTTATATAGTTTCCTGTAGTTGCTCTTCACGTGTGAAAATGGTCTTCTGGTGCTATGGTCCCTTTACTATGTACTGATGAATGCTTCCAAAATATGCCTTCCACAGCTGTAGCTATGGGTACATTTTCACGTAGCGTAATGTTCTATTGACTTCTCCATATGTCTTTCCTAACCCTCAGTCCTCTTGAAATGACAAGGATTACACACAGCAATAATGGCAGACGATGTTGTGAAGATTATTTCTATTTGGCGGCATGTTATCAGGACATATAAAAACAAGGGATATAATGGGCATTTTAAATTACGTGTGATAATCTAATGAAGCAGTGTTGCCCCAACAATGTACAAAGCAAACAAAACCACCTACCATGTATTCTTCCATATTAACCTCATCAGGTTTTATCATTTCAAGCTTCGCCTGAGCCACTTTCATTATGTTGCGGCAACTGGAAA
Source organism: Lithobates sylvaticus (assembly GCA_028564925.1). Lineage (NCBI taxonomy): Eukaryota > Metazoa > Chordata > Amphibia > Anura > Ranidae > Lithobates > Lithobates sylvaticus. The sequence continues at coordinate 69,093,884 of CM053027.1, forward strand.
AAAAGAAAATCATTTTTTTTCTTGATTAATACGGAGTATCCCTGTTATATTGTTATTACCTTTAGAAAAAATTGTGTGCTGTCCCTTTAAATCCTATGGCGATTAATCAGATCAATCCTGAACTAGATTAATCTGTAAAACTCACAGTGCAAAGAATATGCAAACAAAAAAAAAAAAAAAAAAAAACTGTACAAATTAAACACTATAAAAAAACACAAAACATTGTGAAACAGCAATGGTGCAAATCAAGCAATCAAATAAAAATGTGCAAATAAATTCAACTGATAGCAATAAAAATATAAAAAAAAAAAAAATAAGTGAGGGAGTCTCTTAATTAAAACAAATCCTTGTATGAATACAGATGATATAGGTGTCCTTAGTGCTAAAAAGAAGACTTTAAAAGTGCTCCTTCAGGAAAAGATGGCCACTGAATTGATCGCAAATTACAGGGGTCAAAAGCGCATGAAATCCATCTATAGATGAGAAGCTCCCATACAAAGCCATATCATGGCAACATGCTTCTTCAGTAGAGTGCAATGGGTTATTATATCATCATAAGATCGCTGAGTCTCTTCACAGTAAAGCTGATGTGTGCTCGGTATGGAATGACTACAAGCAATCAAATATTCTTGATCTGAGCCGTCACATCGAGGGTACCGAGCCGCATGCAGCACAATCCCGCAGAAATTTTTTTGATTATCAATAATTATCAACTTATTTTCACATTTTTATTTATTGATTGCTTGATTTGCACCATTGCTATGTTGCACAGTGCTTTTTTTTTAATATAGGGTTTACATTTTTTTTTGCATATTCTTTGCACTGAGTTTCACAGATTCATTTAGTTCCGGATTGATCCAATTGATCACCATAGGATTCAAAGGGGCTGTGCACTATATTATTTCTAAAGATTTGCTGTTGGTTACATAAGTTGCAGCAGTCCTGCGATTGTGATCTGCGTTTGGCGTCATTAATAATACATTGGCATCTACATGTGGATTGTAAGGATAGTGAGTTCAAATGAAGCGTGCCTTTTACCACATCGCGTACTCGTGTGAACTGGCCCTTAACTTGAATCAGAGGTACACAGCTAAAAACACAGTTAAAACATATCAACTAGTTTGCTTGCCAAAGAATTTGTAATTCTGTTTAGCCTTGCGATCCAGACACCCCCTCTGCCAGGTCTCAGATTGACTTCCCTACAATTAAAGTGCACATGTAATGACAGAAATATAGAAGCTTCTACTACTGACTCATTGTGACGATGCATGTTCCAAGGCTATCATCTTTAGATTAGCTTTACTACTTAGTGGGTCACTTGACTGATGTGTCTGATATGTACATCCTGTTTCAGATCAGTGAAATCAGAAATGTCAGTCTACAAGCCCCACAGGGAGGATTGTTCAATGTTAATTGATAGTATTATCTTTTAGTAGTTCAGAAAGAATACCTATTTTCTTTACTGAGACAGAAGATGGGACCAGCCTCTGCTGTCCCATCGTCACAACATAGAGCTGCCACTTCTCAACTGAGAAGCGGCATCTTTGCCAAATGATATATTCTGCAGATCGTATATTTCTTAAAACAGAACTCCGGTCAAACTTAAAAAGAATAAACATTATTAGCTCATTGAAATATTCAATAAAAATCTGCTTTTGTTGCAAGATTTACTCTCAATCCAGGACTCTTGCCAGCGCAGTACTTTTTTTCTGCCACAAGATGTCCTCAACAGCTTCATTCAACCCACCAAGGAAAAAAAATGACAAAAAGTCACCACATCTAAAGATTGGTAAGCTGCAATATATTACATGTTTGGCTCTGGGTTTAATACTGCTTAAAGTATTACATCTGTACAGAGTTCAAGCATAAAGTGTAACTAAACCTTCCTATTCATGAAGGATGGTGCCAACATACCCCCAATTTAGATCTACAGTTGCCATGGTGCTATACACTTGGGCAGCTAGAACACAAGCCATCTGAAGGATTGAACATTGGTTGAGAGCGAACATAAGCACAATGGCAACTGTCATAAGTATCACCAAAATGTATCACTTTGAGGCCCGGGTCACATACCTCCGGCCGCGGTTCCAGCATGGTGTCCGGTGCGTCCCTGGTTCAGGTCTGAATTTTTGCAAGAATTCACACCTGAACCGGACTCAAAGACGTACAGGACCCTTCTGTCATCCGGTTCTCGGCTGCCCCTGACCTGTGTGAACCGACTCCATTGAGAGCCAGAGACACTCACCTGTCATGCGAATTGGATGAAGGGGAAACCTGCATCCAATTTGCATATATGTGAACCCAGACTAAATAAGGCAAATACTGCCCATGTATGTACTAGTAGTTAGAATGTAAAATACCAACACTAGAAAACTGGCGTGTTTGATTAAAGATTTACTAACATTTATTGAACATTTTTAACTTCAGCTTTCTTTTGGGAAATAGTTAAATTTAAAGTTTAGTTTTGGTTTAGGTAGAGTTCCTCTTCAAAAGCAACCTATCAAGAGACAAATACTGAGGCTGCTACTTAACTTTCTGAAAATGGCGGTTCCCAGGCTGTTATACTGATGTTTTGGCTTTACTACCCTGAGTTACTGATTCAGAAAATAAAATAGTAAAAATACGCAAACTCATTTGCTGCATGTTTGTTCAGGACTGTGATCTAAAAAAAAACCTGAAAGCAGCCACAGCCTGTTTTTCGAATGACAGATTTACTGAAAATTGCCAACATGCAGGCTCGTCATATTACCGTTCATCAAAACTCAGGTTGCGATCAGCAAACTGCTCAAGCAGGGTCCTCTCAATGATTTTCTTTGGCGCCTGGCTCTGGATGAAGTAAACGACCGCATGCTGTAACCGGTAATCGGTCTCTGGAGGGGGATCCTCTTGTGCTAGCTTCAATAACCGTGCATACTCTGTTTTAATGGCCTAAGAGGAAAAAATGTAAAAGCATTCATCACATTAAAGCTGCAATCCTACAAATGGAACAGACCAACAACACATTGAATAAATGGAAACAAAGTCATCTTAAATTCAAAAAAGTCTTTAAAAAAAAAAAAAAAAAGGAGTTGTTGCCTATGGTAGGTAACTAGATGTGGAAAACACCCCTGGATTACTGAAAGGCATAAGAAGCCGCTATTGTATGTAGACATCCACTAAAAATGGAAAGCAAAACCACTTTCAAAATGATAAATTAACCACTTAAGGACCAAGCCTCTTTTTTACACTTGTTTTACAAGCTAAAATCATTTTTTTTTTTTCTAGAAAATTACTGAGAACCCCCAAACATTATATATTATATATATATATATAAATATTTTTTTTTTTTTTTAACACCCTAGAGAATAAAATGGCAGTAGTTGCAATACATTGTCCCACCGTATATGCGCAGCGGTCTTACAAGCGCATTTTTTTTGGAAGAAGTACACTTTTTTGAATAAAAAAAATAAGACAACAGTAAAGTTAGCCCAATTTTTTCTTATATTATGAAAGATAACGTTACGCCGAGTAAATTGATACCCAACATGTCACGCTTCAAAATTGTGCCCGCTCGCGGGATGGCGACAAACGTTTACCTTTAAAAATCTCCATAGGCGATGTTTTTAAAATTTCTACAGGTTACCAATTTTGAACAGAGGAGGTCTAGAATTATTGATCTCGCTCTAACGATCGTAGCGATACCTCACATGTGTGATTTGAACACCGTTTTTATATGCGGGCGCTACTCGCGTATGCGTTCGCTTCTGCGTGCGAGCTCGTCGGGACAGGCGTTTTAAAACAAACATTTTTTTTTTTATATTTTACTTTTATTCCTATTACAAGGAATGTAAATATCCCTTGTAATAGAAAAAAGCATGGCAGGACCTGTTAAATATGAGATATAGGGGCAAAAAGACCTCAGATCTCATATTTACTCTAAAATGCAATAAAAAAAAGAAAAAAAAAAATGTCTCCTTTAAGAGCTATGAGTGGAAGTGACGTTTGATGACATGAAGCCGAGCAGGGGCCATCTTCCCCTCAGTCGGCAGCCAGGCATCCACAGGAGAGGACCCGATCGTCTGTCGCTAGCGGTGGGTCCGATAATGTTAACAGGCCCAAGAAACAACAGATACTAGTGACTTGCCTGCAGCTCGCAGAGCTGACTGAAGAACCTTACACCCAAAGCTGGCATCAGAAGAGGCAGAAACTTCTACCTGGTGGAACCCAGTGTGAGTGAAAAGATGACCAGTTGGCAGCCTTGCAAATGCAGCAAACCAATGCTTGATGCACTCACAGAACTTGTAGTTTGTGCTTTCACAGAAAAATTGTAAAAGTAAATCCATGAAGCCCATAAACCTGGATGATGGTATGTCTGAGCTATCTAGAGATGGAGGCGCGAGTAGCCCTTGTACCCTACTGGAGTTCATTCGGGATGACAAAAGGGGTTCAGTCTTTCTGCAAGAAACAGTGGTTGAGAGATTGACCCTCACAGCCTGAACCACATTTAAACAATAGAGGAAAATTTTGTTTTGGTTAACTGTATCCAGACAGAGGAACGGAAAAAAAATATCCTGGTTTAGGTAAAAGGCAGAAGTTACCTTAGGAAAGATGGAATCTTGCAAAGGTGCATCTTGAAGAGTAGAGAGAGAAATACGCTATATCTGATGGGTTCAAGTTGCGGTTTCCTGAAGTGCAGAGAGAACCAGATTTACATCCCATGGAGTCGCAGGGGAACAGATGCAAGGAACTACACAAGAGACCCCCTGTACAAATGTCTTAAAGTGTTCTCTGGAATGAGATAGAAAGGGTAGGAACCAGGCCTTTGATAGCACAGGCAGTCAAACTATGGTCTAGAAGACCCAGGTTCAGGAAAGAAAAATTCTATCCTATGAAGAAACTATAAGGGTGGAAGCCCAGAGACTTACACCAAGCAAAATATGCTCGGCATGTCTGATGACAGATCCTGCAGAAGTAGCCTATTTGGCATTAAGAATCAAAAGGAATCACAGATTCAGAGATGCCCCTGCCTCTTGGAACCTGGGCTTCAACAGCCATGCCATTAAAGCCAGTGACTGTGAAATCAGTCCGAGAGACAAAAGCGCATGGTCCATCTGGTTGAGCTCATGGAGTCTTACCAGGTTGATGTGCTACATCCACCTGGACCAATCCCGCATAAATAAAGAATTTGCAGATGGCCCTTCATCTTGCTCCTGGGAAGCAGATGGGGGAGTTTTGAGGGAGGAAAGGTGTACTAAACCTGGAGGAGCCACCAGAGCATCAACTTATTCTGCCAGAAGATCTCTGTATCTGGAGACAAACCGACCCAGTTTGTTGTTGAACATGGAGGCCAGAAGGTCGACATCCAATGTTCCCCACCTTCCGACACAGGTCCAGGAAAACCTGAGTTTCTGACAATTGTCTATGCTTGGTATGTACAAGCCTGGAATGTGAAGTTCTGCCCAGGGCAGGATCCTATCTACCGTAAATGACTTTCCAGCAGGATGGTCCAAGGCTGCAGAAACGGCAAAGATCACCTGAAGCTCTAGGATGGTAATTAGGAAGGCGAAACAACTCCAATGAGCCAGGACCAAACAGTGAGAAAGGGCTTTAAACCACTTATCAGTTGGGTCCTTAGAGGCAGTAGCATCTTCTGATGTAATATGAATCACTAGATCTATAGTGGGAATGCAACACTTTTACACAAAAACCTTCCGATACTAGTACAAGGCTAATAAGCGGTTGGGGGGAAAAGAAACCACTTAGGGCGTTTTTATCTCTGTATAGAAATACTTGGAAAAACTGGCACAAAATGAACATCTTTGCAGCTTTAGGAGATATACAGGTGCCAAGACTGAAAACAGCTCTGGCAAAAGCAACAGGCTGATCCACTAGTTTTAGAGTGGTGCACACTGCATCATAATAGCCAAAATGGACTTTGATGAAACTCCTCAGGGTCAAGGTCATCAATCAGGGACTGGAGCGACTCAGAATTGGACAAAGTCTCTCTAGTTGATGGCTCAAAAGGCACAGGTAAATTAGATATAGGAACTGAGGTAGAAGTTACAGGAGTATGCTTGTGGCCTCTGCGGTCAAGGTCTGCCATATGGCTCCTTGCAAGCAGAAACAGCAGTGATGAGATGCTGTCTTAACACTGTATGGAGGGAAAAATTGTGGAAACAGGCCACCCAAGCAAATTATGTCAATCCCCTTCCACAGTGGAAACCAGCAGCTATGGGGAATTTAAAGGTGGCCAGTGACCTATACAAATGAGGCAGCTTCCGATGCTTGAACCACCTGACCTAAAAGAGTTCTTTTTTCCCCGAGAGAGGGCAATGCCACCAACTCTGAACTTGGAAAGCTCTTCAAAGCTAACTTTTACCAGAACCAGAGTCTGGAAGGCCCCCCATGCAAAATAGTGCCAGAAAATTACTTTGAGGGGGTCGAGACATGTCACTCCAAAGACCAGGCTGAGGAAGGCCACATCAGATACCTGGACTTGGAGAGACAAGTTCTTTATTTTTAGTATCATATAGTTCAAAATGTGTAAGGCTGGGTCACCAACAAAACTCAAAGGGAAGCTCCAGTTTAGTTGAGAATAGAAAACAATACCCACCCAATTCCATCCACAGTGAATGATAAAGGAAAAGAAAGTCTGCAACACTATGTTAAAATTAAAAATTGGCTAAACTATTGATTCAGCCAAACATTCCCTGCCTGGGGACCTCCTGCTTTTCTTAGGAGGACGACGTTAGGGATCTCTTGCCTGGATCTGGATTTACACCAGCATTACATTTTAATTGCGTCACCAGCTTTCTTTTCAGGGATTGTTTGGCCGTCTGTGGCATAGGACAGGCTCCTGTTTGATTTCTGACACACCGCTTTTTGGGCTTGCAAGTGCCGCAAACGCCTTTAAATTAGTAATATACATAGCAAAGGTTTTAGCAAACTTTACTGTTGATTCTTACTTTCCTCTGTTCTGAAGACATTGATGTAAACCTTTTCATCAGTTAATCAAATTGACTAAGTTGGAAGGCTAGACTTCATTATAACTAGATCCAAGTGGAATGAAGAAAAAAATAAGTACATAAAAAGTTTATCCATCTGCTGAATGCCATCTTCTACTACGATCTGTTTGGAGAACATGGATGGATCATGCATTAAGTGCTGGTATAAAGCAATGTCTTCAGATATAGGTGAGCCGCTTTTCTGTTACTTGATTATCAGCATCAGTTTATATTATTATTGAACAAAGGTACTGTTTTAGTGACACTTGTTTAAAAGGCTTAAAGGGCAAGAAGAATGAATGTATTGCACATTATAAGGTATTTGTATGTAGATACACAGGGTCCTGTGTGTTTTTAAAACATTACCGAAAATACGCTTTTCATCTCGTTGGTGTGGAGTCAGTCAAAATGGCAGTTAAAAGAACTACATTTAACTTTTTTTTTTCCAGGCACCTATTTTGTAAGGAAAAGTATTGGTCCATGTGTGATTAGGAAACATTGTATTTCAAATGATGCTACTCCAAGAAGAGTAATGAAGAATTAGGGTATATGAATGGTATGTATGTAACTTAGCTGTCCATCCGGGGCAAAATATCCCAGCAGAGCCATTATTGCAATCATGTTGAGGGCTCCAAGGAGTCACAATTAGATATTAATCCTTCCTAGGGGGCATTAAAGGGCAGACGCTAACATCTTAAAATACCTAGTTCTTTAAACCTTCTGCTAATTTCACTGATAATCCAATAGTAAGCAACCTTCAGCTAGAATATGAAAAGCGAGACAGCGACCAAAACCAAAATAAGGCAGCTTTCCAAGAAAGTGCAATCGATGAGATAGGAACTTCAAGGCTCATGGGTGGTTTCTACAGGTAATGGTGTTCCGGTCATTTGAGAATCCTGAGTTAAGCATTACTATACATACAATTCATAACAGTCTATATATACCCCAGTCTACAATTAAAACATTTCTTAAAAATAAAAAATAACAAAATCTGTGCAGTTGTAAACAGATTTACAATGATAGATGCATGTGTAAACGATTAACTGGACATCCTTACTAATGACTAATGCCACGTACACATGGTCGGAATTTCCAATGGAAACAGTCCGATGGGAGCTTTTCATCGGATTTTCCGACCGTGTGTATGCCCATCGGTCTTTTTCTGTCGGAATTTCCGACGGACTTTGGATTGAGAACCTCTTAATTTTTACGAAGGAAAACCTTTCTATCGGATTTTCCGATCGTGTGTATGCAACCCTGACAGGAAAAATTCAGATGCATGCTCGGAAACAATTCGACCCATGCTCGGAAGCATTAAACTTCCCTTTTATAGTGCCGCAGTGTAATTGACCGTCAGAATTTGGTGTGACCGTGTGTAGGCAAGACAGTTTGGGCGAAATTCCGTTGGAATTCCGACGGGAAAACATCAGCGCTTTTTCCGACGAGAATTCCGACAGTGTGTACGCGGCATAAGTCATGCATAAGGGGTACAAGGTCAATAATTCTTCTGTGGAAATTCTTGTCCATCTAAGGGGCATTTTCATCATTCCAATTCCTAGGGGGGTCTGTTAACAGAACAGCAAGCAGAACATGGGTGTAAAGGTAATAAGGACCAGGTCTGCTTGTGATCCACTAGTGCAGACATTCTCAAACAAAATGCTGTGAAATACTAGGGCTCCTTCAGAGGTTATTTTTAGGGGTTTCTTGAGCACTAGAAGACTGACATCCAACCTGATGGTTGTGGTGCAGTTTTGGGCCAATGTCGCATGACAATAATGTCTCAAAGGATGGCATTTTCCCCCTGACCATGTAAGGGAAATTCTTCCTATGATTTCCAGTGAAATAATGCACTCTTTCAACTGAACATCAACTACCATGTAATGGGCATTCTCTCTCTGAACATAGATATAAGGGGGGGATCTCTCTCACAAACCATACTGCAAGGTGGACCTCACTCTGATCATAAATGTTAGTTGACAGCTCTCCCATTGACAACCAACGTTAAGGGGAACCTTCACTGAACACCAATGCAAGGAGGTATTTTTCCACTGACCATTTATATAAAACGAGTCTGTTGGTTTGTTTTCTGGACTTTTTTAATTTAAATTACTGAAAATAATTTTAGCATACAGATCAGCGGGTGTTCAAAATGATTCGCCTTTGTGGCCAAGGAGTTGCTAGCCTTGTCTAAAAACATCCTGCAGACAATTGCACACCTCTGCACTGTCCCATGAAAATTAGGCATGCTCCTGACTAGTATGGGAAAGTATAGTTCTGAGATAGAATACGGCACAATAAATAACTTTTAAAAGACAACAATTATACTCAAAAAACACTCTCAAAGCCCTTTACCTGGCTAAAGACAATTATAAAAAAAATTATTAAACCCAAAAGTAGGGATTAAGAGCCCCCTTGTTTAGCAAAATAATTTAAATCCCTGCTGATCTGCAACAGCCATCATGGAATATGGTATTCAGAGCACTGTTTGCAAGAAATCCTTTGACCACTGCCCAGAATAGTTAGAGGCTTCCCATGAATGCTACGATTCTATGCGGCCCTAGAACAACCACTACCGTATTCCATTGTGTGACCTTTTTGAGAGGTGCCTAGACAATATTTTGGTGAATTTTCAGCTTGAAATACAGATGCAAGGTAACCTAAACAGCGTTGGCAGTCACTGATAAAACTTGCTATCTAAAGATGCAATGGATTGTGGCAGTGGAGGAACATACAGTAAATAAAATTACCGTATATACTTGAGTATAAGCCGAGTTTTTCAGCACATTTTTTTGTGCTGAAAGTGCCCCCCTCCGCTTATACTTGAGTCAAGCAATTTTCTGCAGCAGAGAATGACATTTCCCGACACGACTTTGGGGCCCCGTATGTCGGGCCACTTGGTGCTAGGAACCCCAAATTTGGTGCGCAAACCCAGTGCAAACACCACTACAACATATCCAAATATATGCTAGGGGTTCATAGCACCAAGTGGCCCCTAGATACAGGGCCCCAAAGTTGGTCACTGTGTCCATCTGCAGCAATGTCATTTCGGGACCCTTTGGGTCAGAGACCCCAAATTTTGGCTGCAGCTAGGGGGCATCTAGGAACCCTTAACTACCAAGTTTGAAGTTCAGGGGACCTATGGCTGCAAATGGGCACAGCGAGGCTGCAAATGGGCATTGTTGACCCTCTTTTCCCACTTACAGTAGCTGCGCATTTCGCACCCTAGGCTTATACGTGAGTCAATACGTTTTCCCATTTTTTTGTGGTAAAATTAGGTGCCTTGGCTTATATTTGGGTCAGCTTATACTCCTGTATATACGGTATTACAAAAATCTGGGGGAAAGCTAGTTTAAAAAAAAAAAACGAAAACCTTTTCAGTTATCATTAATGAACAGCTACAGTTTTATCCAAACTTCTGCTCCACACCCACCACCCCTAAGCTAAAACTGAACAACCTGAACCTCCCCTGCTTACTTAATTTAGATCCAGAGGCATGGCATCCACTGTCATTTACAGCCTGTAAACAAAAGAGGAAACATCTCTGCATCCAATGTAAGTAAGCAGGCTCCAGGCGGTTGGGTTGCAGGAATTCAGCATGCAGAAAGGTGGGGGTAGCTTAGTGTAAGTTTAGATAAAAGTGCACCCATAAAGTTTTGGGAATTTTCTAGTTCCCCAGTAGAGGTTATCTATTGAGCCCTGTGATAAATAAAACAAGTGTTGCATTTCATGCAGCTTTTGATGCTGCCACCCTTTTCATGAGCCTCCCTCCAGAGTTGGTTGGTAAATGGTAAACTAATCATGTTATCTATCACACACCGCATAATAAAAAATAAAAAAATAAAAAAAAATTCTACTCAATAACAGACGTTCATAATTTGAAAAAGCGCACTGTGTGGGTCAAGACAATTAAAAACAAGGCTGGCGGCATTAAAAAAGGTTCTCTTGCTGTCTTTATTATATATCTTATAACTTCTTAAAATTACAAAATAGCTACTTTGGAGTTTTTGAAAACTGCAGTTCCACTTTATTTTTGGGCACGCTAATATATGTGAGAATGTGTGAGAACAAACTGGACTATGACACTGAAAAGCAGAAAAAAAAACAAAGCAAATATCCACGAGACAAACCAATGCCAACAGCATGAAAACATGTTAGGAAGTTGTACCTTAAAGAACCCAGCTTCAGGCCCACACATGTCATACACATTCCTGGATTTACCTATGGCCATGATGATACCTTGCATGTTCGGGGTCATCATGACCTGCCACAAAGGATTTCAGTTTTAATGATCATCATATTTTTCAACAGTGTAACAGAGCACAGGCATGCAAACATTTTTTTTTTGCAAGCAAGTCACCACATGCATGTGCCATATAGCGTGTGCTAGCAGTACATCGGAGCAGGTTAATAAATGTAATGAAGTGTGGGATGTGAGGCCGGGATCGCCTGTAAACATAACAATGGTGGCTGAAGCAGGTAGAAGACATTCGGCAGAGGAACGTTAGAACCCAGACACCATCTGTAAGCGCTAAAAATACATTGGCTTAACAATTATAAAAAGGTTTACAACATGTATTTCCATGATATATATTTTTTTTATTTCCCTCCATGCAGTTTATGAGCAAACTCACTAGTAATGGGTGTCTCCATGTTCCCTTTCTGCCATGACAGACTTGGCTTTACTTAACCCAGCAATCTTCCCTCCCCTTTCCCCAAAACAAGCTGATTATTATGAAATTATTAGTAAGTGTCAGTAGAATGAAAGGGGCTAAAGGAATGGAATTATAAATCTCTTAAAGCGATTGTAAAAAGTAAAAAAAAAAAAAAATTAACCAAAATTGTCTATATACTTCCATGCTCTGTGCTTTTTTTTTTTAGGAATAGCACAGAGCGGCTGCGAACCTCCTCTTCTTGGGTCCCCCGCTGCGCTCCTGGCCCCTCATCTCTGCCAAGTGCCCCCAAGGGAAGCCGCTTCCAATGGGGGGGACGCATGCATGCTCACTCCCAAGCCACGCCTCTTGTCATTGGCATGGATTGACAGCACTGAGCCAATTGCTCCTGATGCCCCAGCAAAGCCAGCGAGACCTGGACGTGAGGGGAGAAAAGAGCTGCAGACGTGCATGACGCTGGATTGAAGGAGGGCTCAGGTAAGTAAAAAAAGGGGGGGAGCTGATGCCTAAATATTTTTTACCTTAATGCAAGGAATGAATTAAGGTAAAAAATGTTTAGGCTTTAGAACCACTTTAATCCTAAACTTTAGTTAAAGATTTTAACCAACACTGCCCCATGTTCCCTGCCCCATTTCAATCTCTACAATTTTATAAGAGATGTTTGTTATATACACATCAACTGGAGATAAATTGATGCCCAGGAAGTATTTACACCCTACTAGAGGCCTTTCTACATCACAGGCTGGTACAAGTGGAACATTGTGCAAGCCACCAGATACAGAAGAGTGAAAGTCTTAATGGACCAAGAAGTGAATAACGGAATATCAATACAAGTTGTTAGTAAACTAGTGTTCTTACAGAACAGAATTTTGTGAGGAAGACATGCTTTTACTCGTCATAAAAGTACAAACAGAAATGTTTTTAAAAGCTGGTTACATGTTTAGGAGGCAATTTTTGAAGCAGCCATATAGTCACAACACCCACCTCCCAAAAAATGCACTTCACTTAGTGCTATAAAAAAAAAAAAAAAAATAGAATGCAAGCTCAAAGTCATGTGGCCAGCTTTTCTCCAATCACAGAGTTCTCCTTATTGTGTTAATACTGTGGCCTACATTTTATGAATGAGCTGAAAATAAACCTGGGGTGTTGAGAAGGTGCCGGTTCACACCAGTCTGTGCGATGCGATTTCAGCCATACAGATAGTATGGCTGATATCGCATCGCATTCGCAAGCTGTAACATTGCATTGCCACTCCACTCAGTTCACATATGGCAGTGTGAACTACTGTGCAAGTCGGGTTCACAGGGTTTCCGCATCGCACAATTATGAACTGGCACTAACACTAAAGCATTGACAGAGATTTCCATTTTCTGCTATAAACATATGCCCACTAATGTAGGCAATACCTGGGTCGAATTCTGAACACATTTTCCAAAATAATCCGATGGCGCCACCATTGATTTTGAAATTCGACCAACCAAGACTTCAATTTCACCTCATGTTACTACAGAAAGTAAATTTTGTCTCTGGAAATCTTTATCTTTCCAGGTCAAAGCCCATGCATATTGCTTTATCGATTATATTTCTTGCACGATTTTGCATTAATTAGAAATTCATTTGTTTTTCCACCATAAATTTCCACCATACTCGATCACTCAAATTCGATGGGTGTGTGAAAATTGGTCACTGCTGCAGCCCACTAATAGTGTGAAATTTGAAGGGAAATTCATAATTGCGATTTTCGAAAGAAAATTTGTTCGGAATTCGACCCATGTATTTTAGTTTGCATTAGTTTGGCTTTAGTTTGCTTGGTCAGTTACACAAAACTAACCCCCCCCCCCCCCAAAAAAACCTACATCATTATCCCCAGTCTTTAAGAGTGTCTAAAGCCTAAAACATTTTTTGCTTTGGATATAGAGGTGAGGGTTTAGAACACCAAGTTTTCATTGCCATCTGCAGTTCTAATATAGAGATTCAATTTTGAGCTTTGCCTGGGAACAGAGATAATTCTTACAATGGGGAAACTGATTCTGGTAACAATTGTCAAAAACAGAGATTTTCTCTTACTTCCTGTTGTGTATAAAAGGATAGGAAGTCAAGAGAAATCTCCTAAATGGAACACAGATGAGAAAAAAAAAACGGATGGGTTTTATACATTTCTCTACTCTATCCAAAATGTCTTAAGAAATTCTTTAAAAGACAAGTATGGTGTATGCATGTATGCATATATGTATGTATGTATGTACAGTGCCTTGCGAAAGTATTCGGCCCCCTTGAACTTTTCAACCTTTTGCCACATTTCAGGCTTCAAACATAAAGATATAAAATTTAAATTTTTTGTGAAGAATCACCAACAAGTGGGACAATTGTGAAGTGGAACGAAATCTATTGGATTGCTGAAACTTTTTTAACTAATAAAAAAAATGAAAAGTGGGGCGTGCAAAATTATTCGGCCCCCTTGCGTTAACACTTTGTAGAGCCACCTTTTTCTGCGATTACAGCTGCAAGTCGCTTGGGGTATGTCTCCATCAGTTTTGCACATCGAGAGACTGAAATTCTTGCCCATTCCTCCTTGCAAAACAGCTCGAGCTCAGTGAGGTTGGATGGAGAGCGTTTGTGAACAGCAGTTTTCAGCTATTTCCACAGATTCTCGATTGGATTCAGGTCTGGACTTTGACTTGGCCATTCTAACACCTGGATACGTTTATTTGTGAACCATTCCTTTGTAGATTTTGCTGTATGTTTGGGATCATTGTCTTGTTGGAAGATTAAGTTCCCAGTTTCAGGTCTATTGCAGACTCAAACAGGTTTTCATCCAGAATGGTCCTGTATTTGGCTGCATCCATCTTCCCCTCAATTTTAACCATCTTCCCTGTCCCTGCTGAAGAAAAGCAGGCCCAAACCATGATGCTGCCACCACCATGTTTGACAGTGGGGATGGTGTGTTGAGGGTGATGAGCTATGTTGCTTTTACGCCAAACATATCGTTTTGCATTGTGGCCAAAAAGTTCGATTTTGGTTTCATCGGACCAGAGCACCTTCTTCCACATGTTTGGTGTGTCTCCTAGGTGGCTTGTGGCAAACTTTAGACAAGACTTTTTATGGATATCTTTGAGAAATGGCTTTCTTCTTGCCACATTTCCATAAAGGGCAGATTTGTGCAGTGTACGACTGAGAGTGATCATGGGCCTCTTGGCTGCATCTCTGATCAGTCTTCTCCTTGTCTGAGCTGAAAGTTTAGAGGGACAGCCAGGTCTTGGTAGATTTGCAGTGGTCTGATACTCCTTCCATTTCAAAATGATCGCTTGCACAGTGCCCCTTGGGATGTTTAAAGCTTGGAAAATCTTTTTGTATCCAAATCCGGCTTTAAACTTCTCCACAACAGTATTACGGACCTGCCTGGTGTGTTCCTTGGTCTTCATGAGGCTCTCTGCGCTTTCAACAGAACCCTGAGACTATCACAGAGCAGGTGCATTTATACAGAGACTTGATTACACACAGGTGGATTCTATTTATCACCATCAGTCATTTAGGACAACATTGGATCATTCAGAGATCCTCGCTGAACTCTGGAGTGAGTTTGCTGCACTGAAAGTAAAGGGGCCGAATAATTTTGCACGCACCACTTTTCAGTTTTTTATTTGCTAAAAAGTTTAAAATATCCAATAGATTTCGTTCAACTTCACAATTGTGTCCAACTTGCTGGTGATTCTTCACAAAAAATTTAAATTTTATATCTTTATGTTTGAAGCCTGAAATGTGGCAAAAGGTTGAAAAGTTCAAGGGGGCCGAATACTTTCGCAAGGCACTGTATGTATGTATATATGTGTATGTATGTATATATGTGTATGTGTGTATGTGTGTATGTGTGTATGTGTGTATGTGTGTATGTGTGTATGTATATGTATATATATATATATATATATCTATATCTATATCTATATCTATATCTATATACACACATATACAGTGGTGTGAAAAAGTGTTTGCCCCCTTCCTCATTTCCTGTTCCTTTGCATGTTTGTCACACTTAAGTTTTCGGAACATCAAACCAATTTAAACAATAGTCAAGGACAACACAAGTAAACACAAAATGCAGGTGTTTATTATTAAAGGTGAAAAAAAAATCCAAACCATCATGTGTGAAAAAGTGAT
This sequence comes from Lithobates sylvaticus, assembly GCA_028564925.1. NCBI lineage: Eukaryota > Metazoa > Chordata > Amphibia > Anura > Ranidae > Lithobates > Lithobates sylvaticus. The sequence goes on from CM053027.1 coordinate 69,109,692, forward strand.
TGCCCCCCTTGTTAAAACATACTATAACTGTGGTTGTCCACACCTGAGTTCAATTTCTCTAGCCACACCCAGGCCTGATTATTGCCACACCTGCACAATCAAGGCATCACTTAAATAGGAGCTGCTTGACACAGTAAGGTCCACCAGAAGAAACTTATTCTGGTAACAATTGTCAAAAACAGAGATTTTCAGGAACAATTGAGAAAGAAAGTAATTGAGATCTATCAGTCTGGAAAGGGTTATAAAGCCATTTCCAAAGCTTTGGGATCCAGCGAACCACAGTGAGAGCCATTATCCACAAATGGCGAAGACATGGAACAGTGGTGAACCTTCCCAGGAGTGGCCGGCCGCCCAAAATTACCCCAAGAGCGCAGCGATGACTCATCCAAGAGGTCACAAAAGACCCCACAACAACGTCCAAGGAACTGCAGGCCTCACTTGCCTCAGTTAAGGTCAGCGTTCATGCCTCCACCATCAGGAAAAGACTGGGCAAAAATGGCCTGCATGGCAGAGTTCCAAGGAGAAAACCACTGCTGAGCAAAAAGAACATCAAAGCTCGTCTCAATTTCTCCACAACACATCTTGATGATCCCCAAGACTTTTGGGACAACATTCTGTTGACCGATGAGACAAAAGTGGAACTCTTTGGAGGGTGGGTGTCCAAGTATATCTGGCGTAGAAGAAACACTGCATTTCAGAAAAAGAACATTATACCAACAGTAAAATATGGTGGTGGGTAGTGTGATGGTCTGGGGCTGTTTTGCTGCTTCAGGACCTGGAAGACTTGCCGTGATAAAAGGAACTATGAATTCTGCTGTCTACCAAGATCCTGAAGGAGAATGTCCGACCATCTGTTCGTGTAAGCTGAAACGAACTTGGGTTCTGCAGCAGGACAATGATCCTAAACACACCAGCAAGTCCACCACCGAATGGCTGAAGAAAAACAAAATGAAGACTTTGGAGTGGCCTAGCCAAAGTCCTGACCTGAATCCTATTGAGATGTTGTGGTATGACCTTAAAAAGGCCGTTCATGCTCGAAAACCCTCTAATGTAACTGAATTAGGACAATTCTGCAAAGATGAGTGGGCCAAAATTCCTCCAGGACGCTGTAAAAGCCTCATTGCACGTTATCGCAAACGCTTGGTTGCAGTTGTTGCTGCTAAGGGTGGCCCAACCAGTTATTAGGTTTAGGGGGCAATCACTTTTTCACACAGGGCCATGATGGTTTGGATTTTTTTTCAACTTTAATAATAAACACCTTCATTTACAAATTGCATTTTGTGTTTACTTGTGTTGTCCTTGACTATTGTTTAAATTGGTTTGATGTTCCGACACTTAAGTGTGACAAACATGCAAAGGAACAGGAAATAGGAAGGGGGCAAACACTTTTTCACACCACTGTATATATATATTTTTTTGTAGAATCATACTAACCTAGGTTGCATCTGTCCCCCACCAGCTCTAAGGCTGAGAATCGAGTGATCAAACACAGTTGATCGCTCGGTTCTCAGAGCTCCCTGAGCAGAGAGCTGGTGATTGTCAGTCACAGATGTCTGCCCTGCCCCTCCAGCACTCACTGGAGCTCTGGGCTATGGAGGGGGCTTGGCTGGCTCAGGCTGTCAGAGGGTTGCTGAGAGGCTAAGCAAGGTGCCGGTCCAGGCATGTGGGCTGATGCCGACTATATGGTTGCGATCTTTCCCTGGACAAGCTCTGTAATGTCAGCTGACAGTGGGCTTCAGCCCGCTGCCTGCTGAAAACAGGTCACAGGAGTGCAGAACGAACTGCACTCCTGTGAGCCATAGGAAAAGTACAGCCAAACGAGCGTTGGCTGTATTTCTCCTTTAAAGGATAAGTGGAGCACTACCTAACTAATTGGGATGTGGTGACTGTTAACATTTTTGCTTTCTGTGAATAGTGGGGTTATTTCCCCACCTTCAATATAAAGAGCCCTTCCTCCTCCTAACTCTGCAGCAAAAAGTAAATCTAAGTAGCTATGACATTTTCCACTGCCTAACCCATCGGGGGCCTGCCCAGTGTTGATCTCAGAGTTTCCCCAACTCCTTGTACAATCCTGCATACATGCCGAGCTGAAGATGAGTAGAAGTGTAATAGTCTGACTGCTTAGTACTCATGTTCAACTGGGCAAACACTATTTTCTATTACCACATTTGCCCTTTAGTTAGGGTTGTAGAAGGAGACTGGGAGATAGACATTGGACTTGCCTCAGACACGCTTCATTAAAAACTCAGAGCAAGAGCAGTAAAAAGCAGTAAACACGTGCTAACATGGGTCCACAGGATCCAATTCAGGACCCAAAAACTACAAACCAAATCCTTACATAAATGCATGTCAGCAGTTAAATGCAAACACCATTGTACATTAGCTCATAGGATCCTTCTAATTCTGATCTCTAGAAATGCTGCCACCCTCCCTTCACCCTAACTCTCCTCAACAAACTGCCTAAATGCCCCTTTTACTGATCTTCTAGGTCTTCTTTTTTTTTTTCCCACTTGAAAGCAGGTGGGTCCTTCTTCTGGCTCCATGGTTGCTGCCCGTCAGTGACGCTTCCTATCGGCTATCCAGTGGTGGGGTCCTCAAATCCCTCAAAAGACTGCAGAGTTGATATATTGTGACAAAAATGGAAATCAGCAAAATTATAGACTGCAGCACGGGGACACCGGACTCCTCTCCTGAAAATAGTGTTGGCGAGTGAAACGTGATGGCAGAGTAGAAAAAGGTGTTGGGGCGTTTTGTAAAAAAAAGATAAAGTTTGAATGAGTGGGAAGAGGCACAACTTTTGCTCAGGTCAGAAGCAAATCGAAAGCAGCTATAGGTCAGAACACATAACCTATGCTGGCCATACATTTCGACGCTGACGACACCCAAATCTATCTCTCTACCCCTCAGCTCACTCCTTCAGTCTCCTCACGTATCACTAACTTACTAACAGACATATCAGCCTGGATGTCACACCATTGCCTCAAACCAAATCTATCCAAAACTGAGCTCACAATGTCTCCTCCCTCCTAATTTTCAGTCAAAATCGATAGCATTATCATCAGCCCGTCTCCACATGCCAAGGTTCTAGGTGTAATCCTGGACTCTGAACTAACTCTTTTCGGCCTTACGTCTAATCACTGTCCAAATCTTGCCGCCTCAACCTCTGCACCATCTCCAGAATACGCCCCTTTCTAACTAATAACACCACAAAGCTCCTGGTTCACTCCCTGGTCATCTCTACTGCTACAACTCCCTCCTCACAGGATTACCCTTACCTAGGTTACACCCCCCCCCCCCCCCTTAGTCCACCATGAATGCTGCTGCCAGACTCATCCACCTTAACAACCCTTCAGTGCCTCTCGGTCAATCCCTCCACTGGCTTCCCCTCACCCAACTAAATTCAGAATACGAACTTACAAAGCCATCCACAACTTACAAACAACCCCAGCTACATCACTAACCTAGTCTCAAAATACCAAATTGAGCTCTACGTTCCTACCAAGACCTCCTGCTGTCTAAATCCCTTGTCCCCTCTTCCCATGCTCACCTTCAGGATTTTTCCTGAGTCTCTCCCATCCTCTGGAACTCCTTACCTCAATCTGCCCAACTATCTCTTACTCGGTTTGCTTTTAGACGATCCCGTAAAACCTTTCTCTTTAGAGAAAGGGGAACAGAGGGGCGCCAGACTTAGTGCAGTATAAATCATATATTTAATAAAAGCAAGTAGTAACTCACAGGTTAAATTAGATGAGTTCAGTATGTGGTGAAAATCGCCAGTCCTGGAGTCTCATAGATGTCTTCCCTTTGCAGCCTGGGGCACTGGTGTGATCTTACAGAGATCCAGAGAATGCTGGGAACCAGGAGGCAGGAAACAAAAAGCAGCTGGTCGTGACTTCACAGGAACAGGAAATGTGATTATTCACAGTGGCAAGGCTTGGTAATGCATTTCGAAGCTACAGCTTCTTCATCAGACCATGGTCTGATGAAAGGTCTGATGAAGAAGCTGTAGCTTCGAAATGCATTACCAAGCCTTGCCACTGTGAATAATCACATTTCCTGTTCCTGTGAAGTCACGACCAGCTGCTTTTTGTTTCCTGCCTCCTGGTTCCCAGCATTCTCTGGATCTCTGCAAGATCACACCAGTGCCCCAGGCTGCAAAGGGAAGACATCTATGAGACTCCAGGACTGGCGATTTTAACCACATACTGAACTCATCTAATTTAACCTGTGAGTTACTACTTGCTTTTATTAAATATATGATTTATACTGCACTATGTCTGGCGCCCCTCTATTCCCATTTCTACACAGAGCCCATCGCTTCACTCTAAGGGAGCTCCTCCAGGGGCTAATACAAGATCTCGGATCATTTATGGACATTATATTTTAAACAAATGTTTTAATATTATGTGTGCTTATTCATACACACACACACACACACACACACACATTTTATGTATACCTATATTCCAGTTGCTATATAATTTTATGTTATCACCATATCTAGCGCCGCTGTTCACCCCTGTCTTTAGAGAAGCCTATTCTGCCCCCTGCCTAACAGCTGTACTTTTAGTTCTCCATCAGCTACTCTCCCACAGTTATTACCTTTTTGTATCACTTGACCCTCCCTCCTAGGTTGTAAATGCTAATGAGCAGGGCCCTCTAATGCCTTCTGTATTGAATTCTATTGTAACCATACAGTCTGCCCTCATGTTGTAAAGTGCTGCGCAAACTGTTGGCTCTATATAAATCCTGTATAATAATGATAATACATGACTCAAGTTTTGGCCAACTGCTGTATATTCAGCCAAACTTCGAGCCATTTGTGGCTCTATCAGCACCACCCACCTCGACAAATTCCACTTTGAAAATGAAAGGAGCCAGATGGAAAAGTCTTGGTGGAACAATAACCGCCAATCAGATGCCGTCACTATTCTGGCAGCCGTGGAAACAGTGCCTGTCACAAGATAACAGTAGAAGATAACATAAAATAAAGAGTTTAAAAAAAAAAAAAAAAAAGAAGATAACAGCCAGCAGGGGAGATTACTCCATCCAAGCTGTTTATCATAGCTGGGGGGACTCTATTTATTTCTATCATTCAGCCCTGTTTAACATGTATGGCTTCCCTTAGGTGTTTTAGAGAACAAATGAGATGCACTGAAAAAGTGTTCAATCTGCTCTCATTGATATCCACAACAGAAACTGGTTTTACAAAAATGAACACTATGCAATTATAACAGTGCTTCCGAAGATCCAATTCGAAATTCTGACTCTGTTTCACTAAACTAAACCCTCATTAAAAAATAAAAAAAATAAAATAAAAATGAATAACTTGGTCAATAAAGGTTAATGTTGTGTTGCTCCAGTGGGAGCACACTTCTAAAGTGAGAACACTGTTCCTGCACAATCACATAAGGAAGAGTTGTAACCATAGAGCAGAAGGTGCCTTGTTGGTGAAATTCGAACATGAGAAAGTGTGCATTACAAATCAAGTCCCTAAATGTACATGGAAGAGGGCAAGCTGCTATATAAAGTTTATGCGATTTGTTTTTTTTTTTTTGCACACAAGCCCAAAAAGTATCCCACAAGGTGGTCTTTTGGGAACAATGAGGCCCTTGGGGTATTTTCTTTGACATGCACATCCACTGGCAAATGGAACGTCACATGAATTCCCCCATACTGCTTATCTTGTTTTGTACCCTCTCCTGTATTATCACAGGCTGCACTACTAGACTGGACCTGAAGCTTGTAAAAGAATTGGGAATCCTCAGAACTGAAGATCTCACACAACAATCAGGCTCACTTGAACACAATGAAGGAAAAGTGAAAGCCTGATTCATAGTAATCAAGGAAAAAAACATATTTTTATAGAAGCAAAACAGCAATTACAGTCAATACCTGGCTGCCATGAAAACACCAGTCTTCATTTTGCAAATTTCAATTTAGTTTTAGACCCCTTTTCAACTGAGGAGCTTTACAGGCGCTACAGCGCTAAAAATAGCACCTGCACAGTGCCTGTAAAGTGCCTCTCCTGTCTCTTCAGTGTGAAAGCCCTCAGTCCTTGCAGGACGTTAAAAAAAAAACTCCTGCAAGCAGCATCTTTTTAGCGGTGAAGGAGCGTTGTATACACCGCTCCTGCTTTGCGGGTCATTTTAATACCATTTTCGGCCACTAGTGGGGGTTAAAACTGCCCCGCTAGCGGCCGAAAACCCCTGCAAAAACTACGGTAAAGCACTGCTAAAAATAGCGTCGCTTTAACACTGATGGCGCTGATGCCCCAGTGTGAAGGGGGCCCAAGTCTTAGTTTTTTTTTACTAAAATGCCACTTTAGTTTTAGCCCAATTTTAGTCATCTGCAACTGTTTTGGTCATATGTAGTCGGCTAAATCTGCAGTACATTTTAGTCGACTAAATCTGCAGTACATTTTAGTCGACTAAATCTGCAGTACATTTTAGTCGACTAAATCTGCAGTACATTTTAGTCGACTAAATCTGCAGTACATTTTAGTCGACTAAAATCGAATGGCTTTAGTTAAATTGTAATGCATTATTTGAGCATTTCTCTAGAATTTCCAAAGTTATTATATACCCCTGAGTAAAAAATTCTAATATGCTATTAAGGTTTGAACAAACTCACAGATACAGATTTAGCCGCTCTGGATGGTCTGGGGAGGCCTGTAATTCACAATGCTGTGGTTTGGCTGCAGCGGTGTGTTACCATTACTTCTGGTTATAGCCGCAGTCCCGTAGATGACTAATATGTTGCAAGTTTTTGTAGGATTTTCTGAAAGCGCAGCAAAGATGCAGCATACAGAACATTTGGTGCGCTTTCAGAAAATAAGGCAAAATTGTGCAACCTATAACCAGGAGTAACAGGAAAACTAAGTACACCACCACTGCGGCCAACCACAGCATACAAATGTGAACCCAGGCACTGTCACTCTGCTGAAAAGTGGTCCATGCTCAGGTCACTTTCAGAGGCATTTGACCGGCAGTGAGGAGGTGACATGACATTTGCTCACTGCCTGTTTTAACCTCCTCAAGGTAACGGCATTGTGAGCCCACTTAAATGCACATAGAACCAAGTACTATCATACCCTGAAGAAAGAAAGCTCTATGCTTGCAGTAAAGGAAAGGTTCTGCTGGGGGACAACATAAGAAAGAGGAGGAGGGAGAGAGATGGCAGGAAGGGTTTGAAGTGAAGTGGGAGAGTAAGGTCACAGTGCTAAACTGCTCACTCACTGGCTTCATATTTTTCAGCTGCCTAATTGAAACTTTCCCGCCCACATATCCTCTTCACATACACAGTGCACGGACGGGCTGCCCAGAGGGAGGGACGGGCTGCCCAGAGGGAGGGACGGGCTGCCCAGAGGGAGAGCAGATCCAGGGGAATGTGCTGTCCAGACGCTCATAGCCCAGGCTCAGTGAGAACGGAAAACAGACACTCGTGTGGTGTGAGAAAACAGAAGTTCACAAGGGGAAACATCCCTCCTTGCAATTTTTATTTCATTTTTGTTCGTGAAAAAATAAATGATTTTTGTCTTAAATGTACTGTACTTTTCATTTCATTTTCGTCACCGTAAAAATGCCGCTGACGAAAACTTTTTCGTTGACGAAATAACTTAACACTGGAAAACACTTATTTTATCTAGATTTTATTTATTCCCCCCATCCCATGTGGAAATGGCTGACTGTTTAAAGCCAAGCTCCAGGCAAAAAAAATCCCCAATTGTTTAATGTATTTTGTGTGTATATGTGATCACTTAAAAATGAAAATTCCAATTCCCTGTACAGCAAAATGCAGACTGGGGAGGGAGCACTAGTAGCCAATCAGGTGCACAGCAATGCTCATGGGAAACAATCTAGTTTGTGGTCTGCAACCTCTAAGGCTGTTTGCAGGTAGGGGGGGGGGGGGTATATGGAACTTTCAGCTCTAAATAAACATTTGGGGTAAGGAGTTGGCCTAAGATTAATGGTTAGCTACAAAAATGCAATTAGGTTGTAGTTCAGGATTAGGCAAAGGAGTTGGACCAAGATTAAAAGAGAATTATAGCCAAAGATTTTTTTGGCCATACTTCTCTTGTGATTCACAGGAGTAGTTACTTTTGTCCTCTTGTGACCCAAAGTCAGTTGATAGTGGACTATTGCCTGCCATCAGTTGACAGGGCAGAGCCGCTCCAGGCTTGGGAAGCATCCTGATCATATTGTCCGGATCTACCCTACTGCCCGATTAACAGCTGGCTTCACCTTCCAGCATGCAGCTGAGAGCCACAGCCAGATGCTCCCACACCCTGTACAGCCCACCACTCCAATGAGGGCTGAAGGGGCAAAGTGGAGAGCTGTAACTGACAGTCACCTCTCTATGCTCTGAGCGAACCGAGTGATTAGCAGTCATGTGATCACTCAGTTCTGGGTCTTAGTATGTATGTATGATTTTTCTAAAAGCCCCAAACTTCTCCTTTAAGTGCTAGGTTTAGAGGGGTGAAGGTTAATTTCTTTGGGTGTGATGTGTCCTGAAATATTGCATGCAGTATATGTGGCAGTGCCACAAAATGAAACGCAAGCAAAGTCTCAAAATATAATAGTAGTTCCAATATATATATATTTTATTTTTTAACTACAGAGATATGAATGCTGTATGTAGAGCAAGCTGCAGCCTGAGAACGTGTGAAGAGCTCCTTTAGACCCAAATCACACTTATGTGTTTAAAAATGCAAAGAAATGTTTTTCATGATTTCATGAAACTATGTGAAATCATACATAAATACTAATAAAACCATATCCCCCACCAAGAAAAAAAAAAAAAGAACTCAAGCTTCCACTGCCTAGTAAAGGTAATGTTTCAAATAAAATATTAAAAATTAAGCATGGAGAAGTCTGGAATTACTAAATTTTACAACTTCATAAATTGATTGTTGACACTTCTGTTACTCTGTTTAAAGCATTTCCACACACTGACAGTTGGATACCATTACCCCAGCACACTCCACAATCCACATAAAAGACACCATTACATTATGATGCTGTGCTAAAAAGTTTGATTGCTTGTTAGGCATCGTCCTCATCACTGGTGTGTGCAGTATGTTGTATTGGGGTGTACACCCCAGAGCACAAACACACATGCGTGTATATCAGCAAAGCACTGGACATGTCAGTAGAGCAGAGAGACTGGTGTCAGAAGGGCAGTGGATGGTGGCAGTAGTTTATTTTTATTATTTCTTACAAACTTATTTTTGTAATTATTATTATATCTTAGGAGCTTTGGTGAACTATAAAGGGTCTAAACAGACCTCTGATGTCTCACAAACAAACATTTTGGTATGCTTCAGTCAAGAATGCACACCAGAGCGATCGGTACAGATCACTCACTATGTTCATTCAGAAAAACTTACTGGCCCCTTCCCCTATTCTCCATCCAGAAACATCCCCGCAGCAGCAGCGGGAGAGCAGGGAAGCTGGCAGCACTGCCGGTGGGAAAACATTGGGCTCCAGGAAGCAGAGGGAATCTAACTCACAAGGTGATTAGGGTGTGCCCAGGCACACGCCTATGGTCCTCTTGGTTATTCCTTGGGGACATCGGAGCAGACATTATACAGGGTTCCCTGTGTGGGCACTAGTTGCATCCTCCAATAAGATTTTCTACGCCAAACAAGTGCAAGATTTTGAAGTGCTCTATAATATCCTAAGGTAGTGCAGACCTTTCACTAAGAGAAAAAAGGGTCAAGCCAAGTGTTAGGCATCATCTTCCCAAGCAGAGTCAGCCATCTCCCATAAAGCATGCATACACATTTCTCAGATGATTGGCGTAAAGTAAAGGTGTTTTATTAGTCGAGTTTCATTGGCATGCCACAGTGGAACAGTCAGGCAGCGAAACAAATAGCTCCAGGGGAAGGGAAGAAATGGCACAAGGGAGGGGGGGGAGGATGGTGCTCAGCAGCTAGAATGGTAAAAAATAAAAATGGTACCTCGTCGTCATAACCCCCCTCCTCTGACTCAATAACAAAAGTCCCTACGTGAGGGATCGCCACCTCCACAACACGCTGGCTGGGAGCTGCTGGCACTGTGGTGTTATCAGTGGGCTGCAGGAAAGAGAGATGATGGGAATACAACATTAGCTGGAATACCATTGCAGAGCAGTGCCCCTTCCCACAATGTAAAATAATAAAAATTATAAAAAAAAAAAAAAAGAACGTACAGATTTATTTAAAGTATTACTACTATAGTCTCTGTGTGTTAAATTACAAGAACTCTACATAAACATTACAGCTTTGGACAGAGGGTAACTGCAGAAACTTTTAGCGCTGTCCTTCCCTCTTAAGCTGTAACTGTGAAGTTACTCTGCCAATCCCCTCTTCTCCGATTACGGCTTCTGAGCTTAGACTTTAGTGGGGAATTTCCTGATCCAATGACTGGCATGGAACATGGAGAGGAGATTGGCAGTGAAAGCTCACACCCCAGGACTATGGAAGAAACTGAGTTAAAGCAGCATTAAACCCAAAAGCAAACCTACTGCAGCCTACCAATTCTTAGATGTGATGGCTGTATTAGTGTTAATCTGGCGATACAGCCACCAATTCTGTTTTTCAAAAGCACAAGCTCTCCAGCGGAATGTATCAGTTAACATGGATGAGACAAACCACTTAATACAGGCAGGCGTGATTAAAATGATCACCCTTTAATTCATTTAATTTTATCCCAAAAAGAAAAAAAAAATGGTTTGCTGTAACTGCTTTTAAACACTTGCGCATCACCCACCATGTACTGCAGGCGAGTGGCCGCTGTAAGCAAAGTGACATACCCGAACATCGCTGCCCAATTCCAGGTTTAGTGTGCCTGGCTCCCGCTGTGTACAATCACAGGGTCTGGTATGGATTTTGGGGAGGACCCCTCACCCCTTTTTTTTTTTTTAATGTTGGCATGGGGTTTACCTTAAAATACATACCAAACCTGGAGGGCCTGGTATGGATTGGGAGGGGCCCCTACGCAGTTTTTTTCTCAATTTTTCTTTGCCGGCAATTTAGTTTACATTCAGCTGTCGGCACGGAACCCCGCTGACAGCTGAGGATTCATTTGTTAAGGATGTGTCGGCCGGCTCCTTAACAACCAGCTATTTACTGGTTAAGGATGCCAGCGGCCCTGCTCAACACTACTAAATGTAACTTACACACTTAGGCCCCTTTCACACTGGGGCGGGAAGCCGCGGTGACGGTAAAGCAGCGCTATATTTAGCGCTGCTTTACCGTCGTTTTAGCCGCGGTTTTCAGCCGCTCGCGGTGTGGTTTTACCCCCCGCGAGCGGCCGAAAAAGGGTTAAAGACCCCCCGCAGAGCGCCGCCGTAGCTGCGCTTTGCGGCGGTATTGCCGCGGTATCACCGCGGTGTCCCATTCTAATCAATGGGAAGGAGCGGTATAGGAGCGGTGAACACACCGCTCCTATACCACTCCAAAGAAGCTGCTAGCAGGACTTTTTTGACCGTCCTGCTAGCGCACCGCTCCAGTGTGAAAGCCCGCCGGCTTTCACACTGGCGTTAAAGGGGCCGGATTTTTTTCAGGCGGTGAACAGGCGCTATTTTTAGCGCTGTACCGACTGAAAAACGCCCCAGTGTGAAAGGGGCCTTACTGCTAAATGCCAGCAAAAAATGCTATTAAAATATTAGCATTTTTTATCCATTTTTTTTTTTTTTTTTTCTTTCAAAGCAGTTTTTAGCTTCTAGTGTGATTGAAGCCAACGACGGACAATGCTGCTGTCTGCTGTGCCCCCCTGTGCTCATACTTCCAGAGTTGTGTCTCACTAATACAGGTGGTGTGTTACTAGCCAGATTACCAGGTAAAAACAAAGAAAAAAAAACTAAAAAAGGACAGAAAAGTGATGCAGCCACCACATCAAATAATTGGTGAAGCTGAAATATAATACATTTTTGGTTTCGTGTTTAATATCGCTTTAAAGATAATGTTTAGAAAAATTGCAAATGTGTTATCAGAAACCGCAGGTGATGCTTTATGTTTGTTCTTTTTACTCTGAGATTTTTAAAAATCTATCAGCAAAGCTTAATGTATGGCTGTACATAATGGTGAATGTTCTTGAGAACAATTACTGAATTGTATAATACCTTGACCTATACAAAAAGACACATTTTGCATAAATAGAAAAAAAAAAAAAAAAATGTAAATGTGGTTGACGAAGACATAAACGACAGGCAAACTGCTAAATACACACAAAATGATTTATCTGGCAGGGGATTTGAACATTTTTCCGTCGGTCTTGTGAGTCACACCACTACCACACTGTAGGGACGGAAAATGTTATTTCCTGGTTTAACTTTAGAACTTCCTCTGTCTCCAGCGGAAAGAGGCGATGATACCGGTTCACTGTCCAGGGGGGACCAGGCTGGGGTAGGGGGTGATACTGGAAGTGATCATAAAGCCACCTAACTACACAATGTAACAGAGTTGTGTGTCTCAGAAGTGGCTGCACAGAATTACAAATCCTTTCCAGGTAAAACAGGTCACACACAAGCAATTTTAGCAATGTATTTAGCCATTTGCCAGTTTACGTTTATGACAGCTATACCTAAAGCTGAACTCCAGGCAGATATAAAAGGCATTAATAAGCGCTGCGCTATATTAACACATTATTAAATGTGTTTTTTTTATTTTTTTTATTTACAGCACTGTAAATACTTGACCTGAGTTAGCAAGTCTCCTGTACAGAAGAGCTCATAGAGGGGAAGGGATAAACAGCACAAAGAGCCAATCGGGTGTGCTGGAATGTAAGGGGCCACACTCCTCTTCTAACTTACAGGATGCTCCTGTCCAGTCACATGATCACCTCAGTGGTCGGCTTCAGGGTAGAGGAGACGGTGCAGGCGATGGAAAGTAATGCCTGGGCAGTGACATCACCCATAGGCTTACCATGGGGCATCTGTTGTCGCTCCTCTCCCCTGAAGCTGGCCGCTGATCACGTGACTGAACGGGAACACCCTGAGCAGATACAGAACAACCAGGGCTGCAAAGGTCATACTTATTACCGAGTCCTGGCATTTCTCCACTGTTGGGTGGGGGGGGGCGGATGGTCGGGGGCAAAACGGTAGAAAGGGGGCCGACTGCAGAATCTGCAGAACAGCTTGCAAATTTTGTGATTTACCATTGCAGTCTATGGCACTCTAATCACACCAAAGTTGCAGAAAAGTGCAGGAAAGGGCCCTGCGACAGTAGGAAAGGGCCATGGGCTCGGAGGGAAGGGCCCCAGAACCCGAAGGATAAGGCCCCAGAACCAGGGACCTGTGGAAAGGGCCCCAGCAGTCAGGGGGGCCCCTTCATGGTTTCTTGCATCGGGGGTCCTGAAGGTTCTAGTTACACCTCTGGGCCTAGGAATAATTGGGTATAAGCATCTATCTTCTACAGGGTAGTTGGGAGTTAGGAGGAGGGTGGGAGGAATTTTAAGCTTAGTTAGCTGTAGCCTAGAATTCCACTTAAAGTGAAATAGCAGTAGAGACACACCAGGCTCTTGCCTTTGCCGGTCAGGGCTGTGCGGCATATGTGACCCTTGGCAGGTAAAACGGCTATATATATATATATATAATAGCGATAGATAGATAGATCTGTGTATTAATCCTTTTGCCTGGAGTTCAGCAATAAGTGATGTCAAACAGACCAGTTCAGAAGAGACGCATATAATATTTGTATTGAATATACTGTAGGTTTTAACAGTGTTTCTCAATTTTATTAACCTTTCATATTATGCAATTACATGCATTTTTGACACACATTACTGAACAGGTTTAGGAACAGTTTATGCAGTGCAGTTTATATGCACCACTTTTATTCATTTATTCTGATAAGTCAAGGAGGAACATTTAGAATGGGGATTTTCCAGGTACAGATGAGCTAATGTACAAAAATGCATGTTGTGTGTTTTTTTATACAGTACATGCATAAATACACTAAAATAAAGAATGTCCTATATTTTAAAACACACTAAGCAGCAGCAAATATCCATTAACTAACCCCATGGGAACAGATGGGGGTCCTACTTGTAACAAGTTCCCACAAATGCACATTTAATTTAAGCTCCTTCCTAAAGTGTATACATGTGTTGCCAGTACCCTTTAGCCCCCGTTCACATCAGCGTGATTTGGCATGTCAAATCGCAGCCTATTGCCAGCAACGTCATTGTCCCAATTGGTCCGGCGCCGCAAAGTTCCTGCACTACTTTTGGCGACTTCAGGGTCGATTTCAATAGACATATGTGCATGAAGCCTCACAGATGTCTATCAATTCTCCCCCAAACTCGCACTGAAATGCGGGTTTAAAACCTACGTTCAGTGTGAACGAGGGCTTAAGGGTACGTGCACATGGCTATGATGAATATGGATCATCTAATCCGTATTGCTGGCAGAAAGATTCTGTGTAAAAAAATAGTTTGTAAAGTGAGTCCATACAACATTTAGATAAGTGTAATGCTACTTTCATTTCATTGAAGGATAAGTTCACCTTTTTTTTGCAGGTAAATTGTGCGTTTATTTTTTTTAATTTTTTTACTAGGAGCCTGGAAAACATTGAACCAGCCATCAGCAGATCGCAGGTGCAATGCAGGACTCTTGCAGACTTGTCAGTGTGTCTGTGTGCTCGTACCTCATAAGGGCAGGCACATACAGGGAGAGGGAGAATTAATAGACTACCAGAGTGCGCAACAGCGCCCTGGTAGTTCATTGAGAACTACAAGCTGACAGCTGCAAAGACTGATGGGACTTGTAGGTTTCCCTTCCACAGAACCCTGTGAATGAATGAAGCGGCCGCGTGGGCGAAGCCAGCCACTGGGCACATTTTTTTTTTTTAAACAGTGACAGCGAGCGGGGGGGGGGGGATCTACTGCTTGCTGTCACTAGATGCAGTGGATCAGGAAGATGTTGCAGAAGTGGGAACATGTTCCATGCTCCACCCTAAAAAACAGGTGTAACATGCTCCCAATGGTGAACTTATGCATGTGTATGTGTGTTTACACCCTTACCTGTGTACATACATAAACTAGTGACCTCAAAAGCAGTTTTTCTATAGTGATTTTACAGTTCTGAACACAGTGCATATTTACTTATCCTTATAAAATATATGCGCAGGCTCTTAGAAAACAATAGATAGAACTGCGTTCAGATTAAAAAAAACAAACAAACAATGGCAGTACTGATAAAAGCACTGCAATTTTTTGTGGTCGTGTCCATCAGTCCAAAGGGTGTACCTAAAATTTTCAAAGAACCCCTCTGAAAATCTAAACATACCTAATCTGATGTGCCTGAATAATATACCAACGTTAAGGAAATTCACTCAACCAAAGTGTCCAGGATGATTCAGCTCCCACAAAGTAAAAATATGGGGATATTAGTCAGATATTAGTCAGTGGTGTATCCTGCGACTCCTCTGAAAGAACCCCACTAGTTGTCCTATGCTTGTAAATTTTTTTTTAGTCTTCACCACATTATTGAAAATCTAGGTTATGCTATTTCCACAGAAAATCCTTCCTGCACCACAAAGTGGCGCCAGAAATATAAAATGAACTCAAAACATCAGTTCAAACAATAATGCATTTAAAATCATAGAAATGAGATGTTTGAAATGCTGCTTTTAGTTAATGGGTATACAGAGCTATCCCTACAACACTACTAACGAGGTTGCACCAGAAAACTGTACCGAATTTGTGCTTTGAAAGCAAAAATGTTTTTAACATCCAAATATAAACTAACAAGTTCCCCTCTTTTGG
Organism: Lithobates sylvaticus; assembly: GCA_028564925.1. Taxonomy (NCBI): domain Eukaryota; kingdom Metazoa; phylum Chordata; class Amphibia; order Anura; family Ranidae; genus Lithobates; species Lithobates sylvaticus. The sequence continues at coordinate 69,125,441 of CM053027.1, forward strand.
TATAGAAAAGCTAAGCTGTGCCTTGGAGATGAACATTTTTTTTACATCAAGGTTTCCATTTTCAATTAAGGCTTTTAAAATAATCAGACCAAAGACTTTGAGCTATTGGTGAGCCAAAGAACTGCTCTACAACAGACCGAGTCCCTTTACTTTGATGCCACTTGTATGGCTGTAAAAAAAACAACCATCCCCAATGGTCCAACAGCAATCCACTGCCAGATGGCACAGTCGGTATATGTGCTTGCATGTAGGCGGCATCTGACTGCTAAGGAACAAGATGGTCTGCTCCATTATAGAATACCTAGGACTTTCACACAGGAGGTCTAAAAGATCTGAAGATAGGCTAAATCAGTGGTCTCCAAACTGAGACCTGGGAACCAGATGCGGTCCGGTGTTCGCCTTTATCCTGCACTTGGGGCACTATCCCTATCCTTGCATTGACAATGGGACAAAATAATTCTCCCACTGGCACCAACAATGGGGCAAAATTCCTTCCACTGACACCAATGAAGGGGCACTATTCTTCCCTTTGACACCAACAATGAGGCACTATTCCTCCCACTGACACCAACAAAGGGGCACTATTTCGCAAATACCAAAAATAGGGCATTGGTCATCCCCACTGACACAGACATGTTCTACTCCCACTGGCCACAGTCTTGCACCTCTAAAGTCTAAAGGACAGTAAACTGGCCCTTTGTTTCGAAAGTTTGGAGACCCTTGGGCTACATTATACAGAAATGGGCCTGTTAAGTTTAATTGACAACCCCAGTCAAATAGGTTAATTGAAGTGGATTACTATACAACTTCCCTGTAGAGGTTTATTGTTTTCCAAAGCCAAAACAATGGCTTCACCCTCAGCTGGATTGCATGAGCACTTCACACTAAACAGCATTCATGAGGGAAGATGCATAAAGCCATCATCTGGTATTGTAATGACAGCAGTTGTGTGTATTTCTGTTGGGAGGTTTAGTTGTTTCAGTAGACACAGAAAAGGCCAACATGCAATTTAGATTTTCAGCATCCACTCAATACAGCAATATTAGTGTTTGTTGGTGCTGCCTATTGTGGTCTGTAATGTATACTTTTAAGACTGGCCCATTGTCTATGGACTCCTAGAGTAAAGAATCTTATGCAAACATGGGCTTCAAATTAACATAAAAAGAATGAATGAGATTCTAACCGTTTGCAGGACTGCCTCTGGACCTTTGTCTTCAGACTCCGTGGCTGCCTGTGAGATGGCATTTGTGGTTTCCTCCATTGTCTCCTCAGGCAGCTCCGCTCTCGTAGGCTGCTCCAAGTACTCCGGCTCTTTTACAGGAACTGTGTGGACAGATGGAAAAAACATTAAAGCCATCGTAATCATCAATACCTCTGGTGTATATAAATCTTACAAGATTGGGCTACCCAACTGGGTTATAAGTGCCATTTATCTGATGCAATTTTCAAACACAAAGCTACTGCCCGAATGAGAAAAATATGGATGACCTGAAAAGCATGGTACAAGAGGCGATAAATATTCAAAATGGGGACACCTGTTGCGATGGCAACTGGCGATGGGAATTCAGCCCACGAGATTCGCTTTCACTGTTGCACTTTCAAGAATAGAAGTGAAGGAAATCTCTGAAATGGGACAATGAAAGCAAAAAATAAACTGGAAGGAATGAACTCTTCACTACTCTGCCCAAAACAAAAAGTTTTGGCTGTATATATTCTAAGCCTCTTGTATTTACAGTCCAGACTAAAAGTTTAAAAAATTACATACAAGCCCCAATTTGATTTTCACTGAGTCAGTATATAGATATGTATATTTATCTCCCCATAAAGACATCGGCAATACCAGACACAGAAGCTGGAGGTGGTTTTATGGTCTTCTGAGAAATCAGCATCTTCTCTTGCTCTGCTTTCCTGAGCTGTTCCTTGTTCCATTCTTCAAGCTCCTTTTCAAACCGTCTGTTGTCTTCTTTGACAAATTCCTTTAAATCAGGAGGTAAGGTGTCCATCCCAGATAGCACCTGTCCTGTCTCCTTGTCGTATTCCTCTGAAAGGGGGAAGATAGAATGCTGGCATTAGCCATTAAAGCGTGCCATAACAAAAAAACACTTTTCAGAGATGGAAAAAGCCGAATATAGTTGGTAGAGGTGTATTTTACACTCAAATTTCTGTTTTAAGGCAGTTCTCCACAAATGGCAATCAGTGAGTTCAACTCCTGTAAGCCTCGTTGAAGGCAACGATACACCGAGTCACATAAATGAAGGGATTGGGGGGTAGGGACATAGAAGCTTGCAGCACAATGTTTCAGACTATGGAGAAAATACCTATTTTGAGATTACACTGCATGCAGCTTGTTCACTTTGACTTCATCCCAAGAATGATTTTCTGTGTGCTCCTGACAAGTGTGAAGGGCAAGTCTTCATTCAGCAGCAAATGTTCCCCTCTCTCTGCTTCTTGTGACATGAATCTGAGTCAAAATTCCATTGCTAGTTTAAATATTTAATCAACAAGGGTTTCATTGCTAGTTTACAAAGCTAATCAATGAGGGTTTGTGATTACACAACCTAACTAAAATCTCGGATGCTGATCCATTTCATATGTGATAGACAGCATGTTTGGGAACACATTTCTGCATTGTAAATTAGGTAAGAAAAAGAGGTTCCCAAAACAACAGATCCCAGATCAAGAACTGGTGCACTATATGTATAAACAAATGGCCACTGCCCTCAGCTATAACTAGCCTTTGCAGCAAGGAGCACATGGACGTGCAACGCATGCAAAACCAAACCAAATAATGCCCGGCTCAACCGACCAGCCTGTTAACCAACCCGAATTGTCCTGTCTAACAGTATCTGTTAAAAACAGGGTTTTGTTTGCACACATTAGTAAATACTAAGCCTCAGAGCCCCATCAAGTCACCCCAGTATGTGAAGCCCTAACAAACTTTTGGTAGCCTTCACAGTGGAAGAACATGCATTGTAATAGATAGGGAGAGGGCAGGTAAAACTGGAGGGAGCCCACACCTCCTAAAAAGGCACAGGGGAGCAGTGGACACCCAGCATACAGCACCATCTATGCCTGAAAAGAAAATTATGACCTGCATAAGGAGGCTCTGCACCTTTGTTGAATTTCAATAAGTAGGTTTTAATTTTGTCCGGCATTAAAGTTACCTTGTATTAGGTGCTGTTCATGCTCGTTTATATACATTAAACAGTAGGCGCTGGCATTTCTGTAACCTCCAAAGGAATCCCGCTCTAGCTCTTCCCATGAAGACTTCGTGACCGAGATGTCATTATATTTCATCCACCTCTTCTCATTGTGGTCAAAAATATATGCCCAGTAGTGTCCTGCATTAGCTTGGCCTTCGTGGACCAACACTGCATGTAACCTGTATGGAACCTGGAACGAAATTGCAAAAAATGTATTCAAATGTTTGGGTGACCATTGATTGCCAGACCCCGTTGTCCACTTCAACAGACAGACTCAACAGGTTAAAACTGTTATGTTTAAGGCTCCTTTCACACTACCGCAACCACAAAGTTGTGCAATTTCGAGTACGACCTGGATGCGGCTTTAAACTATCTGGCACTCAAGTCGACAAGAAAGTTGCATCAAAGTAGTGCAGCAACATTTTCAAAGTGGCTGCAACTATAAGTCACATAGATTGGAACAAGTGCCATGCAGATAGTAAGCTTACTGGGAACCAATGACTTCAGTGCTGCAGGCCAGAAGTGCTAACCACTAAATATATATATATATATATATATATATATATATATATATATATACATATACACACACACACATATACATACATAAAAATTTTCCCAAAAAAAACCTATAGCTCCAGATTCTATTTGTTTGAAACAATCCCAAACCCCAATTTAAATGGCTAATCTAGGGGCCAGAAAACAGCACTGTGCGTCCAGGAAAAGATCTGAGGGCATGAAAAGTTGTAGAATTCATATGAACTGTTATCCCATGATTCCCAATCAAGTGAGTCCACCCTCATGGTAGTCAGGGGGCAGAAACCCCTATCTGAGTGGACAGGTTCTCCTTAGACTCATCTTGCACCGCTCTTCTCAATATGAAGGTGTCAGAGCAGGGAAGATGGCCGCGGCTCCTGTACCAAAGCAAATTTTTGTGAACTCATCTGTTCGCAAACCGAGTTGTTGTTCATGAACAGAAGCATCCGTGAACCAAGGTATCACTGTGTATAAATATATATATATATATATATATATATATATATATATATTATATATATATATATATATATATATATATATTTCTCATCATCTTGATAATGCTGCTTAATCACTTGGAACCTCCTGGCCCTTAAAGTGGTTTATGACGCCCAGGAGGCAAGCGCCACTTAAGATCACCTTGATTTGCTGCCACATGGTCTGAAAACTCCTGATCACAAGGAGCAATTGGGGGCTTTCGGCAAAGCGTCAGAAACTGTGCTGGGAGCCCGCAGCGTGCGCTCTCAGTACAGGTGTATTAGGGGAATATGTAGCCCCTCTATGCTAAGGACCAGGTGCCGAGAAGCTAATGAACAATAAATATCACTCTGTGCCGCAACTGCTTTTTTTATTTTTGGTGGTTGCCTGGGAAACATCTTTACTTTGATTAAAAATAATTCACACAAAGATTAGAGCTCTCTAGAAGCATTGTATGACGACAGCAGAGCAACAAAAGCTGCTCATTCTGTAGTCCCCCCCACCCCCCCCAAGCATCCACACAGTGTCTGTTACATTACACTAGAGCAGGGGTCTCCAAACTCTCTACACAAAAGGGCCAGTTTACTGTCCTTGGCTCTTTAGGGGGGCCAGACTGCGGCTGGTGGGAATATACATTTTTTCTGGCATTAGTGAGAATAAACAGTGCCTTAATCTTTGGTACTACGGGGGATAAATAGTGCCCCATTGTTGATATCAGTGGGAGGAATTTTGCCACATCGTTACTGTCAGTGGGCAGAACAGTGGGGTTGCTTTACTAAAACTGGAGGGTATACAATCCGCATCCATGCTTTTTTTTTTTTTTTTTTTGTCGATGCTTAATTGAACAAGCGGAAGATAGAAGTTGATTGGATGCCATACACAGCTGCACCAGATTTTGCACTCTCCAGCTTTAGTAAATCAACCCCTTTGTCTCCTATCAGTGAGATGAACACTGCCCCAAAGGGCCGGATAAAGACAAGCCAGGGGCTGTAGTTTGGAGACCCCAGAACTAGAGAATCACGTACTGATCCTCACCAGGCAGGATATAATTCAGTATATAAACAGAATCACACATACCTGTGTCATCAGCTTGTCGGAGTACATGAGTTCTATCGTCCGATGTATTCTACCGATACTGTCCTGTAGATCTGTAAAAAGAGCAGTGCGTTACTTAACCACCTGAGATCCAGGCCAATTCTGACATTTTTCTCCTACATGTAAAATTCCAAATTTTTTTGCTAGAAAATTACATAGAACCCCCAAACATTATATATGTTTTTTTAGAAAAGACCCTAAATAATACACTGGCGGTCGTTGCAACTTTTTATCTCGCATGGTATTTGCGCAGCAATTTTTCGAACGCATTTTTTTCAGAAAAAAAACAGTTTCCTGCTTTAAAAAAAAAACAAAACAGTAAAGTTAGCCACATTTTTTTGCATAATGTGAAAGATGAAGATACGCCGAGTAAATAGATACCCAACATGTCACGCTTCAAAATTGCATGCGCTTGTGGAATGGCGCCAAACTTTGGTATTTAAAAATCCCCATAGTCGACGCTTTAACATTTTTTACTGGTTACATATTTTTGAGTTACAGAGGAGGTCTAGGGCTAGAATTATTGCTCTCGCTCCAACGTTCGCGGCGATACCTCACATGTGTGGTTTGAACACCGTTTTCATATGTGGGCGGGACTTACGTATGCGTTCGCTTCTGCGTACGAGCTCGCAGGGACAAGGCGCTTTAAATTTTTTTTTTTTTATTGTTCATTTTACTTTATTTTTTTTAGTTCAACAACTTTAAAAAAAAAAAAAAAATATTTGATTACTTTTATTCCTATTACAAGGAATGTAAACATCCCTTGTAATAGGAATATTACATGATCGGACCCATTTACAGTGAGATATGGGGTCAATAAGACCCCACATCTCACCTCTAGGCTGGGAAGCCTAAAATCAAAAAAAAAAAAAAAAAAAAAAAACGATCACCGCTTCTCAGCCGCGGTGCCGCCGTTTTTTTAATGTAGAGGCTGGGCGTGATGTCATAACATCGTGCCCGGCCTCCGAACGATCATAGAGACTCCGGCGACCATCTGGTCCGCCGGAAATCTCTATGATCATCATCCGGGGGCTGGCGGATCCCGAGTCCGACTCACCGATGGAAGCGGTGAGTCGGTAGAAGCACCGGAGGGCGGCGGGAGGGGGGGCGTCCCCTCCCGCCGCCCGTAAGAACGATCAAGCGACGGAACAGCCGCTATGATCGTTCTTATGGTGCAGGGAATCGCCGGCTGAAACCGGCAATATCTGAATGATGTCTGTAGCTACAGGCATCATTCAGATATACCCCTGAGAACAAAAAGACGTCATATGACGTATATTGGGTCTCAGGTGGTTAAATTGTCAAATCACTTCATCTAGCAATGCTTTGCAAGCTGGACAGCTAATACTGGTAATTTATTTGTTAAGACAATGCAAACTTGTCAGTTGTTTAACTATATAGTACCCAAAAACAATTATTAAGCGGACTTTGAGGGCAAAAATTCCACATACTGTCTATTGCTCTAACCCCATACACAGGCTTGGCAATGGGCTCTGATTTTTCAGGTACCAATAGATGCCATATTGTATTGCTTTTAGCTTTCCCTGTTTTACTTGTTTAATCCTTTTATTCTGTACATGTCACTCATTTTTTTTGCCTCTCAAGCGGTGTGTATAGTAAGGATGATTCTGCAATTACGGTACATATAATCCCATGTTATTTCACTTTCATCACCCCTACTTTGCACTATGAAAGATCTATACATTTTGAATGTATGAAGATGCCTTGTCAGCATTTATATTTCTATGTGACATTCTGTTAGATTATACAAAAAAATGAAAATAAAAATAAAAAATTCACACGTCACCTAAATGCTCAGTGTGAGCTTTTTTGTCACAAGACAACATTCAGAGGCTCGAGAAGAGCATTTAGGTGTGCTTTTGAGATTTGTGATTTATCAGCTACAACAGTGGCATCCATTGGAAGTTTCTGCAGAAACCACCTTTTTAAAAGGATATGAAAGCTGTTTGGGGTGTATTTGTACAATGACTTATGCCACGTACACACGATCGGAATTTTGGCCAGCAAAAGACCGATGAGAGCTTTTCGTCGGAAAATGCGACCGTGTGTATGCTCCATCAGACTTTTGCTGGCCGAATTTCCGCCAGCAAAAGTTTGAGACCATGTTCTCAATTTTTCCGACAGAAAAAGTTTTGATCGCCTGTACCAATTCCGACATGCAAAATTCCTACGCATGCTCGGAAGCATTGACCTTCATTTTCTCGGCTCATAGTGTTGTACGTCACTGCATTCTTGACGGTCGAAAGTTCAGCAAACTTGTGTGACCGTGTGTATGCAAGCCAAGTTTGAGCGGAATTCCGTCGGAAAAATCTTGGATGGATCCGCTCGTGTGTACGGGGCATAAAGCTGGTCTTGGACAGCTCGGATCTCAGCCACTTCAGCAGGAACCAGCCAAGATTTGAACCATTCGTGGGCAGGCTGAATGTACAAAGTTGATCGATCATTGTGGGTACAACCAATCTGCTGGATTATCTTGCAATTACCACTAGCGGCTGCTATAGCCGATAGCAATAATCACTGTCTTCTCCCAGCAGCTTCCCCCACCAGAGGCAGATAATGTCTCAGCCGGAGATATTCCCTTGTCACCACTGTCTGTGTTGATTGGAGAATCGTGCAAATTTCTTTTCTGCAACCCGTGGTTGCAGGAAAGAAATTTGCACCGCCTGCAGCCTGACTTACAATTACATGACCCTATATTTGATTTGGTATCCGTGTTGTGAAATCCCCTGTAAGGTGCATCTTTGACATGTGACAGGAGGATTTATTTAAATACACCCATGATATTTTTCATTAAACCAATATTAATATGTTTGTATATGCCATGCCACTGTTGTATTTTTTTATTTTATTATAAGTAAACCTTTATATTTCTTTGCCACTGGGCTATTATCTTAATTGTGGGCATGTGAAGCCCATTTGTATCTTCTTCCGGGATAAGGTGCTGCTGGCTACCTAGTATGCACCCCCTGATTTTGGGCATGTCCACAAACCAAAAGTCGTGGCGCACGCATTGTAGTTTCGGTTGCCATAAAAATGGCAGCGTCGGAGGAAGTTCCTGCCCCGTTGCTATCGCAACTTGTGACTCGAGACTAAACCCCGGAAGCAAGATGGCGCTTATCACCGCCTTGCATCGTGTCATTTCCTGTTTGAAAATAATGCGATGCTACCAGGCGGCGATGACCACTGACTCCTGGGAATGATGACACACATCTCCCAGGAGCTAGTGCGCTGGCGGAAATTGCATACCTCGCTGCAGGGAGATAAACAGGAAGAAGAAAGTTTAGCCCTTGGAAACAAGGTAAATGGAGCGAAAAAAAACACAAAAACACATCCAATGCTTTTTTTAATGCGGCAATGAAGCGAATGGTGATAACATAAAAATGTGGGTGGAACTCCGTTTTAAGGAGCCATAGCAGAATTTCAAGAGTAACCTAAACAAAAAACTGAGGCTTTACTTGCGAAACCTTATAATAGCAAAACATTATCTGCAACTCTGTGCTCGGCTATTCCAATCTTACATAAACAGTAGGCCTTATTCCCCAGAGTATCAGACAAGTACTGTCTGAGACAGATATACTGCAATAGGAGAAGAAGTGAATCTAACTATCTGCTATGAAGACATTAGCAGTTGTAGGCAATGTCTCCCTTATAAACCTGGCAGGTCAGAATTATTTTAATGAAAACAAATTCCTGCACCTACACACCTCTAGTGTCAGTTTCCACCTCCGTCCTCCAGCGGTGTAAGCACCCTTCTAATACTGTCAGCTCCTCGTCTGTAATATGGCGCGGTGCTGGGTGCATAGGTAGGTCTGGAGGTATTCTGGACTGGGTGAACGGTTTGTGAATAACAGAGCGCTGGCTGGACTGAGGCTCACTGGATGAAGAAGGCCCTTGATGTTCCATTGTGCTAGAAGAAAATATTGCGGACAGTCAACCATCTAGAGATACACAATTTTGGATGCAATGCTAGACCTATAGTTCTGCCTCATCAGTCAGTTCAGGTTGAGGGGGGCTTACAAGAAGCTGGACGTAATGTCGTTCTTTAGAACTACTAAGGCCCCTTTCACACTTATACGACTTGTCCCACGATTTGGGACTGCAAAGTAGCATGACAAGTGTTCCCCATGATTTCCAATGACAGCCATTCATATTAGTACGACTTCAAGTTGTTCTGACTTCAAAGTAGTCCCTGCACTACTTTGGTCCGATTTTGATGCCACTTACAGGCATTCCTTGAAATCGCTGCAAATTGGGGGGCTTTGAAGTCGCACAAGTGTGAAAGGGGCCTAAACGAGAATTCAAGTTCATGTATGAAAAGGTCTGTACAAAACCATCAATACTTTAAAAAGATTTTTATTTTTATACTGTACTACATGCATCACAGAAACATGGAAGAGTGAGGTCAAAAAAACACCAAGTGGTCTATAAAGTTAGACTATAGGTTTGTCCCGATCATACTTAAAATTGCTTTCAGTCTACTGACTAACTCTTGTAGTTAGTCTACTCTGAAGTTTGTTCCAAGCACTAACTATTTTCACTAAAATAAGACTTTCTAAGGTTAGCTTGGGACTTTACTCCTGCTAGCTTTGGGTCACGCCCCTGATCTTTGCTTCATGAAAATACTGCCCTCCTGAGCCTTATTCACGCTCTTAACACATTCATGCCCAAGCTTTTTTCTGGCACTTGTTGCTTATAAGTTAAAACCAGTATTTTTTGCTAGAAAATTACCTAGAACCCCCAAAAACATTATATATATTTTTTAGCAGAGACCCTAGGGCAGTGATGGCGAACCTTGGCACCCCAGATGTTTTGGAACTACATTTCCCATGATGCGCGACTCCACTGCAGAGTGCATGAGCATTATGGGGAATGTAGTTCCAAAACATCTGGGGTGCCTTCAAGGTTCGCCATCACTGCCCTATAGAATAAAATGGCGATCGTTGCAAAATTTTATGTCACACTGTATTTGCGCAGCGGCCTTTCAAATGCAAATTTTTTTTTCCAAGAAGAAAAAAAAAACAGTAAAGTTGGCCCAATTTTTGGTATAATATGAAAGATAAGCCGAGTAAATAGATACCCAACATGTCATGCTTTAAAATTGTGCACACGCGTGAATGGCGACAAACTACGGTACTTAGGAATCTCCATAGGCGATGCTGTAAAAAAAAAAAATTCTACAGGTTACCCGTTTAGAGTTACAGAGGAGGTCTTGAACTAAAATTATTGCTCTTGCTCTCTAACGATACCTCAAACCTGTGGTTTAAACACTGTTTACATTTGCGGGCGCGACTTACGTATGCGGTCACTTTTTTTTTTTTGATCACTTTTATTGCGGTCACAAAAAATGTAAACATAATACACTATAATCAAAAATGTGACCATCTATCACATGATCAAATAGAAGAAATAGTCCACAAAGATCCAAGTGTACCAGTCCAGACACGTGTGCAGTGAAGAGTCACAAGTGCAACACAAATTCCATCAGTATAATGTGCCGTGTCCAGACCTCCACCCAGTGATCAATCACAAGGCGTAACAGACAGAACTGACCATCCACTACAGATAAGTCAATTCAAGAATGTGGTATGACGATATCCTCTAGTTCTCAATATGAGAAGACCATACTGGGCAGTATTGCAGCAGACCCTAGTACCGGTTCCCCCGCAATCAGTATATTAGGGATTTAAAAAAAAAGAGACCCCCTCACAGTGCAACTCTGTATGAACGTATTTTATTTGAAAATAAAATCCTTACACTTACATGATCTCCAAAATAAAAGCGATTGTCTCAGTTAAAATCCGCGAGTACAGGAAAAGATAGTGGTCAGAGATAAAAGATATACGTCACAGCTGGCTCCGCCCTACGTGTTGTCATATCTGTCGTCATCTGGGGCACCACATGCTTGAATTGAGTCTGGTAAGCCTTGAGATTGATCACTGGTTGGAGGTCTGGACACGGCACATTATACTGATGGAATTTGTGTTGCACTTGTGACTCTTCACTGCACACGTGTCTGAACTGGATCACTTGGATCTTTGTGGACTTTTTTCTTAATTTCTGCCATTTGATCCTACGATAGGCGGTCACTTTTTGGATTATAGAGTATTAGTGCAACAATTTTATTTCCATCATTTTTGTTGCCCATCTCTGGACTCGTTCTATTTTAGCAAAATCTTTTTGTGAGTGAGGTCTCCAGAAATGGACACAATGAGGTTAATTTACTAAACACGGAGAGTGCAAAATCTGGTGCAGCTCTGCATAGAAACCAATCAGCATCCAAAAATCTTAACTGAACAAGCTGAAGTTAGACGCTGATTGGCTTCCATGTACAGCTACACCAGATTTTGCACTCTCCAGTTTTAGTAAATCAACTCTATTATTCTAAATGAGGTCTAAATAAAGACCTAGATGGTGAAATCAGGACCTCATTCCTCCTACTGATACACCCTGGAATTACATTTTTATTCAGCCACTACCAGGCCACAATGTTTGCTCATTTTGCAACCAACAGAAATAAACACCCCTCCATGAGTTATTACTATAATATATAAACCAAGTTGTAAATACATTTACTGCCCATTCCAAACTTACTAAATAAGAAAGGGAAAACAAATTTAAATTTAAGCCTCTCTAGTATGGAAACATTGTGCACCAGCCTTACCTTTGCATCGGTTGTGTGACCAAGGGACCACTAGGTGGAGCACTTGTATCAATATCCTCCACAGGGGAAGTGCAGACAGGTTTGCTGGATGCAAACTCCAGGGCATATTGCAACACATCAGCCAGAGGAAACCGTTTAGGGCCAGAGCCATAACTTAAATACCTGTCCATTTAAAACAAAAACAGGAAAAAAAAAAAAAAAAAAGTTTAATAGTTTCCTTATTTAGAAGAAAAAAAAAAAAAAGTACTGCTCTGTTCTAAGCCCTAAAAACCCACACCTGGGTGAGCAAAAAGTGAAATAGAAAAAAACAGTGCTAGGAAAATGATGACACAAACTTCAGTCCACACCATTCATTGACCCCCCCCCCCCCCCCCCCACAGGGGGATAATGCAAGTCACTGGATCTGTCCTAGGCACTCGTCAAGAGCGCCAACTATGCCCACCCTTTCAGCCCGCCTCCCCCATTCATAGTAGCTGTACTATTGCTTCCAACAATCAAAAAGCACTCTTTGAATAGAGGATGAATGAAAGGTCCGCCTTCTCTATTCATAGAGCCTTTTTTTTGAGAGAAGCTCTAGTACAGCTTTTATAACTGGAGGGGAGGAAAGCTAATGACAGGTCCAGTGGCTCGAATCTGCCCCGCAGCACTGGAAGATCACCACTGCAGTGGTATGTGAGGGAGGTGGGGGAAGGGATGACAGAGGAGTGAACACTTAAATGAAGAAAGCCACCACCAGCATGAGACACTTCTCATTCAATGTACTATCCATAGTGCGGATTAAAAAAAAAATTAACTAAAGTTAGGCTTAAAGTGAATGTTTGGTCCATTCAATGTTTTTTCAGATATACTATACATGCAAGAAAAATATGTACACTAACATTGATAAATATACAATATGAGATTAAAGAAAAACATATTGTACCTTTCTAGCCGCTGCTGTAAAACCGTTAAGTGATCTTTGAGCCTTTTGATCTCGTCTCGTTTGATCCGGGTAATTTCCCTGTTTTTGTGTATATACCTAAAAATACAGAAAGTAAATGAGATGCTCTTACAATGGATTTCTCCTACTGTAGAAATGGTAAAAGCCAGAGACCAAGCAAAATCCTACAGATTCCTACTTTAGGGGCCCTTTCACACGAGTGCCTTGTGTCCATCAGCAGTGGATCTGTCCACTGGGCGGCCGGGTGTAACCCGACTGTCCATTTACATCCCGCTGCCTCTGATCCAATCAGCTCAAACGGAAGAGGACACAGTCCACCTCCATTTTTTAGCGGGCCTGATTGGACCCAGAGGTAGGCAGCTGTAAACAGACAATTCCGCTTACACCTGCCGGTCCAAAGGAATTTATGGACATTCAGATCAAGTCCACCTGAAAAACTGACAAGCAGACCTGATCGGATTGCCCATGTGAAAGGGCTTTAAAGGATCAACAATTCCAAACAAGCACTGGAGAGAAAGGAGACCATGTACTACCACAGGCGACAGCAGAAATGGAGAAATACAGCTGGATACTGGCTGTCATTTAGGTTGCCTGGCTCATGGATTTATGCAGTCATAAAAAGCCCATTGTCTGGCCTAAAACACTGAAGCTCTAGTCCTTAAGACACTGCATGTTCTCCCTATTACTGGATTTAGCTGTATTATTGATTGATATATTATTGATATATTATTATCTGTTGAGAAAAAAAAAAAACATCTCATCCTGTGTCTAAATCCCAATGGCCGAAAACCATACCTCATAAACCGTGGCTTTGGTAAGGTTTTTTTTACATATACACAGTGACCGTATTTAATTGATTAAATATAAAAATTAAAATAAAATAAAAAAAAAGAACAAATCAACCATCTTTAACTTTGTTAAAAGCCATGATATCCTCCATGTAATAGAACACCTCCAAAAGGCCCAGTAAGAAGCATATACAGGTGCATCTCATAAAATTAGATCAAAGTTATTTTATTCCAGTAATTCAATTCAAAAAGTGAAACTCATTTTATATAGATGCGTTATACATAGAGTGATAGATTTTAATTTTGATAATTATGGCTTACAGCTAGTTAAAACCCAAAATTCAGTATCTCAGAAAACGAATTACATAGGTTTTTTTCAATACAGAAATGTTGGCTTACTGAAAAGTATGTCCATGTACAGTATAGACGGGGCTCCTTTTGCATGAATTACTGCATCAATGTGGCGTGGCATGGAGGCGATCGGCCTCTGGTACTGCTAAGGTGTTATGGAAGCCCAGGTTGCTTTGATGGCAACTTTCAGCTTGTCTGCATTGTTGGTTCTGGTGTCTCTCATCTTCCTCTTGACAATACCCCACAGATTCTCTATAGGGTTTAGGTTAGACCAGTTTTCTGGCCAATTAAGCACAGTGATACCATGATCATTAAACCAGGTATTGGTACTTTTGGCAGTGTGGGCGGGTGCCAATTCCTGCTGGAAAATGAAATCAACATCTCCACAAAGCTGGTCAGCAAAGGGAAGAACGAAGTGCTCTAGAATTTCCTGGTAGAGAGCTGTGCCGACTTTGGACTTGATAAAACACAGTGGACCAACACCAGAAGATAACACGGCTCCCCAAATCATCACTGACTGTGGAAATTTCACACTGGATCTCATGCAACTTGGATTCTGTGCCTCTCCACACTTCCTCCAGACTCTGGGACCTTGATTTCTAAATAAAATGCAAAATTTTCCAGAGTCAGTGATGATTCGGGGAGCCATGTCATCTGCTGGTGTTGGTCCACTGTGTTTTATCAAGTCCAAAGTCAGCGCAGCCCTCTACCAGGAAATTCTAGGACGCTTCATGCTTCCCTCTGCTGACCAGCTTTATGGAGATACTGATTTCATTTCCCAGCAGAAACTTCATGCAAAAGGAGCCCCAAGCAAGTGTTGAGTGCATACTATACATGGACATTCTTTTTAGTAAGCCAACATATCTGTCTTATGTAATCTAGTTTTCTGAGATACAGAATTTGGGGTTTTCACTAGCTGTAAGCCATAATCAAAATGAAAAGAAAGAAATGCTTGAAATACATCACTCTGTGTGCAACGCATCTATATAAAATATATGAGTCACTTTTTGAATTGAATTACTGAAATAAATGAACTTTTTGATGATATTCTAATTTTATGAGATGCACCTGTATATTCTAAGCTCTACATGGCCAGATATTTGTAGTTCCATTCTCTACTTCCCACACTATACTGTATACCCAGAAAGTTCCATTACTATTCAGACCCTGTAGCTACTCAGCTACCCATGTCCCATGTTTGCTTCCAGGCTGATCATTAGACCAAACTGGCAAGGCCCTCCATGTTCTCTCATCATTAAGGCCGTTTGATCACATCTCCATGCAGACTTGAAACAGGTTATATTGGCTGCCCTGTACAACTTAAAGTATAACTAAAGGCAAAACTGGAGAGGGGTTATAACGCTTGACAGCTATGATTGCCCTCTGTGTCCTCGTTGGGGAGAGTCACCTTCTCCATTTGTCCTGTTTACCATCATCATTGAAAGTAAAAGAGAATCCCCAAATTCTGGGTTGTCTCCAGAAAAGTAATAGAGGAGAACTCTTTCAATGGGAAGTTTGTGATTCTTCCCACTTTTTTTCGGATATAAAAATTTTTTTTATAGTTTTTTTGGTCTTCTCATGTAACTAGTTGTTGTGAAATTGTCTACTACTAAATGATTACTTCTTTTTTCACATTTGAAAAAAAAAAAAAAAAAAATGAACTAATGGGAACACTAGTTCTGGTCACCTAGGGGTCCCCAAGAAATTCCCTTTATTTGCAGATATTTCCTCTCACTTCCTGTTTGGCTATGGTACAGGAAGTGTATGGTAATCTCTGCAATGGGACACAGATGGTGAAAAAAAAAAAAATCTGACAGGGATTATAACCTTGCCCTCTATCCAAAATGAAAACAAAAAAAGTTTTGCCTATAGTCCTACCTTAATAGAGCAGAATTGGGCCTCATGCACACGGCTGCCTGGGGCTGTACAACATACATTTTGGGTGTACAGGAGTTGTGTACAGGTGCCGATAAAAGTCAATGGGTGTGTGTAGGTATATGCTCATACTTGCGCAAGCATGTATGCCCCAGGATTCAGACAGACTGCGTCCACAATCATACATTTATACAGATTTTCATGTTTTACACAAGTACCAGTGCATTCCACATACAGTCATTGATATATATGGGCAGCTTTACACAGGACCTGTGGCTCCTAGACAGGAAAATATGCCCACATTTTACATTGCACAGTACTATGTGCATGTGGCCTAAAACTGATTTCTTATATGCAGTAAGTTATGAGAAATTCTTTAGTGCTAGTTCACACCAGACGCAGATCCGTGCGCTTTTATTCTGCAGAAAATGCATGCACAGTGTTTTCCATATACTCCAATGGCTCTAGTTCACACCATGCAGTCAGTTTCTGCACCGGAAACTGACTGCATGGTGTGAACTAGAGCCATTGGAATACATGTAAAACACTGTGCATGCATTTTTAGTGCAGGAAAAAAAGCGCAACGGAACTGAATGGAACGGCCTCTGGTGTGAACTAGAACTTAAAGATAGATAGACTGCAGGTACATAAACAGGCTAAATTGCAAAATTATTTTTAGTTCCACTTTTAAACTCCTCCTCTCCAGTATAATCCTTCCTTTTCTATATCCCTGAGGTCTCCCTTGTGCCTTGTATCAATGTAATCACCCTTCTGTGCACCCATTGAACTTCCCAAGAATACTTGATAGGCACTTGGGGCTGTATTTACGAAAACAAGAGAGGGCAAAACTAGTCACAATTCTGCAGAGAAACCAGAAATCAGCTTACAGGTTTTATTGCTAAAGCTTAAACAAACGGAGGTTAGAAGCCGATTGTTTTTTCTGCAGAATTGTACAAATTTTTGCCCTCTCTAGCTTTAGTAAATATACCCCTTGGTGTCCAAAACTCAGCAGGACAGTAAGGATGAGAACACAAGACATTGGTGCCAGGGGATCTCTTGCCCACCGCACACAGGAATGTGCAGCATAGTGCATGCGTGGTGGCAGTGCTCACAACCAAAACGAACGATGTGGGTACTCACCTATCCATGTACAGACATGGTGGAAACTCTAGCTTGTTGTGGATTTTCTCAGGCCTTCCCAAAGCTTGATTAAACTCAAACCTGGACAGCTCAAATGTCAGTACAGGTGGAAGTTCTGTGAACCAGTGCTGTCACAAATTAAACATAAAAATAATACATTTTACTTCAACCTATAATAAATAAAAATGTGTGCACATTACCTATACAAGAGAATCTGACTGCTCCATTCAGAATCATCTTTTGTAAGAACGAAAATAACAGACGCTTATATATTCATAAAAAGAGAGAACATTTGGCTGGATTTAGACTTTGATTTTAGTTTAAATGTTTGTGAACCTCACCTTTTTTTCCCCCACATTTTTGGGTCTGTTAAATATACCATTGAAAGCATTTTGTTATACAGCAAAACCTTGGATTGGGAGCAGAACTTGTTCCATAAACATGCTTGTAATCCAAAGCACTCGTATATCAAAGCGAATTTCAACATAACAAATAATGGAAACTGATGATTCGTTGCACAACCATTTATTTATAAGTCCTTCAGTTTATAGTCCATATAAAAAGATTATAGCAATGTGATAAGTTGTGTAACCATAAAATGTCCATCCACAAATGGAAGCCTCCACAAGGGGATTAGAAGCAAAAATCCAGCAGGAGCTACAGAGTATAAAAGAGAAGAGGGGCGCCTCGAAGTGTAGCAATATGGTTACATTTAATGAAGGTACAATATGCAGGCATCTGGATAAAGCTTTCCACATAGACCGGGAAGACTACCCTGCAGTAGAGCGATCTGAAAGCGAGGCTTGAAGTGCTTGTGGAGCGCAAAGTGGAAGGGATGACGTCGACGTCGGTGCAGAGGGTGGTCTATGTGGACAGCTTTACCCCGGATGCCTGCATACTTAGATGTGCATCTTTTAATCATCAACCATGTGACTTGCTAAATGTACCTTCATTAAATGTAACCGTATTGCTACACTTAGAGGCACCTCTCTTTTCTTTTATACTCTGTTGTGACATGATGCCACTTGTATATCAAGACATCACTCGATTATCAAGTCAAAATTTATAAAACAAATTTTCTGGTCTTTCAAAACACTCTCAAACCAAGTTACTCTCAATTCAAGGTTCTACTGTAACTGTTGAGTGCAAAAAAATACCCGTCGGTCCTGCCAGAAATCCAGCCCGTTTCACACTTTCTCTTGTGAATTCTGCCTTTCTCAAATGTTATCAGCCCTGCCTGAATACTCTGTGTGGACTACAGAACACCTCCCCCTAAATTAAGAAAATAAGGGAGGGGTGTGTCCTATAATCCTAACACTTCCTGTCCTAGGATGACACTACTTCTTGAAAATACAGTAGTGAGTGCTGTCACCTTGGGACAAACAAGGGTCTTAGTGGCCGGATCACCATGTAAAAATATAGGTTAAAAACACTTGAGCATAACAAAAGTAATACACCCAATACATCATAGTGGTGCAATTTAATTTTGAGTTGCCAGCTAAATTTATCCATATCTGGGTGCAAGTTGTTATAAGATTCTGATACAGTCATACAACAGTCTGATCATGTATTGTTATAGCAATTGCTGTTATTTAATTTTTTCTATTGTTATCTTTATTCTTGTATTTCTAGAGCGCTCATATTACAGGTATCATTGTGTATACCTTGGAAGTCATTTTTGATGCATGTTTAATGAATTTGAAAGCCTCACCATCTACAGCCAACGTCTGTATTAAATATGGAGATTGGAAGAGTATCCATTTGAAGCTGCTCTTTATTTGATTTTTCATTCAGAGCTCCTTGCCTAATAATTGTTGAGATCAGATAGGATTGGATACATAGGGAGTTTGTTGCGATTAATAAATCCCCAGATTAATACATTTGCACTGCAACAGCTGTAATGCAGAATTACTACGTAGCACTGCAAAGAAAGATCCAGACCCTGCATATATAGCTGCCACTTTGCATGGATAAAATTGCAAACTATACAGCAGAAACATGCCTAAAACAGTGCCTTTGAAAAAGTATGCATACCCCCTTGAAATTTTGTGTGATAGACCAACACAAAGTGGTCTAATTGTGAAGTGGAAGGAAAATGATAAATGGTTTTCAATTTTTTTTTACAAATATGTGAAAAGTGTGGCGTGCATTTGTATTCTGCCCTTTGAGTCAATACTTTGTAGAACCGCCTTTCGCTGCAAATACAGCGCAAGTCTTTTTGGGTCTTTTTGGGTATATGTCTACCAGCTTTGCACATCTAGAGAGTGCAACAGCAATTTTCAAGTCTTGCCACAGATTCTCAATTGCACTTTGACTGGGCCAATCCAACACATGAATATGCTTTGATCTAAACCATTCCAGCATAGCTCTGGATGTATTTTTAGGGTCATTGTCCTGATGGAAGGTGAACCCTCCTCCCAGTCTCAAGTCTTTTGCAGACTCCAACAGGTGTTCTTCTAAGATTGCCCTGTATTTGGCTCCATCCATCTTCCCATCAACTCTGACCAGCTGAAGAAAAGCATCCCCACAACATGATGCTGCCTCCACCATGTTTCACGGTGGGGATGGTGTGTTCAGGGTGATTATTATTATACACGATTTATATAGCGCCAACAGTTTATGCAGCGCTTTACAATGTATAGGAGGGACAACACAATTACAGTACAGTTCAATACAAAAGGTACAGGAGGGCCCTGCTCGTAGAGCTTACATTCTAAAGGGAGGGGGTGGTACAAAAGTAATAGCTGCAGAGAATGATTTGATGGGGGTGATGTGCAGTGTTAGTTTTCCTCCACACATAGCGTTTTGCTTTTAGGACAGTAAAATTTTGGTCTCATCTGACCAGAGCGTCTTCTTACACATTTTCTGTGTCCCCCACATGGCTTCTAGCAAACTGCAAATGGGTCTTCACCATGGCTTTCTTCCAACAATGGCTTTCTTCTTGCCACTATTCCATAAAGTCCAGATTTGTGGAACGAACGGATAATAGTTGTCCTGTGGACAGATTCTTCCACCTGAGATGTGGATCTCTGCAGCTTCTCCAGAGTTACCATGGGTCTCTTGGCTGCTTCTCTGATTAATGTTCTCCTTGCCCGGCCTGTCAGTTTAGGTGGACAGCCATGTCTGTTTGCAGTTGTGCCTTACTCTTTCCATTTTCAAATGATGGATTGAACAGTGTTCTGTGAGATTTTCAAAGCTTGGAAGATATTTTATAATCTAACCCTGCTTAAACTTCTCCACAACTTTATCCCTGACCTGTCTGGTGCGTTTCTTCACCTTTGTGATGCGGTTTGTTCACTAAGGTTCTCTAACAAACCTCTGAGGGGGTTCACAGAACAGATGTGTTTATACTGAGATTAACTTTCACACAGGTGGACCCTATTTACTAATTGGGTTACTTCTAAAGGCAGTTGGTTCCACTAGAGTTTAGTTAGGGGTATCAGAGTAAGGGGGCTGAATACACATGCACGCCCCACTTTTCGGATATTTGTAAAACATTTTGAAAACCATGCATCATTTTCCTTCCGCTTCACAATTTTGTGCCACTTTGTGTTGGTCTTTCACATAAAATCCCAATAAAATACATTTACGTTTTTGGTTGTAACATGACATAATGTGGAAAATTTCAAGGGGTATGAATACTCTTTCAAGGCACTGTATCTTATCCATCTGCAATGCATAAGACTCAGAATGCCCATGTACTCAGGTAGCAACCCGAGCAATTTCATCTATTCCTGCACTGATGGTAGTTAAAGCGGAACCAAACCCTCCTATCATTTACAGCCAAGGAAGCTGCCATCTTAGCCTCTGTTTGATCTTCAACTGCCATGATACTGCACATGTGATCATTTGAGACACCAGCCACTTGATGGTTTGACAGTTTGGCTGAGAACACCAACAAATGTGACGGTTACATTTCTGGCACGTGCCAGGAATGTAACTGCTTTTTTAAACTGTTAAATCTATAGGTTTAGTTCCGCTTTAAGGCCCCTTTCACACTGGGGCAGTTTTCAGGCGGTACAGCGCTAAAAATAGCGCCTGTACACCGCCTGAAAAAAAAAACGGCCCCTTTCACACTGGAGTGGTGCGCTAGCAGGACGGTAAAAAAAGTCCTGCTAGCAGCATCTTTGGAGCGGTATAGGAGCGGTGTATTCACCGCTCCTACCCATTGATTTCAATGGGACACCACGGTAATACCGGTGGCGCTTTGCGGGGGATTTTAACCCTTTTTCGGCCGCTCGCGGGGCGGTTTTACCACGGCTAAAATGACGGTAAAGCAGCGCTAAATATATCGCTGCTTTACCGTCGCCGCGGCTCCCGCCCCAGTGTGAAATGGCCCTAACAGATCAGCTAGGAACATGTCAGAGGCACAATGAGAAGCGCTCATACACAAAAACTCTGATTGATTTTCCATAGCACAGTGTTAGCTTCTAGCCATAAAGGGGAAACATATCAACATTCCATCAGCATTGACAACATTAATCTACAGAATGCCCAAAGAAAGCAGTTAAAGGGGGAATAAAAAGTCTGCTTTCCTTAAACTAGATTTATTAAAATGCTGAAACTCAGTGACAAATTTGTCCAGTGCAATTTTCAAATTAAGCAAAAAATATTTAAATTGGTTTGAAAGGCTGTTTGATGACCTCAGCATAATGCTGTCCATACACATGGCAAGGTCCAGGCCATTTCAACAACTTCCTAATGGTTTTTAAATCCAAAACTATTGACTGGATCAAGGCTACCCATCAACCAACAGTTCGCATATTACCACATTTATCTTTATATGGTGGGGACAGTAGCAAGTCGCATGGATATAATTGAAGGTTTCTGCTATCAAAAAGCTGAATCTGGAATTGGTGTGTATGGGTAGCAGAACTATTAATATAAAGTGCTAAACACTGAGGACCGTCAGGAAAAGTCCTGCCAGCAGCTTCTTTGGAGTGGTGTGTTTACCACTCATCCACATTGAAATCAATGGGGCAGTGCGACTATACCGCCGGCAAAACGCCTCCATTGCGGCGCACTGCGGGCGGTTTTAACCCTTTTTCACGGCCGCTAGCGGGGATAAAAGCGTGCCGCTAGTGGCCGAAATGCGCCGCCAATCCGACAGTAAAATGCAGCTAAAAGTAGCGGCGTTTTACCGCCGACGCTATGGGGGGCTCGGTGTGAAAGCCCTCTTAGTGCATCTAAATCGAAAACGTTTTTTCTTCCACACACAAGTCAATGGCAATACAAAAGCCTCTCAAAGCAGGTCGATGCAGCTTAAAAAAGTCAAATACACCAGTCAACGAGCTGTGAATTATCTCAGATGCATCTAAAAACAACGTTAAAAGCAAGCTGCCCATTTGCACAGTCATAGAATAGGAAGGAAAGGCAACCCCCCAATGGGAAAAAAAAAACAAAAAAACTGTCAAAGGGTTTTAATCCTAAGCTTCTCTAGTTTAAGTGGAACTTTAGTCAGAAAATTAAGTCCTACTAGATCACTTCAGGCTGGCTCCTTTTCCAGGTACAGCCAACATGAAAAATAAGTGCCTACACCAGTTACAGTTCATTAATACACTGTCTCACCCTGCTCTGCACATGCTCAGTTGCTCTCTATACTTAGGCACTGTGCCGAATTTGTAGAGGCCGATCTGCTGACAGCCTACAGATTTATTGCTGTTCAGGGGCTCTGGGCTTCTACAAAATGGCGGCATCCTGCAAGAAGAAAAAAGGAACAATGCTGGAGGCAATTTAAAGCACATACTAATTTTGGTAACATAATTATTAATGTGGAATGTTCCTTGCTAAAGAAGATTTTTTTTTACCAAGTTGTTAAGGTTAAAGTTCCACTTTAAGATACACTTTGTTGTTTAGGAGGGTCGCATACAAACGGTCTGCAATCCAAATATAGATAACTAAATCCCCAGTATTTCTCACCTCTTGACCAGACTTGCTTGAGTTCTCTGAATGTAATGACTCAATCTCTCTCTCTATCATGGCAGCCTCTAGACATTCATGCAAGTCTTTGAATCCATTCACCTGGAGAGGATACTGACCAAACATCTCCGTGTTTTCAAATTTCTTTCCTTAGCGAGAGAGAAGCAAACATTAACGAGGACAGGAAATAAGAGAGCACACACTTGCCATCGGGTCATAAAAATATCTTCTCATACCTAACATTAATAAGGTGCCCCCTATATTCAGGGAAATGTGTATTCCCAAACATTCTCATTTATCGGTGTCTGAAAGATTAACTTGCCCATTGCAACCTGTAGCAGAATGCTAGAGACCACAGAGGGTTCATCATTCAGAATTGTGATAAATTAATGCCCATGTACTTGATGGTTAGAAAAAAAAAAAAAAAAGCCTGTAAACATCTTTTGTAGCTGAGGACAAGGCTTTTTCTATGTGACATCAGTTCCATAATATCTAAGGAATGCCAAGACAAGTACCCTTGTCACTCTTAATTCTCCATGAAGTGTTCCGGAAGCAGCAAGCCCTCATCCCCCAGGAAGAAAGAACTACAATGTAATACTGTTTCTTAATCGAGTGATTTCCCTCCCTTTCAAAAATCAGGATAGACACTAAAAATAGCCGACATCCCCACAGCTAAGAAATCCTTGGGGTCCTCTGACCACTCAAATGTCAAATAACGTCAGAGTGGCTCTTCAATGCATAAGAGCGGAGTGTCACTACAAATATTTTTTATCTCTATTGTAGCAGATGCCTGAAATTTGACTTGTGTTTTAGTGCAGACTTCTGAAAACAATACACCAATGACACATACAGTAATTAAAATTGTTAGGGGTGTTCTGCATGCCAGTGATGTACAGAATAGACATGTGCATTAGTTTTCGTCCGAATTTCAGGTATTTTCGTTATCGTTTTAACAAGCGATAACGAAAGTGCAGAATCCGAAAAACGAAAATCCGACATAAACAAATGCTTTATTTTCGTTTTGACAACAGTTCGATATAGATAGGAGATTCGATGCTGACAATAACAATCTGTGTCCATTGAACCTGTGGTCGAATGTGCCTAACCTTAACTCCATTAGTCCAAGATTATTCGACGTAGAGAGGAAAGATTCGACGTAGAGAGGAAAGATTCGACGTAGAGAGGAAAGATTCGACGTAGAGAGGAAAGATTCGACGGAGAGAAAAGATTCGACGTGAGAGAAAAGATTCGACGTAGAGAGAAAAGATTCGACGTAGAGAGAAAAGATTTGACGTAGAGAGGAAAAGATTCGACGTAGAGAGGAAAGATTGCTGGAATTGGGTGGAATTGCAGCTAAACTATACAGAGTCATACAGTTTAGCTGCTCCGTCGAATCTTCTTTGAACATTCGACAGACACCATAAGCTTTCAATGACAGATTCGACCTTAAATCGTTTGGATTTTCGGACAAATGCATTTTTTAACGAAAAACTAAATAAATAAAAAATAATTTCGGGAGTAACTAAATAAATTTTTCGGACTAAAACGAAAAATTCCGAAACAAAATATTTCAGTGTCCACATGTCTAGTACGGAATGCCTCCAGGAGGCTATATTGCAAGGAACCAATTTTTGAATGTTTGACTTTTTTAGAAGCTTGCAAGAGCTGAAAATTAAAAAAGGAAAGGAAACTTGTACTAAAATTTCATAAAAAATGATTTGCTTAGCAATAAAGTATGTTGTATTAAGGTTTTTTTTTTTTGGTTGGTTCAATCATTTTTATTGGTTTTAATGAAAACAAAATCCCCAGAGTGGCCCAGGCATGGGGCTACATAAGAAGCATTCAAAAAGTATGAAACACAGAAAAGTGCCAATGAAAAATAAACAAGCAAGGCAATACATCAGGTGAGTGGGGAGCCCATATAGGGAACCCCTATGTCCAATTCCAGATAGTTAAATTCTAAAAATGGATACCCCTGTCGCAGGGTAACCCAATACAAAGTAAAAGACATTTTGTTTTTTATTATTAAAAAGGAGAAATTGGGGAGCAGGGAACCCATAGATGAAAGAGAGAAATTAAAAAGAACAAATGTGAGGGAGAAGAGGGGAAAAAGGATAAGGGAGAAGAGGGGAAATCATTGCCTTGGGACGGCTAACCGGAATTCATAAACAGCCAATACCGGCCGGGTGTAGGGAGAGAAAAGCATACTCAATCCAAGGCTTCCAAATTTTGAGGAACTTGGAATGGGAGTCCTTCAGGATGCATGACATCTGTTCATTAACCATAAGGGCTGTCAAACAGTCCTGAACACCTTGAAATGAGACTGTGGGTTTTTTCCAGGCATGGGCAATAGTTCTCTTGGCTTACAGTAATGGGTGCAATGACAATTTTTGCACTATATTACGGTTTTTAATTAAAATGGAATTTCCTATACCTGATTGGACTACAGTAATCTGAAATACAATTGGTTGCTATGCATTACTACACTTTGCATTGCCTTATGCCCTTGCCCCATTGCCTCCTCTTTCATTTTCTAATAAACCTTTAAGAGCGCTCTTAAAGTAGCCCTGTCATATTTTAAATTTTCAGAAATTTATTTTGGAAGCGTCAATCACATGGGCACCCTGCAACGCTCATCGGTTCCTCCTGTTGCCCGCTAAATCAATGCTGTATAAATGTAATGATGTGAATGTTGGGGTATCAGGTGAGACACAGGAGAAGGACACTCCTGGTGGTGTTAGTTTTCCAGCAGACTTTTGGGGATCAACCCTCTGGACAAGGTCAGTGTTTAGCAGCTCCAGTAGCACACAGGTTAAAATGTACACGTTTTCTTTGCGGGGTATATTACAGGGGCGCAACATTCCTATTCTGAACCCTGAGCAGCTGCATACGTATGCATCCATACATTTCAAGAAAGCCCACTGTGAACCGTGGCACTGCTCAATCAGATATACTCTTAAAAAAATACCATTGGGAAACTCCACTATGGCAGCCAGTGACCCACTAAAAAAAAAAAAAATTTAATAAAAAATAAAAATAAATCACACTGCTGTCCAAACTAATCAAAGCTGCAGACATCAAACAATATCGTCAGAAACTATGGGCTTTATTCATTCAAATTTTACATACACACACTGATCAGCCATTACATTATAATCACTGACATGTAGAGTGAATAACATTGATTATCTTGTTACAATGGCACCTGGAAGTGGATGGGATATATTAGGCAGAAAGTGAACATGTTGTCCCTGAAGTTGATGTGTTGAAAGCAGAAGAAATGGGCATGCATTAGGATTTGAGCGACTTTGACAAGTCCCAAATTGTAATAGTTTTGCTGGGTCAGAGCATCTCCAAAACTGCAGTTCTTGTACGATGTTCCTGGTTTGCAGTGGTCAGGACCTACCAAAAGCCGTAGAAGAAAGGAAAGCCAGTGACAGGGTCATGGGCAGCTAAGAATCACTGATGCATGTGGGGAGCGAAGGCTGGCCTGTGTAGTCCCATCCGCAGACTGGACAGGGTGCCACTGCTGACCCATAGCCAATACAGTGAACATCAGAATTATACCATGGAGCAATGGAAGAAGGTGGCCTGGTCTGATGAACTAGGTTTCCTTTTAAAACATGTGAATGGCTGGACACATGTGCTTCGCACACGTTGGGGAAGAGATGGCACCAAGCTGCACTATGGGAGATCTGATCCATGAAGGCCTTACCTCACAACTTTACAGGACTTAAAAAATATGTGCTACCGACTGCTTTAGTGCCAGATTCTAGTGGAGTCCATGGCCTTGACGGGTCAGGGCTGTTTTGGCAGGAAAATATGGCAAAATGTTTTGGACACCTGACTATGAGATCGATATGAGCTTGTTGGACATTCCACAACTACAGACATTAATAGAGTAATACTGATAAGGGATTAGGCTTCACACCATTTATATTCCCAACTGTAGAAATGAATGAGCTGAGAAGTGAAAATGAATCAACATTTCCCTCTCTGTAAGTAAGCGGATAGATATATTTTTTCCTGAAGAAACAATTTAAGCATCAAGCAGAGCATATACAAGTACAACCTCCCAATCAGTTCACAGTTTGCAATAGATGTTTAGCAGCTGAAAAGACCACATTCTGAAGCCTTTCTATGGGTTCTTATGCAGGTTTCTACTATGAGCACAAAGTTTTTGTGAATGTTCCCATGAAATATATCGAATACCAACCTTCATGAACACCCGCTGCCAGGAATCGCCCATAGAACAGCTCCACCATCGGGTTCTTTGGCTTTTCTCCATCTCTGTGGAAAAATACACAAAGAATGTTGCATATCATTAAGTAAAATTATATATTAAATCATAATTTTATATGTTTAAGCGATTGATTTCAGTTAAGGGGTGTGCTACCAAATATTAAATTGAGAGTGCCAATAATTTTTGTCCAGTCCATTTTTGCGTGGAATGTGTCAGATTTGGCTTCTTGTTTCTCCGCTTTTTTGTGTCATACCAATACAATCAAAATAAACAAACAAGAGAATGCCTAAACATTTGTAATCATTTTCTGAGCGAAGTGGTGCATTATCTGACAGAAGGGGTGCCAATATTTTTGGCCATGACTGTATAGCAGAGATCTGACAAAGCTATCCGCTGGACAGCACATGGTTAATGCCACATTGCTCCTTTTACGAGAAGACACTGCAGAGAGCTCTGTAATTGGAGGAAAGGCAGGTCACACAACAGGGCTCCCTCCACTTCCCAAATCGTTTTTTTTCTTTAACCATTTGCCAACCAACTCATGCTGATATGGGTACGTCTATCTTTAAGGGCGAAAGCAGGCGGAGAACCCGATGCGCGTGGCGGGCGGGCGCGATGGCGTGCACGAGAGCAGGAACAGGGATTTGTGTGTGTAAAACACACAAATCCCTGTTCTGTCAGGAGAGAAGAGACATATTGTTTGTTCCTACCAATTCACTAAATCATGCCTTATTGATTTCATCAGTTTTCACCTGTATATGCGAGCAACTATTTTCAAGGCTGAAGCGCATGAAGGGCAAAATTTGAACCTAAATATTTGATGAGCACCTTGAGAATTTCTACTATATCCATCGAACCAGATATTAAAGCGGGGTTTCACCTTACAAAATTTTTTTTTAAAAGTCAGCAGCTAAAAAAAAAAGTAGCTGCTGACTTTTAAGAAGTACACTAACCCTCCCAGGGCGCCAGCGATGTCCGTCGTGGAGGACGAGCTGTCCCTCGGCGATCCGGTTCCAGCGCCGCCATCCTCGGTAAGGGAAACTGCTTCACGTTTCCTACTGTGCATGCGCGAGTCGGCGCGCGGCCTACTGCGCATGCGCGACTCTAATTTGTGAATGGGGAACGCGATGTGTTGTGGGACATAGTTCCCATAACACATCGCGCCCCATTCAACAGAAGACGGAAGAAGAGAAGATCACTGCGGAGCTGGAGGAGGCAGATTAGGACGATCTGCCTAGCAACAGCCATTTCTGGTAAGTAAAAAAAAAATATATTTTTTTTTTTTTTTCATTTTAAATGGTTACTAACATTTTTTTAAGTTTTTGTTTTCAGGGTGTCCCCCCACTTTAATGCGTCAGTTTATTAAAAATCAAGGTCAAATATCGCACTCGTTTTAGGTTGACCTCTTTTACAATAAAACATTTTCCAAAAAAAAGTGAAGTTTTATTACTCAGGTAGGTACATTATCTATATCGGTGATTGGTAAATTGTGATCTGCCCGAGTTTTTCTACTCATCAGCTTACCTTAGTGTATTTTATGTGTGGCCCAAGACCATTCCTCTAATTCCTATGTTGCCCAGGAAGGTCAAAAGTTTGGACACCCCTACCCTAGGAGAAGTCTGACAGATAGTCTCAAAAACACCAAATCAGAGGCATCAGATTCCCCAGCATGTGGAAAAATAAAAGTTTTAGTTGATCGCACTTAAATATGTCCTGTATAAGTGCCCTCCTGATATATTACAGCAAGAAGAAAGGTATAATTTTCTCAACTTGCCAAAGATCAGTGATACAGCAACGCTTTAAAACATAATATATGTTTAAGAAAGAAAAGTATTTTATTGTAATGTTTGAACCTGTTTTTTTCATCTCTGTGCGTTATTTAGCCTCTCCTGTGTCAGCAGCATATCATTGTTCTGCATCCTTTAACCAATAATGACAACAGTGGACCACACAAAGTGTGTCAGTGCAGCCGCTTGTAACCTACAGCAGGGGCACAAGTGACAGGGTGACAATGCAGGGCCATGACAGCTGTCACTCCATACAAGAAATGTCTGAACAGGGACCTTTAAAATAGGATTAACAGGTATTATTTAATGAGAGCCACAGACTTGAAAAGTCTGAAAAACGTTTTTGAGATTACACTAACGTACTTTTTTTTTTTTTTTAACAGTAAACACTAACGTACTTAATATGAGATTTTAGTGACTGGGCTTAGTTCTACTTGATCTCCTACTATTCATCCATACCAACATGTGGGATCAGTACATTACCGTTTCAGGAACTGGAAAATGATTGCTTGCCACTTATAAGCAGACCTAATTTTATCCAGAAGAGCAGCTAGTAATATCAGTAACTGAACCCAAATGGTCTGTTTACAACTTTAGGCACGATTTGAACGGCATTCTAAGTGCAGGGAACATTATGTACTATTGTCAACACCTATGTAATTTAGGATGGTGTATTTTAAAATAACCTGGGTCCTTAATACAACCCCAATTCCAAAAATAGTTACATAGTCAAGTAGAAAAAAAAAAAAAAATACGAAAAAAAAAAAAACACAAGTCCATCTAGTTCAACCAATAAAAGGGGGATGCTGTGTGAAATCCACATAAAAAACAGAATGCAATGATTTACAATTCTCATAAACCTATAATTTTATTTATAATAGAAAATCGTAAACATATCAAATGTTCTAAATGAGAACAAACTAATTTTTAGAAAAAAATAACGCAAATTTGAAATTGATGACAGCAACATGTCTCAAGAAAGTTGTGACAGAGCAAAAAAAAAAAGCTGGCAAAGTACAACCCCATTTCCAAAAAGGTTGGGACAGGACCAGGTTTACCACATTGTAGCATCCCCTCTTCTTTTAACAAAACTGCAAAGGTCTGGGAACTGAAGACCGACCAGTTGCTGGAATTGTGGGAGAGGAATGTTGTCCCGTTCTTGCGTGATCATATACTGCTCTAAATGCTGTTGCCAGACCATTTATTCCAACAACAAGCTTATTGTAAGATTATATGTGCATTAACGGATTTAAGACATGCTTATTCAGCTGTAAAACCCGCCTGTGTGCAGACATTCAGAAGCCCCAACACTGTTGCTGGGTGCCGCCATCTTGATAGGCACTCAAGCCATATTTATAGTATAAATTTTCCTCTACTCCCAACAGCCATATAAAAAGTAAATGTAGGAAGTTGAGTGGCAGAGGAGCTGGGCCAGCTCAGAAAGTAATTAGACGCTCCTAGAAGAGGAGAGGTCTATGAAGTGCAAGAGCCAGTTCAGATGCACATAGCAAGTGAATAAAAAATTGTTTATGAAAAGGTAGCTGCAGTAAGTAAGCATTTAAAATATTTGCTTTTACCCGCAATTTTTTTAACTTTTTTTATTGAAGTTGTATATCATAAACAGAAGGTTATAAAGTACAATACTCCAAAAAAAGAAATGAGAATAAGGTAGCATATACATCAGGAAAACAATACACAACTGATGACAATGCCCAAAGAAGGTTTCCATAAGGCCAGGTGTGTTGTAAAAAGATGGATTAGCCAGGCTAAATATACATAACCAATGTAGGACAATGGTATAGCAGTGTATATATTCATGGCTAGAAAATTATCAACCCATAATGGCCTATTTACTGTAAATAGACAAAATCCACAGTAGAGAAAGTGGCACTGCTACCTTGGCAACACCAAAAAAAGGAAAAAGTAAAAGGGTAGAAGAGTACAGAAAAGGAAGTACGAGAAAGTATGCTTCACCCTACCGGGCACCGTCATAAAACTCTACATGGGTAGAACATCAGAGTGTATATTTCAGGGATATATGTTCGTGGTTCCAATAGATACCAGGGATGCCAGATCTTATTGAATCTTGGGATCATATTCTTCAAACGAGCAGTTAAATATTCCATGTTATAAACGTCATGAATTAGATTACCGTATATACTCGAATATAAGCCAAGATTTTCAGCCCTTTTTTTTAGGGCTGAAAGTCCCCCCCTCGGCTTATATTCGAGTCACCGCCGTCTGCCTACATGAACAGCGTGTCATGAAGACAAACGGCAGTTTTCAAAAGCCGCGCCGCCTCCTCCTCCTCCTCCGTGATAGGAGGAACACTAATTTTCCCAGCAGTAAGTCAGTGTGCAGTGTTCCGCCTATCACGGACGTCCTGTCATTCTCATCTCATGGACGAGGATGAGAGGACGTCCGTGATAGGCGGAACACTGCACACTGACTGCTGGGAAAAAAGTGTCCCTCCTATCACGGACGAGGAGGAGGAGGAGGAGGAGGAGGAGGAGGCGCGGTTTTTGTATTATTGGAATGGCGCCTTACACGCTGTGGGGGGACAGAGCGGGACTGCATCGGCTGCCAGATCGTACAGGGAGGGACACAGGACCCAGGACCGGTGGATCGGCGCAGATCGGCACAGGTAGGCTGCAATGGGGACACGGGGGTCTGTACAGGGAACATGCAGCTGCAGATGGACATTGCCGACTCTTTTCCACTTACAGTAGCTGCTGCATTTTTCACCCTCGGCTTATACATGGGTCAATAAGTTTTTCCCATTTTTTTGTGGTGAATTAGGGGCCTCGGCTTATACTCGGGACGGCCTATACTCGAGTATATACGGTATATACATTTTTTAGGTTGGTGACAGGGCCTGTGTGGATTTTGCATCTTGGGTTTAGATGACCTTTAAGGTTTCCACACAAAATTTCACAAAAACATTAACACTAGATCAAGTACGCAGTAAATTTAGAATCTCTCAGTGATGCACCTTTAGTGATTTATTTTTTATTTTTTGATAGATATATATATATATAAGCAGAAATACAGGGATGGAAATATGGGATGTATTAGTCTTTTGTGCACAGACGCTATAGTGTGAGATGACCCGCATGGTTTTACCGCTGTATTGCCAAAATGAAAACAGAACCTGTTATTCATAGCCAGGCTAATCTGAGGTGTCAGGACAAGCTACAGGTAAACTGATAACACCTCAAATGAGTTTAAAAAAAGGCCAATTCATTCCCATGAAGCTTGCACATGCAATAAAAACATTTTTTTCCTTCACACTATACATTTACATGAAAACAGGAACAGGTTCTGGGTGTATGAGAACAGTGTCATCAATCCATGCGACACAGAAGGGAAATTGATGAATGTTCTTGTGTTTAATTCTCTGCACCATTTAATAAGGAGAATTCCAGTCTCAGCTTGCCCATCTTAAAAATCCAAGCTAAACAAGACAATGTCAAATGGCGCATTCCCTCACCTTTCCTCTTCTGCCTTTATCTGGAAAGCGTCTTCTAGCCAGTCCAGCAGTTTGTGGGTGAATTCACTTACATCTTGCTGCAGGAAACAAGAAGAAAACCCATCAGTGCGGCTATAAGATGGCAAAACAAACATAACTTCATCCATAATCAAACCACATTTCACTGCATATACAAGAGCCCTTTCTTAACTACTTTCCTACTGGGCACTTATACCCCCCTTCCTGCCCAGGCCAATTTTCAGCTTTCAGCACTGTTGCACTTTGAATGCACGGTCGTGCAACACTGTACAAACTAAATTGTTATCAATTTAGTCACACAAAATAGAGTTTCTTTTGATGGTATTTAATCACTACTGTTTATTTTTTACCAAATAAAACAAAAGATCGAAAAAAATAAAATAAAAAAAGAGTCAGTTTGTTATAAAATTTTGCAAACAGGTAATTTTTACACTGATGGTGAGGCACTGATTGCTGGCACTAGTGGGTACTGATTAGCTGCACTGACGGGCACCGAGGCAGGGACCGCTGTCTCTGTAACAGAAGCTGGTTACCGGCTTTCTGCTTCTCTTCTCATCCTGATCGTGAGGAGAAAAAAAAGCTGAATAACTGGCTTGTTTACTTCAGTGATCAGCTGTCATTGGATGACAGCTAATCACGTGCCTTGAGCAATCAGCTTAGAGAGTTTACAGATGCATAGTAGTCCATTATGCTTTACCTTTGCAGGGAAACAAAGAGGAAGTAAACCCATCAGGGTTTACTTCCTCTTTAAAAGGCAGGTATGCACCGATGCCGATACCGAGTATTTTCATGAGTGCTTGTGAAAATGCTCCATATACCGAACTCTTGGGAGAGCTTGCTACAGTTACTGACTACCTTTGCCAAGGGGTCCACTGAGTTGTATTTCTCTAAATTCTGCATTCAAGAGGGTGGTTGCACCCCGAAGAAGCAGAGCAGTTACAGGTGTCTTCTATTGTAATTCTGTTGGTTTTGGATTATCCCAAGGCTTACCAGCACCCCAGTCAATTTAAACCAGCAAATAAACTGCAAATAGGCATGAACAGCCTGAATTGATGTCTAATACGGAATGGAACCTGGGCTTAAACCGTCAGACCAGTTGGGGTCTGTGCTACACAACAATAAATAGAAATAAATTGGACTTCAATGATACTGTAGTTCTCCTCTTGCTCCAGTTTAAAAAAACAATAACATGCAGAGAGCACAGAAAGAATAATATGTAGCCAGAAGTTACCTGCTGAGAGTCATTTGACTTGAAGGCATCCTTTAGAATCTCTACTGCTCTAGAAGGATCAACATATTTTCTCTTCGAACTGGCCAACAGTGAGAAGAGATATCTAAGCTCACGCATGAAAGGCAGGTTTCTGTGTTCCTGTGGAGTGCAGATTAAAAAAAAAATATAAAAAAAAAGGACAGCTTAAAAAATAAAAAATGGCAGTTATGTAAACAACTATAAATATATGGTACATTCCTGGCAATCACTTTGTACCTACATTCCCACCTTTTTTCAAGTATATCTTTAAATAAGAGATGACACTTCAAAGATTCAGATGTTAAAATATCTTCAATACAGACATTTATGGTCACAATGGCTATATATGTATGTTTATACATTGCACAGAAATCCCCGGAACCAACCATATCTTAGGCAAATAGCGATCATTCCAGAACATCCATTTTTACTTTGATGTTTTCACTGTGCCGGAAACCAGTATAGAGATAACACACTTTCATTTTTTCATTTGTTTCTCGCTGCGCATTTGTGTCTCAGAAGTATTACAAAGACCCTGTTGCCAGACAATTAATTTCAATAAAAATCTTCCCGTAAGAATATACAGCATTTGCATAAAAAAAAAAAAAAAAAAAGTTATACTGGTTATACCCCTGTAAAAGCCTCCCTTGTATAGACATCCAAAAGCCCTGAGAGTGCCCCAGGACGACGTCAGTGTGTGCCAAAACGTGCCAAACGGAGCGGCGTGCTGACGTCACCGCGCTTCTCCGATTGTGGCAGGTTGGGCGTCGTGTATTAGCCGTTCGGCTTGCGTTTTTATAATGCATTTTTAATGCTTCCTAGGATGTTAGTGCAATCTTTTTTTGTTTTATATGTTTTTACACTATGGCAAGGCTTTATATTTTTTGGGGAACTTCAATGAGTGTCATATCCTGAGGGTGGATTCCGTGTCGTATGGGCTCTTTGAAGGGTTCCAGCCTGGATAA
Source organism: Lithobates sylvaticus (assembly GCA_028564925.1). NCBI lineage: Eukaryota > Metazoa > Chordata > Amphibia > Anura > Ranidae > Lithobates > Lithobates sylvaticus. The sequence continues at coordinate 69,160,200 of CM053027.1, forward strand.
AGGCCCTGGCTGGGTATGAGCCACAAGTGTTTCTGACCTCCTGTTATAGGAGGTCCATATAAGCTGGCAGGTGAGCACTTTATATGGCGGAGGTCACATTTCAATTTGGGTGTTTGATGGTGTCAATATCATTATTAGGACTCCTCATCATAACTTGGACTTCATATCTTTTTATTATTTTTCACTATTTGCACTGGCGATTTAGCAATTAATGATAGCCCAACAGGGCTGGTCATTTCACATGAGGACTATTTTTTACATCATTTTAGACCATTTCTTGATTCATATATTATAATTTGTATTGGTATTTCAGCACAGCTCTATTTGAAACGGTTTATTATTGACTGTGCATATCTCACAGCAGAGTTGCTGCTCCTAAAGATCACTAGGAGTTCATAGCGCAGTTTCTTTTTTTTTTGCTTAAATCTTAGGATGTGATGTCATTAGCCCCAGCAAACTGTAGTATTCCCCTTTTTCTCCTGCCCTGGCAGCTATATAAAAGGAAGGTGAGGGAGGGGCAAAGAAGTTCCATAACTTCGAAAACACTGTTAAATTGCCCAGAGGACCAAATGTATATAGGATCTTAGTCCTGTTTTGCTCTGTGCTGTGGTTGCTGAGCTAGCGTGGTCGGCCGCTTATTGTATTTCTCCCCTCACTGATGTTCCGACAAATGATGCTCAATAGTAGAATATGATCCAATGAGGTCCGAGATACAACAGTTGTCAGGCCTCATGCACACTGGATGGATTTTGACATTTTTAAAGCAGCGGTTTTTGGCTGTAGACATTTTTTTCTACAGTCATTAAACTCTCCATCATGTTATCCTATTTGTCCATGCACACATAGGCTGTTATCAGCAGTTTGGGGCAGTGGCGTTTAAAAAAAAAAAAAAAGAAAAAACACAACACTAGTTGGTTCTGAGAGATGTTTTTTAGCTGTAAAAATGCTCCAACGCTGATAAACGTCAATAGACGCTCAAAAACGTCGCTCGCCAGCTTTTAACATTTTTGATCCATTGAAAAAAATTAAAATAAAAAAACACTCAAACACACAGAAAACGCTAACAAAAAAAGAAGATTGCAGAAACGTTGAAAAACTCACTGCAAAGCTACTGACTTTTTTATAATGTTATTTTAATGTCCATTGTGCATGAGGCCTTAAGGTTGTTCCCCACAGGCCGGGTTCACACTGGTATGACAAACGCTCCTACAATGGGAGCTCACGTCGCATGACGTGTGAAAAATCAATGTTTCCCTATGAGAGCAGTCTTAACTGGTCCGACACAAGTCGGTCTGACTTTGAAAATGCTCCCTGCACTTAATGCATGAAGGTGAAAACCTTCTGTGCTGCAGCTCCCCCCCCCCCCCCCCCAGACACCCCCCCCCTTTTCTTACCGGAGATCGATCCGATACAGCGATGTGTACGAGTGGCTCCAGTCACTGTATCTCTCCTCATTGGACAGATTACAGCAGCAGGCACTATTGGCTCCCTGACAATCAAATCCAGTGACATGAGAGCGGGGGGCAGGGCCAAGTCCCACTGTCTGTGTCAATTGACAAGCAACTCAGGAGCGAGCCCAAACATGTGCCCCCATGGAAAGCGGGTTTCTGTGGGGGCACCCAATGAAGAGGAGGGACATGGCATGCTAGCGGGGGGAACTCAGAAGAGGAGGATCGGGTCTGCTTTGTGCAAAACGATTGAATGGAGCAGGTGAGTATAAGTGTGTTTGTCATTTTTAGGGAAAAAAAAAAAACTGAGGGTTAACCACCCCCTTTAGAGTTAAACTAACACAAGCAACAACATTTTCAGATGGCCACAAGCAATGCTAGCCCACAGATTTAACAGATATACATTAAAAATAATTTTCCTATTTGAATATATTCAGCTACATTTAAATACCTTTCCCGACACAGGACTAAACACCCCTTACCCTCTGGACAGCTAATTGACTTGGGTGCGGAAAATAAAACCTATGTTTCAGCTGGTTTCCATTTACCTTAATGTACAGAAAACCAGTACTCAGATTTTTTTTTCTGACGGCTGAACACCATCAACAAGATCTCATTTACCTGAAGGTCAAACCGCTTAGTTAATGCTTTACTTTCACATGAACAAATTCAACTGCTTATTTAGGAAAAAGCCGCTTGCACGGTTAAATGCCTTTAAAGATGAAGTAAAAACAACAGTAGATATAACATATACAGCACTCCTGTGTGAAATTCAATACTGTGCAAATGTCTTTTATAGCCAACATCTCATTCGCCTTTACTCTCCTTAAAGCTTGCCGACAGCTCCTGACATTTAAAAGTAAATTTCATTGTAAGACTCACAGCAGTGGCTGTGCAATGGTCTATAGTAACATCATTGGTGGGTAATGATGCTTTGAACTGGATTAACCATTTTAAATGTTGCGGTTATCACCTGTGTGTCGTACTGCAAGAAAAATTGGGTTTTCTATACTTTACCCCAAAAAGTCAAAAGCAAAAATAACCCATCAATATGAAAACACTATCAGTATGATATTGGGATGCGTCACCTTAGACGCTAAAAAACAAAAGTACAGCTAAAGGCTCCTGGAAAGGAGAGAAAGGAAACCGCGCTATCTAAACAGGAATAAAATCAGCAGCCTGCACAACAATGGTATGTTAAATGGAAAAACATGAATGTATATAAAGTGCGGCGCTCAAAGTGTTCAGTAATGATTATTAAACGTATATGCTAATAAAAAGATATGTATGACCAAATCAAAATGTAAATATAGATAACCAATGATAGAGGTATAAGTTCTATGTATGGTATCTAGCAAAATACAAATGATGTTTATAGAATACAGGTGAAAGTTGAAAAAACTTCCTTAGTGCAAACAACCGTGAGAATAAAAGCGTCACGAATAGACCAATAATATATCACAAAAATATAACAAACAATTTTTTAAAACAAATCAACAGCCATATACCATAATAGTGACATGAGTGAATGTAATATAACAAAAAGTGACTTGTGCGGCTTGTCTGATGTGCTCCGTCACCAACTGAAGAAAAGGCTTACCGACTTTCGTGTACTCAGATAGGCTTACGCCGTATGAGTCAAAGGTGCTGAATGCCACCATACATCATAATCTGGAATATCTGCCTACATCGGTGTAATTCAAACACCATTCAGCACCTATGACTCATACGCCTGACTGAGTCCACGAAAGTCGGTAAGCCTTTCCTTCAGTTGGTGACGGAGCACATCAGACAAGCCGCACAAGTCACTTTTTGTTATATTACATTAACTCATGTCACTATTATGGTGTATGGTTGTTGATTTGTTTTTAAAAATTGTTTGTTATATTTTTGTGATATATTATTGGTCTATTCGTGACACTTTTATTCGATCACGGTTGTTTGCACTAAGGAAGTTTTTTCAACTTTCACCAGTATTATTCTATATACACAATTTGTATTTTGTAGATACCATACATAGAACGTATACCTCTATCATTGGTTATCTATATTTACATTTTGATTTGGTCATACATCTCTTTTTATTAACATATACGTTTAATAATCATTATTGAACACTTTGAGCGCCGCACTTAATATACATTCACAGCTAAAGGCTCCTGCCTGATAGTCTAGTATAAGTACCAAATCCAGGTACCATGTGAAGCACAAGTCTCAAAATACCAAATACCATTACCTTCCCGGACTGATTTTCCTTTGTTTGCATCTCAAACTTTTCCTCTCCCAGACACTGCAGCTCACGGTGGGATGGTCCCAGTAACAGAGGCAGTGACGCCATTGCACAAAGCAGTGGACAGGACTAGGTAAGGCCAGGTGATGATTGACAAACTACAGGCACTTGTGAATTAAAAGTGATAATGCTGGTAGCCACCAACACCTACAACAGTGTCTTCTTGTCCCACTGCACAGCATATGCGAGAGTGCCAACACTGCTCTGAATTTAGGAGCAGTGCAGCATTGTTGTCGCATCACAGGAAGCGGTATTAGATTAGCTTTACTGGCAGGATCAGATATTTCTGGGACTTTACAGAGAAATATGAGAAAACAATATGTGCAAATGCATTAAGTGCTGCTGCAGCAGCTTGGTGATTTTTTTTAAATCAGATGTTTTATTGAGAACAAAAGTAAAATTTTCTTTTTATAACAAGCAAATGTATCACATAACTGAGAGGACACAGATGTATCCATTCTTGTGGCCAGCCGGCTACATAATGCATATGTTCATACACTGTACAAAAGGCACCAGTTCATGCAAAACAAAGAAGCATTGTCTAGAAAAGGTACATCTGAATCCGTAATCCTTAAATTACTTTATATTGTGTGTGCCAGGGAGTGGTTCACAGTATTTGTATATATTAAAGCGGTTCTGCAAACACTTCATTTAGTAAATCTCCTTGCCTTCCAAATCAGGCAAAGAGTACTAAATGGCGTGTTATTTTTTTTTCACTTACCTTGTAATTGCTGCTCTGTCTCTGTGCGTCGATCCTCGTCATGCCGCACTGTCTCCTGGGATCTGGTGTCATTGATCCCAGGAGTCAGTGCGGACATCCGCCGAAATCTTGCGCGATTTACGGGGCTCCTGCCGAAATCTCGCGAGATTTCGGCAGATGTGAGGCATGCTGGTTCCCATAAGGAAAGGGAACAAGGAAGTAAATGCTTGTGGGTTTCAAATGCCCACAAGCAAAATGACATTGCTGCTGGCATATATTTTCAAAGTTCCGAATTTTAAGAATTACGGACACGGACGGACACCAAAAATGTGAGTATTGAAATAATTTTTTTTTTAACATTACATGAAAAAAAAAAAAAAAAAAAATTGTGTGTGCAGAATCGCTTTACCGTTTTTTTTTTTATTTTTTAAACCCAATACATTCAACCACTGCAGATCTAGATAACATCTAAATTCTACAAGGAGAGCTACCGTACCATTCCCCCTGACCACATACCCCATCTGACTGGCTAGCAATTTCTATGGTTAAGCAGACGATGTTGTCCTGCCACAAGAATTTTATTTTGAACCAGGCGTAAGGGGGCTAAACCAGGTACCTCTAGCCAAGCATCCCAGATGTTTTCAAACTTCCTTGGGCTACCTTGATGTTTGTATGTCAGTTGCTCCCTTATGAGAGAGTAATTTACGGCAGAAACCCATTCCGTATGTGTAGGACGTGATACCGAGAGCCATTTTCTGGCAATAAGTTTTCTAGCTACAAATAATGCCCTGAGAATGGCTCCTCATCTAACCAGCCAAGTAGGCAGAGTTTAGGGTCTACTTCAAGCTTCAGGTTCCATATTCTATTAATAGTACTTATCACTGTGGACCAATCTCTTTGCAATTTTGGGCGTTTCCATAGCATGTGTACAAGTGTACCAATATCCACCAGAAAGGACAAAATGGGTCGTCCCTTCTATGCCATTTGGGCAATTTCTTGGGTGTACGGTAAGCGCGGTGTATAATAAACAATTGGGTAAGTTTTTGAGATGAGGAAAGTGACACTCTAAAGTACATTGTCAAGTATGGTGGCCCATTCCTCATCTGAAATATGCCCTATATCATCCCCCCCAGCTAGCTCTGCAGTTCTGCGACATAGCGTTAAGATACTTAAAATAGGAGGGAACCAAATAGGGAGGATATTTGTCCCTTTTGGGATGATGTATCTAGTTGTGTAAGTATTGTGGGCCTAGTTAGTACCCACGTAGAGATTGCAGATTGTGCCGATATAGAGTGCCTAAGTTGCAAGTATTGTAAAAATAGGGTATTTGGCAGATTGAATTCCACGCGAAGGGACTGGAAGTCTCACAAGAGGCCTCCATGGTACAAACTGTGGAATATACACAACACCATTCCTAGACCAGGCTGAGAAACCCTGTAATTTACCTAGTTCTGGGTAGTTCCTATTGTTCCAAATGCGCGACCAGTTAGTGTATCCTGCATTTTGGAGATGCTGTTTGGCTTTACACCATACTCTGTCCATCAATGGGTGTGGTAAGGTAAGATGTGAATGGGTGGGGTAAGATGTGAATGCTCCCAGCTCCTCTGCTTCTATACATTCCACAAGGTCATCCCTGGATAGCCATGTGCATACAATATTCCTTATAGGATCAGAGGATTTGGGGTATAGCCAGCCCGTTAAGTGCTGCAATTGAGCTGCTATGAAATAATAAAATGGGTTTGAAACTGCCAGGCCACCCAAGTCCTTACTTTCCTGCAGAGTTTCCAACTTAATATGTGGAACCGGTTTTCTCCATATCAATGTGCTGAAAATGGTATTGAATTATTTAAATACATGGATAGGGATCCAGATAGGTGCATTGTGAAGCGCATACAAGAGTTATGGATTCCAAATAATTTTTATCAAAATTACAGCGGCCTACTATTGAGAGGGGTCATTTAATCCAGCTAGCCGTTTTCTCCTGAAATTTTCGAATCAACAGGTTTATACTGAGTTTGATATAGAGATCCAAGTTAGGATGTATAATTATGCCCAGGTACAGGAAGGTATCTACCACCTTAATCTGTTCAGCTATCCGAGGTAAGGGCGCCACAAGAGGATCTAAGGGTAATAACGTAGATTGTCACAGTTTATTTGGAACCCAGAGAAGGTCCGAAATCTATGCGAGGCAGACGTGTCGCTCAGAAAAAGGAGCGCGTCATCTGCGTATAGTGGCAATTTGTCTTCTAGCTCACCTCGTTTAAACCCACATATTTCCACGTTTCCTCTAATGGCTGCAGCCAGGGGCTCTATGGCCAGCGCACAGCAGAGGGGACAACCCTGTCTTGTACCCATGTGCAGATCAAAGGGTGGAGACAAGGTGTTATTAATTCTGATACATGCTTTTGGTGCCTTATATAGTAGTTTGATCCATGAAATGAATGTCCCCCCTCAAGTTAAATTTTTCCAACGCCTGCCACAGGTATTTCCACTCGACACTATCGAAGGCCTTAGTGGCATCGAGCGAGAGGTTAGCTCTCTGACCCTGGTTGTCAGTGGGGATTTGCATATTTAAATATAGACTACGAAGATTGTTTGCAGTAGATTTATTTATGTATACATTTGGTCATCACCTTTGAGAGTTTCATGCCAATGACTTTTGTAAGTAATTTTAAATCCGTATTCAGCAGGGAGATGGGTCTATAGGATTCAGGTTTATCAGGATCTTTCCCTGGTTTGAAAAGAACCACCACCACCGCTTCATACACAGAACTCTGCAAAGAATCTAGGGAATGAGCATCAGTAAGCATACAGAGTAACTCCGGTAAGAGTATTCCTCCAAATTTTTTGTGTAATTCAATTGGTAAGCCATCGTTTCCTGGGGCCTTGGAATTCGGGAACGTGGCCAGTGCGAGTTGTATCTCCTCAAGTGTGAGAGGTGCATTTAGCTGTTTGTTTATCTTCCCCCCGAAAGCTGCGGGAGCTGAATGCTATCCAGGAAGTCAGCCAACTCAGCTGCAGGGTAAGAGACCTTCGAGGAATAGCCTGAAAGAAGGTACAAAACCCCTTCAGTATGGAAGGAGTATTTGTAACCACCCGAGTGGGCGACACAGATAATCTGTGTATGGCCTGTGAAGGTTGTTGGGACCTGGCTATCATGGAGAGCATATGGCCAGTTTTCTCACCCTCTTCAAAATACGTTTGAGAGGTAAAGAAAAACCCGGCTTTTTTGAAAACCCGGCTATGGCTGCCAACTGGCTTGATCGTCATGAGCGACACCTGCGAGCGGCTGCTCGTGATGCTGACCTGATCTAGAAACACGAGTTAACCTGCCTACATACCTTTTGTTTGCTCACCTTGCCAAAAATGGAGCCCAAAGAGGAACACACTGGATTGGCTGGTTATTACATTTCTTACCAGCAACATGTGTGCGTGGCTTTCTGAACATGAGGTCCTAGCCCTCACTAGTTCCCCCCTCACATAGCCCTGTGGGGCACATTTGGAAGGCTTTCCAGATGGGAGCTTCTGTTTTCTTCGTTGGAAGACTGTTTACAGTGCCTTGCAAAAGTATTCACCCCCTTGGCATTTTTCCTGTTTTGCTGCCTCACAACCTGGAATTAACATGGATTGTTTGAGGATTTGCATCGTTTAATTTACAGAACATGCCCACAACTTTGATGTTTTTTTTTTTTATTTTTTTTTTTATTGTGAAGCAAACAACAAATAGGACAAAATAACATCTTACCACTGGGATTTTTGCCCATTGCTCCTTGCAAAAGTGCTCCAGCTCCTTCAAGTTGGATGGTTTGCACTTGTGAACAGCTATCTTTAAGTTGAGGTCTGGGCTTTGATTAGGCCATTCCAACACATTTACATGTTTCCCCTTAAACCACTCAAGTGTTGTCCTACTGGAAGGTAAACCTCCGTCCTAGTGTCAAATCACACACAGCGTGGTACAGGTTTTGCTCAAGAATATCCCTGTATTTAGCACCATCCATTTTTCCCTCAACTCTGACCAGTTTCCCAGTCCCGACTGCTGATGGTGTTCTTTGGGTGATGTGATGTGTTGGGTTTGTGCCAGACATAGCATTTTCTTTGATGGCCAAAAAGTAACATTTTTGTCTCATCAGACCAGAGCACCTTCCTCCGTACATTTTGGGAGTCTCCCACATGCCTTTTCGCAAACTCAAAACGTGCCATTTTGTTTTTTTGTTGAAAGTAATATCTTTTTTTCGGCCACTCTGCCATAAAGCGCAACTTTTTGGAGTGTACGGCTTATTGTCGTCCTATGTACAGATACTCCGGCCTCTGCTGTGGAACTCTGCAGCTCCTCCAGGGTTACCTTTAGGTCCCTGTGATGGCTCTCTGATTAATGCCCTCCTTGCCCAGTCCGTGAGTTTTGGTGTGCGGCCGTCTCTTGGCAGGTTTGCTGTTGTGCCATCTTCTTTCCATTTGTTTATGATAGATTTGATGGTGTTCCTAGGGACTTGTACTCCTCACCAACATTGTCCCTTACTTGTTTGGAGAGTTCCTTGGTCTTCATGGCAGTTTTTGGTTAGTGGTGCCTCTTTCTTAGGTGTTGCAGCCTCTGGGGGCTTTCAAAAACGTATATGTAATGACAGATCATGTGACACTTAGATTGCATACAGGTGGAGATCATTGCACTAATTATGTGACTTCTAAAGGTAATTGGTTGCACTAGAACTTTTTATGGGGGCTTCATAACAAAAAGGGGGTGAATACATACGCACATGCCAATTATCAGTTTTTTTTATGTCTGAAAAATAGTTTTATGTATATATTTATCTAATTTTACTTCACCAACTTAGACTATTGTGTTCTAATCCATCACATATAATTCAGATTAAAAAAAAAATTGAACTAAAGGCTGTAATGTAACGATTCTGTGCTCCAGAGTATGACTGACTGATACCAGCCACATGGAGTGCCCCCTGCACTTGGGACACGTTGGTGCACTGCTTGACCGGACCTCCGGGTCTCCTGGCCACAGACTGGGCCCCCCATTGGCCTGGGAACTTTTCAATTATGTTGCCTTTTTTAAATGAGTAAACACGCAGACTCAGTCCTCTCCTGGAATGTTAGAGGCTTGCACAATATTAAAAAGAGGACTGCAGTACTTACTTTTCTCTCACACCAGGCTCCCGATGTTATTTGCTTACAGGGGACTCATCTCACTGGTGACACTACCAATCTATTGCATATGTCTAAATATCCTGTACAGTATCATTCTGTGCACACTAGATACTCAAGGGGGGTTAGTATATTATTTTCCAGGACAACCTCATTCACTAAACTTGACGCCCAAATAGACTCTGAGGGCAGATTCATTTTTCTGATGGGTATGTGGGAATTTCATGCTTGTGTAATTGATAGTGTATGTGTGCCCCCACCTTTTACATTGGTAGTACTACAATGTTCGTCTAGGTTTCTGGTTAGGCATCCTCAGCTCCCAGTGTATGTTTTGGGTGACTTTAACAGTGCACTGGATACCTCACTTGATATACAGAAACACTGCCAGCAGGGCCCCAGAACAATTACTGCTTTGGCCAAATATAGAACCGAACTTGGGTTAATGGAGATGCATGTTCCCTCTCAAGGCCCAGTTCTCCTGCCATTCATTGATCCACTCTACACTATCATGTATAGATTTTGCTATGGGGAATCCATCACTGTATGACCCAGGGGCCTATCTGACCACTCCCCAGGGCAACTCAGTTTAAATTTCCATAAGGTTAGACTACCTGTCCACTGGAAGCTGAACCCATTCTGGCTTCATCTGTGTACTGACACTGAACATATGCAGGTTCATATAGGAAACTTTTTGCTGGATAATAGGCATTCAGCTGCATCTAGTGTTGTATGGGATACGCTGAAGGCTTTCATTAGAGGGATGTGCATTAAAGAGATTGCTGTGATTAAGACCAAGAGTAGACAATGGGCCAAGGATGCCAGTATGTTTGTAGAGAGGGCTGAAGAACAATTTCTGCAAGCTCCTACGCCAGACTATGAGAGGCAGTGGATAGATGCACAAAAACTTTACCGTACTATACATCAAAGCCATCAAAGAAAATGCTATGTCTGGCGCAAACCCAACACATCACCCAAAGAACACCATCAGCAGTCGGGACTGGGAAACTGGTCAGAGTTGAGGGAAAAATGGATGGTGCTAAATACAGGGATATTCTTGAGCAAAACCTGTACCACTCCGAGTGTGATTTGACACTAGGACGGAGGTTCACCTTCCAGCAAGACAACACTTGAGTGGTTTAAGGGGAAACATGTAAATGTAGTCAAAGCCCAGACCTCAATCCAATAGAAAATCTGTGGTCAGACTTAAAGATAGCCGTTCACAAGCGCAAACCATCCAACTTGAAGGAGATGGAGCACTTTTGCAAGGAGGAATGGGCAAAAATCCCCAGTGGTAAGATGTGGCAAGCTCATAGAGACTTATCCAAAGCGACTTGAAGCTGCGATAGCCGCAAAAGGTGGCTCTACAAAAGTATTGACTTTAGGGGGGTGAATAGTTATGCGCATTGACTTTTTCTGTTATTTTGTCCTATTTGTTGTTTGCTTCACAATAAAAAAAAAAATAAAAAAAAAAATACACATCTTCAAAGTTGTGGGCATGTTCTGTAAATTAAATGATGCAAATCCTCAAACAATCCATGTTAATTCCAGGTTGTGAGGCAGCAAAACACAAAAAAATGCCAAGGGGGGTGAATACTTTTGCAAGGCACTGTAAACAGTCTTCCAACCAAGAAAATAGAAGCTCCCATTTGGAAAGCCTTCCAAATGTGCCCCACAGGGCTATGTGAGGGGGGACTAGTGAGGGCTAGGACCTCATGTTCGGAAAGCCACGAACACAGGTTGCTGGTAAGAAATGTAATAACCAGCCAATCCAGTGTGTTCCTCTTTGGGCTCCCTTTTTGGCAAGGTGAGCAAACCAAAATGTATGTAGGCAGGCTAACTCGTGTTTCTAGATCTAGTCAGCATCACGAGCATCCGCTCGCAGGTGTCGCTCATGACGATCAAGCCAGTTGGCAGCCATAGCCGGGTTTTCAAAAAAGTGCACAGATCCATCTGCTACTACGCGTAGTTTGGCCGGGTAAAGCATTGAATAAATCACTGATATTGCTTGCAGACGTTTCTTCACTTCAGTGAATCTTGCCCTCTGCTTTTGGACTGCTGCTGAAAAATCCGGATATATGGATGCTTTGGTGCCCTGTATTTCCAGATTAGCTTTTTGTCTAGCCATGCGAAGGATAATGTCTCTCTCGTTCTAGTGCAAGAGTTTCAGCAGGAATGGTCCATCATTGCCCCCTGGTGGCGGTGGTTGAGAAAGCACCATGTGAGTGCTTTTCCTTAGAGAAAAACGGAGTAAGGTTATTTTTGCCAAACTTGACAGCTAGCCAAGTTTCAATGAAGTCAACAGGGTTCTTCCCTTCGGATTTTTCAGGCATGCCAACAATGAGGATATGACTACGACGCAGCCTGTTTTCCAGATCTTCCACTCTGGCCGCCGTTTGTCATTTTAGCTGCCGTCATTTGCACATCTTGGAAGAGTGGAGGCAGCTCATCCTCTATGGAGCTCACTCTACCCTCCAAAGCAGTGGCCTTTTCTCTGATCTTTTGCATGTCATGCCTAATAGGCAGTATACCTTCCTTCATACTTCTAACTTCTGGGGACAATGTAGTGAGTGAGGAGCCATATGTATGCACTGCAGTAAGGATGTCTTTAAGAAAGGGTTCTCTATGCTCAGAGTCAGAGGGGTCTGCTATGCCAGGAGGAGGGAGGGGAAACAAGATATTACCCACTGTGCTTCCATGTGCTGCCGTCGCTATTTTCTCTGCTGCATGCTGTTTCATGTTCCTGTTTCACAGTGGGGCAGTCCTTTGCTGCATACGATGTATGTGGCTGCTATGCAGATTTCTGGCCACCCGAATTGTGGGCATACTTTTCCAGCAAGGACACCACCGAGTTGCCTCGATCTTTTGCTGTGCACTGCTGGAGCAGGGATCTGCCATGTTGGATCTGCCGCTCGGCATGCAGTCTCTCCTGCCTTCTAGTCATCCCCCCCTTAAGGGGATTTTGACTGGGAGTCGCAGTGAGGGTAGCTCCATGCCGGGAGGGGAGTGTCCGCTCAATTTCTGCACACCTGCTCACATGTCCAAAAAAAAAAACCTGGAAGCTGATTTGCCATGCAAAGCTGCACCAAATTTTTGCACTAGGCGGCGCTCGCGCGGTCTGTCTCGGCGGCGGGAAATTTAAACGTGGACAAGGCTGCAAATGACCCTGGGCAAGGCTGAAATGACCCTGGGCAAGGCTGCAAATGACCCTGGGCAAGGCTGCAAATGACCCTGGGCAAGGCTGCAAATGACCCTGGGCAAGGCTGCAAATGACCCTGGGCAAGGCTGCAAATGACCCTGGGCAAGGCTGCAAATGACCCTGGGCAAGGCTGCAAATGACCCTGGGCAAGGCTGCAAATGACGCTTAAAATGCAAGTTTTTTTTTCCCTAAACTTCCCTCCTAAAACTTTTTTTCCTTAAAATGCCCTCCTAAACTTGGGGTGCGTGTTATACGCCGATAAATACGGTAGTTATACTTCCTTCTGTTAATATTGCTTCTAGCCATACATACTGAGTGAGGGTACCGTTACTTCCAGTCAACCATGTGATTCTGTTTTGTAACCTCTGTTTCCTCTTACATCTTGGCAGATAGAAAATACACAATTATACATTTCAGAAAATGCACATAGATAAATATACCAGACCTTTTGGTTTCGGGGTACATCCTGAACACTTGCAGGGGGACTGTAGTTCAAAACAAGTCTGCGAAACTCCAGCAGGTTGAAGAGGGACTGGATAGAAATGGAGAAATCATATTTGAGTACACATTTTAATAAAGAAAAAAAAAACACCAAAAGTCAGTCTCTGATCTGGAAAGGACAATATACTGGTAAAAGAGCATTAGCACCAATGTGCTTCAAGGGTAGAAAATTGACCAATTACCAAAGTACTATACACTGAAAATAGCAAATCATAGTTGAACAGGAACATCACCATTGCTCTACTCCAGCTAAATTACTATACAGCCAAAGTATGTGCTAGGACAGGGATCCTCAAACTACGCCCTCCAGCTGTTGCAGAACTACACATCCCATGGGGCATTGTAAAACTCTAACATTCACAGACATGACTAGGCATGATGGGAATTGTAGTTCCCGAACAACTGGAGGGCCGTAGTTTGAAGACCCCTGTGCTAGGAGAAAGAGAAATGCCAGTCTGCTGGTACACACCTCCAGATGCAGACAGGGACCATCATCATTTTCTACAGCACTTCCCCATCATCATCCGGAACATGTCAAACACTGATGAGAATTTGGTTGGGAGAGTGTAAAATGCTTTTGTGACCATAGATAAGTTAACGAAGAGGGGGCTGTAAAGTTACTTTCCTTACACTCCTGTTCAGTTGTCAGAAGCTAAAAGTCCTGAGTAAGCTAAGTCATCAAACACCAGAGGGTGTTCCACATACAGTATAGGGCTTAGTCATATCTCTACAACTAAGCCCCATGGGGGAAACATATTAAAAAGGAGTGGGTCCTAGATGAGGGTCATCAATGTCAAGCTTGTGGATAGCCTTCCTAATAAATGTGGACACCAGTGATCCTTCAAGCGTGTGGTGGCTTTCTTCTTAGCACTTGGTCTGTGAGTGAAGACAGCTCATATAACCCCTGACACCTGGGTTTGAAGGGGCTTGGAGAGGAGAGTTTTTATGTCCAACCATCTAAAGAGTCAAAGTTGAAGTGTACACAGAGCTGTGAACTTTCCGCGTGGTAGTGCAGATTGGCTCAGAACTGTCCATACCAAAAATGTACAGGTTATTTTCTTTGGCAAGTATACACAGGAGGGGTGTGGGAGAGGGGAAGGGCCACCTGCCTATATGCAGCAATCTGCTATCTCCTGGCTATTCCAAGATCTCTCCAACATGTTATAAACTTCTCAACCATATCTCACTCCCACACCCCCTTCCCAAGTCTACACATTTAATACCCAGTTTTTCCAAAAGGCATATAAATTTAGTCCGCAGAACTTTTAGGATTATCCCAAACTTCCCCCATCTATTGAATCTTACCCTACTCTATTTAAACTTGCCATAAATAGGAAAGCCACCTCGAGAATGTCAGGAGGTAGACATCCACCAGTCCTCAATTGAGACTTACTTGACAAGATCAAGTGAATTACAGGTAAGTGTACTACTTCTTGTTGGCAAGAGATTTCCATGAAATTGGTAAACCCCTATTAGCAAGAAAGATAGCTTCAAAAAAGTAATAGTTTTTTTTTCTGCAATACAAACCCATAAAGAGCCAGATCTTTACTGAAGCACTGTACTGAGACAATTTGGGGGCAGACTCAAAGGACCACTCGCTCTTTTTGCTGTCACTTTTCTATGTTTCCAATTTATGGCCACCCTAAAAGTGACAGATCATTTACAAATCCAGCTATTAGAGCATGCAAAGTTCTGACCACTTAAGTAAGCAAGCTGTAGAGATTCACAAATTATAAAGACTGGTTCTGCCAATCTTATGAGTAAATGTGGACAGAGAAAGGGAGCTGCCATCAGACGGCAGACTGAAAGAAAATAAGCAACTTTAAAGAGGTCTACTTCAATTTCTAGAACAGACTGAAAATGAAACAATGTTGGCACACAGAAGGGCTGTGTGACCGCTCCTGTAGTGCAAATGTGGGCAATAAACAGTCCATAAAAGTATATATAATCCTAAGGTGCACTTACGACAGCCACCCTAGAGTAAGCCAAAACTCTGTTTGCAGAAAAGAAGAAGGAATTGCCTCCTAAGTGCAGTGTTAAAACAACATTTAATAGGTCTGAGTCTGCAGCCAAGGGAAACAGACCGGTCATGTCTGATGAGCTAAAGGGGAGACCCTTAGGGTCTTCCTTGAGTCTGGAATCTGCACCCTTATGGTCTGTGTGCGTTTTATTCACATTTCCACTTCGAGGAAGCCGTAATCTCAAAGTGCGTAGCTTTGATACCGATCTTCCCCAGATCGTAATGTCACATCCGCCTGCAATGAGGCCCCAGGGACTTCCTGATGTCTACACCGCCTTCTAGGCATCTTCCTTCCATCTGTGGGTGACACTACACGCCGGCAGTTCCTGCAGGATGGAAATCAGTGGCAGTGCCCCTACATTGTAATGAGCCTTTACCTTCACACATCTTGTGAGTGCTTTAACCGTGAACTATTAAATGTTTTAATACTGCAATTAAGGAGCGCTTCCTTCTTATTTCTTTTATTGCATGTCTGTAAAGTGGAACGTTACGAAAAATAAAGCTTTTTGATGCAGAAGAGACACTATGGCTCGAGAGCTTTCCTTAGAAGAGTGCTGCTCAATCATCTACCAACACCTGAGTGTACAGGGTCTTCATTTCTGAAATAAATATAAATATATATATATATATATATATATATATATATATATATATATATATATATATATAACACATATACAGGTTTTTTTTTTATCTTAAAGTGGTATTCCCTCCCCCCCTCCGGTGTCGCATTTGGCACCTTTCAAGGGGGAGGGGGTGCAGATACTTGCAGGTATTTGCACCCACTTCCGGGCATACTCTTCCTGTCCCACTACGCTGTCTGCTGGGACACACACGGGTCCCAGAGACAGCACGGAGCATTCCTATTGCACTGCGTGACTCGCGCATGCGCAGTAGGGAACTGGGAAGTGAAGCCGCGTGGCGGCGGCAGCATCCGAGGACCGAGGGACGGTTCGGCCTCTGGTGCCGACATCGCTGGACCCTGTGACAGGTGAGTGTCCTTATTTGCTGCTGACTTTTAAAAAAATTTTTTGCCGGACTCCCGCTTTAACAATACAGCCCCAGTATGTCCTAATTTTGTACAGTGCTGTGGAAGATGTTGGTACTAGATAAACCGACAATAACTACAACCCAGAGTGCCTTGGCCTAAGGTAAAGTACTGCGTGCTTTGGGATGTCTGAAGCCAAATGTCAGTTTCATGTATCACTGTCATTTAGCAGCGCTCTCTGCTGATGATACAAGAGCTGAGAGATCAAGCATACTAAAATATAAGCCACAAAAAAACAGATTCCTTCGGCTGAAGTCAGACTCAACAACACGGGCATCGCAAGTAAACAAGCCCGTCTCAACAGCTGACGGCAGTGTCAATGATTCGCCATCTGTTACAATCTATTAAAAAAAAGACTTGTGGCAACTTTGATGGCAGAGGGGTAGAGACATTCATTGTAAACAAATAATCATTTTAGATAAACAGACTGCCATGAGCGCTCACGGCAGATTGGAAGGCCCCATACACAAAGATGTTCTTTATGCCCAAATTCTTTTTTCTATTAATTATTTTAATACTTGAGGAGAACAAAAGATTTTTAGTTTGTTAAACAGCACTTAACCACCTTGTTCCCTCATGCCTAAACAGACTATTAATGAAAAAATGGCCCATTGGGAAAAGTACAAAGCTTGCTTGTTGCCATAAAGGAAACCATGGAAGATAATGTTGCAACTATGCTGACATACCACAGACAACAGCAGAAAAAAATGGAACTTCAGATCTCTATGGCAGTAAGCCGGATCAGAACACCAACAGGGCACAATGCAGTCTTCATAAGTCTGCACAGGAATATCTGAGCAATGACTGAGCACACAAAGATGTGATGGGTTGGCAAATGACTAAAAAGAGCAGCAATACTCATCTGCCAATCAGACTTCAGTTTATGTAAGTTGGATTGCTGAAGATTTCTGATTGGTTGCCATCGATGTCTGACATTTTAGGCTAGGTTTCTCAGCTAATGTTCCAACGGACCCTAAAGTATCTTCAGAGCACAAAACATGTCAAACACAAGGTCTGTGGGCCAAATCTGACCTCACTAGGCCTTGTCACGTGGCCCTTCCAACCAGTTCTGCAGCCGGATCATGGGGGACTCCATTCTTCCACTTCCATTCTTCCACTTCCTTTTCCAGAGAAAAGGGTGTAGATAACAGTAACGAAAAGGCATGCGATTTTACCACCATTTTACTGTGCTTATGGTGCATTTTTCATAGGTCATGTGATTCAAAAACGAAATCAAAATCGTAGCATGGGTACGTTATTGATGCGTTCTTGCTGCATTTTCAATGCATTTCAAACAAGGAGGTGCGTTTTTTTTTTAACTGACCAAAAATGCAGCATGTAGGATGATTTCTAATGCCGTGTACGCACAGCCGGACTTTGACGGACTTGTCTACACACAATCACACCAAAGTCCGACGGATTCGACCGTGATGACGTACGACCGGACTAGAATAAGGAAGTTCATAGCCGATAGCTGCCCTAGCGTCGGTTTTCATCCGTCGGACTAGCATAAAGACAAACTGATTTTTTGACCGGACTCGAGTCCGTCGGAAAGATTTGAAACATTCCAAATCTAAAGTCCGTATGATTTTGACAGCAAAGGTCCGATGAAGCCCACACGCAGTCGAATTGTTCGACAGATTCGTTCCGTCAGACCTTTGCTGTCGAAAAGTCCGGCCGTGTGTACACAGCATTACACCACAACAGAAGCGCGATGGACCAGTGTGAAGACATCTGTTCTATATTCCTCCGTTTTAGATCAGTCTGACCTCAGAGCTAAACATCCCTCCATCGTACCAATCAGAGCTACCGCTTCCCCTCTCCTGCTATCTTATGCAATTTGAAAGGAGTGGCCTGTAGAAGGGAGGCAAAGATGGAAAGAACTTTTCCAAGAGAGATGAGAGAAAACAGGAAGGCTAATGTTAAACCAAAGTAAGTGGAAGGCTTGTACATATCATAGGGCAGAGAGACTATATTGGCTGTCAACTAAATCTATGAAAAGAAGGAGCTTTGAAAACAACCATTTTTAGCTATGTATACTAGAACATCTTATAACTGCTTCACACCAATTCCCAAATAAGATACAGAAGTTACAGGTCCTCTTTAAAGCCACATTTTATAATAATTTGATTATTTCTCTCACCTGGATGACAGCACTGAACCAACAAGTATTTCCCACATTTTTTAATCCCACCGGGCAGTTGTCTTGTCGTTTCCGGTCATAAGGATTGGGCGAGTCACTCCAAACCTCGGTGTGGGTGCGTTTTAGACTGGCCTTATTCTCGGCTATACTGGCTTCCAACACCCTAAAGCAAGATGGAAAATACAGGTCACCACACTTCTAAGATAAGTTTCAACAAGAACCAGTCTGTCCAAACGCAGATCCTGGGTAGCATCATAATGAGCCCTAAAATTTGTACTCCTTAACACTAAAAAAGATAAAAAACTTAACAACTTAACTATACAAAAATACTGAATATTTTTAAAACATCATCTACCCATGTTATACTGCCCAGGGCTGACTAATTCCTAAAACAATGCAGCCACTTAAAAAAATAGAGCTGCTGTCCAAGTGTCTCCATTTTTTTTTTTTTACTGCTGGTCACCATCTTCTCTGGGTTTCTTTCTTTTTTTTTTCTGATTGTCCCCACAGGCACGGGGTAGCCATTGAGCACACCGGCATTTGCCCAGTGGGCCAGGGCCACCTGGGTAGGAGGAGCAGCATATAGAGGAACCAACCTGTCCGTTTCTTTTCTGCCGCCGCTGAATGGCCAATTCTCCTCCTCATCCTGCTGCAGACATTCAGCAGCAGCAGGAAATAAATGGATGAATCGGCTCCGATATATGCCGGTTTCACTATATGCCCACTGACACTTTCTTCAGAGCCAATGCGGCAGGGGGCCCGTGCAGGCAATGCCATCTATGCAACCAAAGCTGCCCATAGGGAGCTACAAGGCTGCCTTTGGTTGCTCCCCCGGGTGCACTGCAGCTTTTGTGTCCGACGTGTGGTCTCCTGTGGCTGCCAGACCTGATGGTCTCTCTCCCAGTTGGCAGCTTCTAAACGGACTGACCAAGCTGGTGGGTGGGGCTGTGGTGTGGCCATCTTCACTTACATGAACAGGTGGCTGCTCTTGTGGAAAATGGTAGTGGACTGGGAGGAGGATCATCGATGGCGACCCCGGGAGTCTTCACCTCCAGCTGGTGAGGGACCCCTGCAGCAATACCTTCCATCTGCAATGCTTCAGCTTCCTACTGTGGTTGGTACACTTCATAGTGCTTACTGCTCTCTCCCCCCCCCCCCCACTGTATACGGCTCAATGAACCAGAGGTCAAGGGAGATCTTCATGGTTTCTTGCACCAGGGCTCTGAAGGTTCTATTTACACCTCTGTTCCTATCCATCTTCTTACTGCTGCCCCTAGGCCCCTATCCTTTCTCCTGGTCCCCCTGTGCTGTCTCAAGGCCCCTGTGTGTGCTCTCCCCGCAGCGATGTCGGGTTTCTACCTCTCCTGACGGCTGCTGTGGGGGATCTGTCAGGATGGAGAGTGGGGAAGGGGCCTTTAAATATGCAATTTACCAGCCCCTTCCTTGTTTGAATGGACAGTCAGCGATTGGTACCGATCACGGTCTCGTTTATTCATAACTGTTTACTATACTTCAGTTTATGAATGAAAAAAAAATAAGTAAAATGGTTAAAAAAAATATTTTTATTTTTATATATATATATATAAAAATATATGGACACCAGTGGAAGAACTACCAGGGTCACAAAAGACGCACTTGCAACCGGGCCACAGTGTCACCGCTCTTGAAGGACAGGGCTTGGGGCTGCTCAGTCTAAAATGCCTGGGCCTATTTTTTGTCCCAATATACAATATATGCAAATACAGACTCTAAAGTGTTATTTAGACCACAGAATTGCATTGCTCTCCAACTTAGATATATTTGTAGATGTGTTTCAGCCATCTCTATGGCCACTATATGGCAGGTAGAGTGGAAGCGTTGACTCCGTTTTTTTTTGTTAAAGCAACACAAGTTTACTAAACCCACCAGTTAGTTAATTGCTATAAATTGTAATTGGATATCTCATTACCAGGTCCCACCTGCTATGTCTGAATGCTGGCTCATTTTGATTGGCAAAGCTCCCACCCTCCACTCACTTCTACTGGCCCACTGATATGATGAGCTGCCTCTATAGTCAATAGGAATGTGCATGATACTGTGGGCAAGCTTTGACATAATCAGAAGGTATCTCAGAATCGGTATATCAGAAGGGTCAGGAATTTAAGCATACCAGTGGGCAAGGCCATGGATAGGGGGTACCACTGGTCCTCCTGTATGGGGCCCAGGCCAGCAGGGGAGCCCAGCCAGCAGGGAGAATTGGATGTGGGCAGGGAGGGTAATCGGTGCAGTGGGAGGGCAATTACTGGAACCGATCCCCTATATGGCTCTCTCTGCAGTAGCTGAAAACTGGCTTCTTCACCTCTCCCCCCCCCCACCGGCTATCAGCTGCAGAGCCATACAGGGGATCAATTTCAGTAATTCTCTCCCCCCACTGATTACCTTCCTTGTGCACTATAAGTGAGTCCCCCACACCCCCCCCCCCCCCACACCTCTACAGTACCATCAGCTTCCCTCCGCTTTTAACGACCGGCAGCTGCAGGCACACAGTAGGATCCTTGAGGATGAATAGTGGGGGAAGGGTCTGGTAAATACTTCCTATCCTGAATAAACAGGACTGATCGGTACCAATCCCTCACTGTGTTCATTCATAACTGAAGCATAGTAAACTGTTTATCTGGGTGGGGGCCCTGTCAGATTGGCTGTAGGGGTCCCTGTATTTTCTAATGGCAGCCCTGCCAGTGGAAAATGCAGGTTGCCAGTTTCTGAAAAGCTCAGATTTATGATAATCCAGGCGCAAGCTACCAGACCACTAGTAGCCGACATTATTAGAGCTGGGGAGCAAGGATTGGTTAGGATGAACAAGGACAGAATCCTGCAGGCACTGGTAATTTTATCAAAAGGGACTGGAGAGAAAACAGATAACATAACAAACCGCCATTACCATACCTGCTGATGGCTTGTTCTTCATCAGTAATGCCAGTTTCCCTGAACGTTCTATTTGACTCCTCCAGGCTTAATGCTATTGCCCTCTGAAGGTCATCTTTATCATCACCAGTGAGATCGATCACATCTAGCAAGAAAAAAAAAAAAAGGCCCACTTAGTTCCAGAAACCTGTCAAGGTGACAGTAAATGCACTTAATGGTTTCAAAATTTTCCGAATGAACAAAACTTCTACTTTACACTGCATTTATCTCAGCCATGATCTTTCATGCATTAATAAGATGGAGAGATTGTCAACACAGGTCCACTTTGTGCGTTTCAGTTTGCTCGCTCCGACAATAAAACAATCCAGCAAAGAACCAACCCTCAGGCAACATCTTTTTTTGTTTTACAAGAACAGGAAATCAGCTGTTCGTGAGATTCTTCACATGGGAATGTTTTCAATGATCAAGACTGAGCTTAAAAGGAAAATTCAAACATTTTCTGTGCAGACAATTACAGATCTGTGCCTGGAGAGTAGAGAAATAAACTGGTAATAACCTGCAATGCATCAGTAACTGAAACGTTATGTTGGCCACACGTGTGCCAATCTAAAAGCTCTTCAGCAGCTTCCAAATGAAGTAATATTTACATGCATCAAAACGCGCCTCGCCAGTCTTTGGCCCGTGTTTTCATCATTTTCTGGTTTTGGGTGCCTTAACGGTCACAAAAAAAAATTCAGTTGTTTAGTTTCCACAAACTGAAACCAAGCCATACAGATTGCTGTGACCCGTCAGTGCTATATGACCGTTTTTAGTTTGAAACTCAATGAAAAGCTTCCACAATAGCCACTTGCATGGCCAATAGATATTTATCAGTCTGTCAGAGGGGCATTCCGATCTCCCCTGGTCACCCAGATCCAGCAACAGCCTAGACCAGCCTTTCTTCAACCTTTTTACCCCAGAGAAACCCCTAAAATAATTTTCATATTCAGCCCCTCCACACCGACTGCTCTCAGGGGCTCTCCTGTCCCACCGGGAGGCGGCCCGGGCGACCAGAAGCCAGAATCTGCTTCAATCGGGTCTCCAATCTAGTAACCGGTTTAATTGGCTTCCAATGGCGCCGATTTAAAAAAAAAAAAAAATCCCTCGTATTCCAAAACACAAATTTTGGAGTTATGAATACTTTTAAAGTAGGGGTTTAGGGTCTTCTAGACCTCAGATCCCTCCATAAAGAGTACCCGTCACAGACTATTACTGTCACAAGGGATGTTTACATTCCTTGTGACAGCAATAAAAATGATCATATTTTTATTTATTTTTTTAAAGAGACAGTGTAAAATAAAATAAATATATTTAAGAAGTAAAAACAAAAAAAACACACACACACACACACACACACACACTTAAAGTGCCCCCTCCCTCCATGCTCAGAAGCGAATGCATATGTTAACGGTGTTCAAACCACACATGTGAGGTATCGCCGTGATCGTTAGAGCGAGAGCAATAATTCTAGTACAAGACCTCCTCTAACTCTAAACTAGGAACTTGTAGTAATTTTTGAGTACTGCAGTTTGTCACTATTCCATGAGTGTGCGCAATTTCAAAGCATAACAGCTTATACCAAATACTGTGCGACATAAAATCTAGCAATAATGTTTGGGAGTTCGAAGTAATGTTCTAGCAAAAATACAGATTTTAACTCGTAAGCAACAAAATGTCAGCAAAAGGCTTCGGCATGAAAGAGTTAATAAAGGAACCCTTAACCAGTTAACTGGAGCTCAATTGGGAAAATGCCCTTTACATTGGTGGTCAATAGGAAAACAGAACCCTTACAGTGGTGGTCAGAATACAGGTGGTCCCCGACTTACGAACGCCCGACCTACGAACAACTCCTACTTACGAACCGGTGTTCTGTCAAAACATGTCCGCCTATCGACTAGTATCCGGGCCGTACTGCGCAGTCGCAGCGCTTGCGCAGTACGGAGGACAAGGAGATTCAGAAAATCTCCAAAGATGAACGGCGCCTGCGCCGTGAGTCCAGATGCAAGCCCCACCATCCAAGTGGACATAGGGCTGCACAAAGTTAGAGTGCCCCTCGCTGCGCTCGGCTCTTTTTTATTCTAACTCTATGTTCACTTGGCTGGTGGGGCTTGAACCTGGACTCACGGCGCAGGCACCATTCATCTTCGGATATTTTCGGAATCTGCTCGTCATGCGTACTGCACATGCGCAGTACACAGCGGACAGTATCCGATGGGGGACGCGGACATGCGTTCTGCGCGGACATCGGCTGTTTTGCGCATGCGCGGCCAGACGGAGCCACGGAAAATGTCGAAAATGTCCGTGTTTTGCCGTGCATGCGCATAACGGCATTCGACGGGACATCGGAAATGTCCGTAATTGTCCTTCTGCCCATGAGCGGCCGACTTACGAACATTTTTGATTTACAAACAGGAGGAAAGTCCCTAACGGGTTCGTAACCCAGGGACCCCCTGTACACAGTTCTATATTACAGTTAAAAAGATGATTGCATCATGCTGCAAGTTTTGCCATATAGCGTTGGCACTAAAACTATGCAGGTACTATCTGGGAGGTCAGTCAGCCACAGTCTAAGGAATGCCTGGCAACTAGACATGTGCAGAACGGAAAAAAATATTGTTTTGCTTGGACTCCAAAAGCTCGGTCTTATGAGGAGATGGATTGGGGACAGTGGAAAAAAGAAGAAGATAAGATAAGACAGGATCAAACAGCCTTTTTACACAATGCGGAGGATTAACCCCTTAGGTTCCACAGTGAGCATAACAGGTATGCTTTGCTGCATATAGACTGATTTTACTCTTGTGGGTTTAGTAACCCTTTAAAAACTGTTAGATGCCAGACCAGTCTGACTTGCTCCTGAAGTCTACATTCACCTGTACACAATTGTGCAAGTTGTTTTTCATCACTGTCCTCACCACTACATCTATCTTAATTAATAGCCAAGTCTGTCGCATGTGTTATGAATTTATAATTAAAAAAACAAGCTGTTAGCAAGCAGCACAAATCTGAACAGGTTTTTAATTACGCAGTTCCATGGTTTCATTTGCATATATTATAAGCAACAAAAAAACATCTGATTCCACATTGCAGCCTGTTACATATCTGTGTTTAAAGCGGCTGTCAATGATTTGGCGTCGGCCTGCAAACAAGAAACATCTTCTGTCAAGCTGGATTGGTATCTGGGTCGGAATAGGCTCCCAAGCCTTTTAGCTGTAAGCATCCTGGATAAACCCAGATAAACAATATCTAACCGTATCAGTCACATCAGCTGCAAAAATTAAAAAAAAAAATTATATGTATGTATGTATATATATATATATATATATATATATATATATATATATATATATATATATATATATATATATATATATATATATATATATATATATATATATATATATATATATACACACACACACACACACACACACACACACATACACACACATATACACACGCATATATATACACACACACACACACATAGATTTTTGAGAATGAGCTCTCGGGTCCGTTCATCGGATACACTTTAAAAAAAAAAAAAAAAGTAATCGTCTACCAAAATTTTACGTTGGGTTCAGGAAAGGAAAGAAAAGAAAATATGCATGTATCTTTTAAATTTGCTTAATGACTTCTAGTTTGGACTGCCTGGCTTCTAAGTCCAGTGTGTGTGTGTGTGTGTGTATTCCTGATTCCTTATGATTTATAGACATCACGTGGATCATTCAGCTGCCCAACTCTATCCTAAAACTAATTGTTTGATCCTTGTGACCCAGTAAGTTCAATAAATGATGAAATTCTTCTATAAAATACATAAATGTCAAAGAAAAAAAAAAAAAGAGCGCGCGCGAACCAACAAGCTCTGGTAGATATGGGCGACGGTGCAACGATCCGAGACTTAGTTAGCGGTTTGGGTCGGTGCCTTTCCAAAGGCACTTTTCATGTGAGTGAAGACATATGTTTTTAAATATTCTCTCTCAATAAAAAAATACTACACTATATGCTTTGCAGTCTCTGGCCATCTTATTTTTTATATCTTATGAGAATGGCTGATGAATATTAGGAGAAGACAGGATGATGGCTCTCCGATATCCTGGACCCAAGTTAAAAGGGCTTGTTGGCTACTGGTCCGCCTTATTTATCTGGTGAGTGCAGTGTTTGTTGGCTGCTGGTCAGCCTTATTGATCTGGTGAGTGCAGTGTTTGTTGGCACGTGGTGGAGCACTTTTGGGGTGTTGAAGTAGAAATAGCCACTTTATCCTTTCAATTTTTATGGACACAGTGATTGGCAACACATTTATCTATGGACTTGATGATTTGAACATGAGAATTTAAATTATTGTTGAAATGTTTTAAACACATGTTGTAGCACATAGAAGAGTATTTACCTTTCCTTAAGCAGAGTTCCGCCCTATTAAGCCACGGCCCCACTGGTAGTTGATCCCTGTGCCATTAATCTTTGGATTTTTTTTTTTGTTGGTTTTGTTTAAAAATCCTGCCACTTCCGGCCCGCCTCACCATGCAGGGTAGGTCATTTCCGCTCTTCCATTAGCTCCTGGAATATCAGTATCATCAATCCCAGGAGTCAATGAGCATCCTCCGTGTTATTTCAAAACCTGAAATGACGCAATGCCAAGCAGCACTTCACTTCCTTCTAGGTTGTGTTGATTGACAGGTTGCCATAAGAACAGGGCAGAAAACTGACTGCAGTGAGATCGGGAGGTGCATGCTTGGTAGCCAGCTGCACCAAATCCTGGAAGTACAAGTGGGCTTCAGAAGCCCACAGTAAGAATGGCCACTGTCTGTATACCAGGACGCTGTGAGTATATTAAGATTTACAAGTCACATCAATGATTACACTGTAAACAGTATCCAATTGTAGTAGCAAAGAAACTCATGGGGTTGCTTTTTTTAATTGGAGGAGACTGGAACTCCACTTTAAGGACCACATTTAAAACTTTATGTAATCATGTCTTTATATTAGTTAAAAAAAAAAAAAAGCTGAGTTAGACTTACCGGTAACTCCTTTTCTGAGAGTCTTCCAGGACAGCCCATGAGACCTAGGGCTCCTCCTACCAGGACAGGAAACACATTCCCCCCACCAGATAAAAGGGCGGTCCTCCAGGCCCCATGTCAGTCTACTCAAGAACCGTAGGACGTCCCTGAAAAACATATGCATAATACACATAACTTTAGACAAAACCGGGTGGGAATCCGGCTGTCCTGGAAGACTCTCAGAAAAGGAGTTACCGGTAAGTCTAACTCAGCTTTTCTCAAAACGTCTTCCAGGACAGCCCATGAGACGATGAGCCAGAACTTACCAGTCTAGGGAGGGACAACTGCCTGCAGGACCTTACGACCAAACGCCTGCTCCTGCGCTGATAGGAGATCCAGGCGATAATGTTTAATGAAGGTCGAGTAACTGGACCATGTGGCAGCCCTGCAAATTTGCTCCGGTGAGGCACCAGCCCTCTCAGCCCAAGACGTAGATAAGGCTCTAGTTGAGTGTGCTGTGACAAAAGGTGGAGAAACCTCCCTAATTTTGTAAGCTTCAGAGATAGCTTGCTTTATCCACCTGGCTAGTGTGGCTTTAGATGCACTGTTTCCCTTGTGTGCCCCCGAAAAGAGGACAAACAAAGCATCAGTTTTCCTAAAGGTCTTAGTGACCTCAAGATAGGCAAGGAGGATCCTTCTTACGTCTAAGCAACTAAACTTTCTTTCCTGTTCGCCGTGCGGTGAACTACAAAAGGATGGCAGTACAATATGCTGAGTTCGGTGGAATGTACTAGCCACCTTAGGCAAAAAACCTGGATCAGTCTTTAAAACGACTCGATCATCAAAAATCGTGAGAAAAGGCTCCCTAACTGACAGGGCCTGCAGCTCACTTACCCTACGTGCTGAGGTAATAGCTACCAGAAAAACTACTTTTAATGTAAGTAGTTTAACTGAGATTTCCTCGAGAGGCTCAAAAGGAAATTCCACCAAAGCCTGAAGTACTAGGGACAGGTTCCAAGATGGACAACTTTTCACCACTACTGGCCTGGCCCTTGAAATTGACTTGAAAAATCTGGCTACAATGGGATTTTCCAGGAGAGAAAACTGGAGGAAAACACTAATAGCTGCCGCTTGTACTTTTAGGGTACTAACGGAAAGACCCTTGTCAACCCCCTCTTGAAAAAATTCCAGAATTGCCGGAATATCGTGGGTTAGTCTCTGATTCTCCGATAACCAAGAATTAAACTTTTTCCAAACCTTGGAATAAATGGCTCTGGTTACTGGTTTTCTACAGTCTACCAGAGTCCTGACTACTTTGTCGGAGAACCCCTGGGCGCTTAGCATCTTCTCTTCAGATACCAAGCCGACAATCTTAGGGAAATCACCTGGGGGTGAGACACTGGACCCTGCAACAATAAGTCTTCCCTCTTTGGAAGACTCAGTGGAGGCTCTGAAACTAGAGTCTGTAGCAGGGAAAACCATGGCCTCTTGGGCCAAAACGGGGCAATTAGAATGAGGTCTGTTTCTTCTAGAAGAAACTTCCGGAGGACTTCTGGAATAAGTCTGATCGGCGGAAAGGCATAACATAGGCCGCAAGGCCATGGGTTTGCCAGCGCATCGATCCCCAAGGATTGGTCTGCTGGGTTCATGGAAAAGAACACTTCCGTCTTGCGGTTGTTCCTGTTTGCGAACAGATCCGCTACTGGGTATCCCCATCTGCTGGTGAGGTCGGCAAAGACTTCGGGGTGAAGGGACCAGTTGTCTCGATCTACCCGGTGATGGCTGAGGTAGTCTGCTAAACAATTTTGTGTGCCCTTCAAGTGCACAGCTGAAATTGAAGCCAGATTCCCCTCTGCCCATACTAGGATCTCCTGGGCAATTGACTGGAGTATCCGGCTTCTCGTGCCCCCCTGCTTGTTGAGGTATGCGACTGTCGCAACGTTGTCCGACAGAATTTGAAGATTGTGGCCCCTGATCTCTATCTGAAAGGACTGCAGGGCTCTGTGAACCGCTAGAAGCTCTCTTTGATTGGATGAAGCCCTTGCCTCCCTCGAGGACCACTCTCCCTGTGCCACTGCATTGTTGAGATGGGCCCCCCATCCCCAGGAACTCGCATCCGTAGTAATCCTTTGGGAAATGGGAATGGACCATGGGAGACCTCCTGCTAGGTGCTGGCTTGCTCTCCACCACCACAGGCTTCTCTTTACCCTGGTGGGAAGCCGGACCCTTGACTCCAGGGACCTTGCATCCCCGTTCCAGTTTCTTAAGAGGAACAGTTGTAGTGGACGTTGATAAAGTCTTGCCCATGGGACTGCAGGAAAGCATGAGGTCATCAGACCCACTGCCCTCGAAACCTGTCTTAGGGAGACCGACTGGTTTGTCTGCAATGCTGACATAGATTGGATCATTTTGGTAATCTTTTCCTGAGGAAGAAAGACCCTTTGATCCACTGAGCAAAAGTCGTAACCCAGGTAAGTCACCTTCTGTGCCGGAGTTAAGGACGACTTTTCTACGTTTATTAACCAGCCTAAGGACTGTAGGAAGTCCCGTACAGCCTGGAGATCCTCCAACAGCTTCTGGTATGACGCTGCTACCACCAGGAGGTCGTCTAAGTAAGGGATAATAGTTATCGCTTTTAGCCTGAGTGGAGCTAGGGCTTCCCCCAACACTTTTGTGAAAATGCGTGGGGCTGAGGAAAGACCAAAGGTGAGGGCCTGAAACTGGAAGTGTCGGGTCCCTGTCCTCATCTTCACTGCTAATCTTAAATATCTCTGGAAGGCTGAGTGGATAGGGATGTGAAGATAAGCATCCCTCAAGTCCAACGTGGCCATGTAGCAGTTTGGGTAGAGTAGGCTTTTGATAGTGAAAACCGTCTCCATCCGGAAATGTTTGTATCTGATTGATTTGTTTAAAGCTCGGAGATTCAGGATAAGTCGAAACTTCCCTGACGGCTTTTTGACAACAAATACATGGGAATAGAATCCCTTGCCCTGATCTGACTGGGGAACAGGAATCAGGACCTTCTGATCCAACAGGTCTCCGATCTGGAGACCCAGGGCCTGCGCTTTCTCCCGATCCTGGGGAGGAAAGGTGACCAAAAACCGCTCTGGTGGTTGGTGGGCGAATTCCAGCCTGTACCCGTTGGTCACAAGGTCCAGAATAAAGGGGCTTGAAGTAACTGCTGCCCACTGTGGGAAGAAGGCCCTCAATCTTCCTCCCACTGGGGAACGCAAGTCACTGCGGTTTGGTGGGCTGTTGAGGAGGGTTAAACAGGACCCCCCCCTTTGCCTCTGCCCTTGTGCCCTGTCCAGTGTTTTTTCGGCCTGCTGTCCTTTCCTTTAGGACCCTGCTGCCTGCCTTGGCCACGAAAAAAACTTCCTGGCTGCTGGGATTCTCTTTTTCTCTGGGAAAGCCTTCTTCCTGTCGGCAGTGCGTTCCAGTGCCTCCTGCAGCCCTGGGCCAAATAAGTGATCGCCTGTTAAGGGGAGCCCACAAAGGCGTAACTTGGAGGCTGAGTCCCCTGACCAGGTCTTAAGCCAAAGGCTTCTCCTGGCCGAGTTCACTAAAGCCGAGGTCCTGGCCGACATTCTCACCAACTCTGCGGAAGAATCTGCCAAAAAACCTACTGCCTGAAAGAGGAGAGGAAAAGACTTCAAAATCTGCTCTCTGGAGGTACCTGCCAACAGATGAGTCTGAATTTGGGTTAACCACACCTCCAGATTTCTGGCCACACAAGTGGAGGCCAGAGCAGGTTTGAGGTTCCCAACCGCAGAGTCCCAGGCTCTGTGGAGAAGGATATCCCCCCTCTTGTCCATCGGATCCTTAAGCGTACCCATATCATCGAACGCTAGGTCCGAGTTCTTTGAAACCTTTGAAAGGGGTGCGTCTAGCTTGGGATTTTTATTCCACGGCTGCGTAGTGTCCTCATCAAAAGGAAACCTCCTTTTAAGGTTACTAGAGAAGAAAGGTTTTCTCTCAGGATTATCCCATTCCAGTTTGATAGTATCAATCAAT
This sequence comes from Lithobates sylvaticus, assembly GCA_028564925.1. Taxonomy (NCBI): domain Eukaryota; kingdom Metazoa; phylum Chordata; class Amphibia; order Anura; family Ranidae; genus Lithobates; species Lithobates sylvaticus. The sequence continues at coordinate 69,190,648 of CM053027.1, forward strand.
GAGCTATGGACTGGAAAAACTCTAGATTTTTTCTTGTGCAATCCCTTATACATGAGATCATGTTTGGATAGCTGAACCTCCTCTTCTTTCAATTCAAGGGTAGTATAGATGGCCTTCAATAAGTCATCCACATCTTCTACGGATAACTTAAATCTCGAGCTCCGAGTGGATTCTCTATCCCCGGGCTCTATCTCTGACCCTGATTCCTCTGGAGAGGAACGGGTAGATCTGACCTCAGCCTCAGAGTCTTCACTGTCCGCCTGCTGCGGAGTGCTGACTGTCGTCTTCTGTGACGACGGACCCTCTGCTGGAGTCTGGAGCTTGTCAATAAGTGTTCTAAAGGAACTAAAGGTGGACGCAAGCTCATCTCTGACAGAAGCTAGCATCTTTTGGCAAGAGGTAACCGGGTCATCTTTTACAAGGCCCTCTATACAGCTGCGACAAACTGCTTTGCTCCAAGAGGAGCTCAATTTGTTTGCGCACACCGCACATTTCCTTTTAGGTGGCTGTGCCTGAGCTTTCTCCTGGGTCTTGGTCTGTAAGACAAAAAAATAAAACGACCCCAAATGAGACTCACAGCCACCCTGACACTCCGAAACACCACGCGCAGGAGGGAAGAAATGTGTCCCCATAACCCACTACTACAGAGAGGGGAGGGGGAGGGAACACTCACAGGGATAGCAAGATAGTGACAAAACACTTCAGGCTTACTTGCGAGGTGCTGGTGTTGGGCACTGCTTCCACTGCCTGTGCAGGAACTGCAGACTGGTCCATCCTGCCCTGTTTAGCTTTCCACAGCCTGGCTGCTTTCCACCAAAACACACCAGTAGCCAGCGTCTCCCATCCGCACCGCTTAAAAAGACTGGAACCAGTGTCTCCGGCGCCCGATGATGATGTCATATGCCCCGGAAGTGACCTATCACTCGGCACTTCCTGTGGGCCAGCTTGGAGTGCAGAAGCTCCGCCCCCTCAAGTGCTGCTGCTTCCTGTTTCTCCTCACACCTTTCAGCCATGCTGTGGGTGAGGAGAGGAAACTGCTGCTCACATAGAGACTACAGGCGCTTGGGAGCAGACATCACCACGGTCATGGCCCTCTCCAGGCACAGAGAGACAGGAGACAGCAGCACAACCAACCTCCCCAGCGGTGTGCTGCTTCTGGCAGAAGAGAAGGTTAGTGATATGCCCCCAAATAGCCTTACAGAGCCCCTGCTCATGAGACCTAGGGGACCAGGTTCCTGGAACATGTTACCCCCCGTCCGGAGGAAACACTAATAACTGACATGGGGCCTGGAGGACCGCCCTTTTATCTGGTGGGGGGAATGTGTTTCCTGTCCTGGTAGGAGGAGCCCTAGGTCTCATGGGCTGTCCTGGAAGACGTTTTGAGAAATAATGCTTAAAATTCCTAAAAAATAAATAAAAAATAAATACATTTTTTAATCACCTCTAAATGCCTGTTGCTAGGGGGTCCCTCGTAGTCTGCTTCCTTCGGTGCCTGGGCTGGTGACATCACTTCCCCCTCGGCGCAGGAAGGGCTCAGCTCTGCCCCCTCCCTCCTGTCAGTCATCTGGGATACATGACAGGTCCCAGATGACTGTGCGGCCAATCATGGCGCGCGCCGCCGCACGCGCATGCGCAGTGGGTGCCCGGCTGGAACAGGTAAGTGTCCGATTATTAAAAGTCAGCAGCTGCAGTGTTTGTAGCTGCTGACTTTTAATTTTTTTTTTTTTTTTTTTAGGGATACACCTCTTTAAAGAATATGTAAACTGAACATTTCATATTCCGGATATGTACCTGCTGTACCATGTACTTGTATGAAAAATGATCCTGTTCTCTTTGTATTGCTTCCTTTGTGTGAAATCCCTGGTGCTCCTGCCATACCTCTGCTTTTCTATTAAAAACTGACCACACCAGACAGGAGAGCACAGCGTAGTCAGTTCCCTAGCTTTGCTGGGAACTCAGCCTGCCCTCCTAAAATGATCAGATATTTTTATTTTACTAGTATTTTTATTTTACTAGTAATGGCGATTTTTAGTGGGATTGCGACAGGCAGATCGGTCACTTTTTTGGGGCCAGTGAAATTATTAGTTATCAGAGCTTAAAAATATGCACTGATCACTGTATAAATGACACTAGCAGGAAAGGGGTTAACACTAGGGGGCAATCAAGGGGTTAAGTGTGTCCTAGGGAGGTGTTTTCTAACTGTGGGGGGAGTGGACTGACAGAGTAGAGAGATCGCTGTTCCTGATTACTAGGAACAGATGACCTCTCTGTACTCCTCCCTGTCATAACAGGGATCTTCTTTGTTTACACTGGCAGATCCCCGTTCTGCCTCTCTGAGGAGCGATACGGGTGGCCGACGGACATCGCGGCCGCCAGACCCACGCATTGGCTCCCCCTGCATAACAAAGTACATTCTAGAAAGAATACTCCTACCTCTTGTATTTAAACAACTATTTAGCCCGGAGTTTACCTCAACTCTCACTGAAGAGTTGCAGTATGTGAAGTTGCTTAAAGTGGTTGTAAATCCTGTTGCACCACTTTTACCTACAGCTAAGCCTATAATAGGGCTTACCTGTAGGTATTGCGAATATCTCCTAAACTTGCACCATTTAGAAGATATTCACATATACCGACGTCATCGGCACATGCGCACTGAAGAAAAAATATAATGAAAATGCCATAAATCTATCCTCTATTTTATAGACGCTATAACTTTTGTGCAAACCAATCAATATACGCTTATTGCGATTTTTGTTACCAAAAATAAATAGCAGAATACATATTTTTCCTAAACTGATGAATAAATTTGTTTTTTTTTTACATTTTTGATATGTATTATAGCAAAAAATTAAAAATATTGTTTTTGTTTCAAAATGCAAAAACCGCAGGAGGTGATCAAATACCACCAAAAGAAGGCTCTATTTGTGGGAAAAATGGACCTAAATTTTATTTAGGTACAGCGTCGCGCAACTGCGCAATTTTAAGTTAAAGTAACGCAGTGCCGGATTGCAAAAAATGGCCTGGTCATTAAGGGGGTAAATCCTTCCGGGGCTGAAGTGGTTAAGATTAAAGCCCCATACGCACTATTAGATTTTCTGCAGAATTTTGTCTTCAGATTTACCAAAACCATACGAGGTCAAACCTTAAGACCTTCAATTTGTATGCAATCATTACATGTTTTGGTAAATCTGAACACAAAAATCTGCAGAAAATCTAATAGTGCGTATGGGATCTAAAGCCTCGTAGACACACGATGGGATTTTCGGCAGGGAAGTGTGTGATGACAGACTGTTTGCCTAAAATACGCCCATTAGTACGCTCCAGACAATTGTTGTCCAACTTTCCGCCAACAAATGTTGGATGGCAGGCGAGTAAATTTTCGGCGGACAGCGGTCTGTTGTCAGATTTTCCTATCGTGTGTACACAAGTCCGTCACACAAAAGTCCAAACACGCATGCTCAGAATCAATGCTCAAACAGGACATTAGCAGATGGTGCCCAAAGGGTGGCGCTCAAGAGCTGAAATTCCACATAGTAAGTGGCTATGTTCGTGTTTGTTGACCGACAATTGTGTGCCGTTAGTATGCAAGACAAGTCCCTGGTACACGCCCTTCAGACAAAAGTCTGACGCTCTGTTGGCCAACAATCCGATCGTGTGTACCAGGCTTAAGTCTTAAATTATCACAAATGAGCAGGCTTACAAATAACATATTGACTTACTTGTGTCTGCTTGGCTGCCCACACTGATGTATCGGTCATTATTGGGGAGCGCAGTCTGATAGTACGTAGCTTCATCTGGTTGTGGGAGCTTCGCATTATTTGCTGTAAGAAATGCAACCGCTAACTCCAGATTTCCATTACTGTCCTGAAAATCACAAATTGCATTATAGAAATAAAATTAAAATGAAGAAGACTGAGCACCTCCCACACATAATCCTATTTAAAAACTACTTCATGCCATATTTTCATTAATCCATATATAGAGCGTCTCAGGGGAGTCTAATTCAAATATCTAAAATCATGTGTTTCTAAAATGAGATATCTAACACAGTGCTCAGCTGTGCTGTGTGTGTGTATGACTGCCTAGATCAGCAACGATACACTATATTACCAAAAATATTGGGACGCCTGATATATATATATATATATATATATATATATATATATATATATATATATATATATATATATATATATATATATATATATATATATATATACATACATACATACACACACACACACACACACATATACAGTAAACCCCCCTCCATCGCTGGGGTTATGATCCGGACCCACCCGCGAAAAGTGAAAAACCGCGAAAAAGAAAGACCCTATTTAAATACACCCTAGGCATGTTTTGTTAATTTTTTAATAGCATTTAAAGGTCTTTAAATACACTTTTATGCAATAGAAACACATTAAAGATAGAGAGAGAGATCAAGAGGATTTTTAAAACACTAAAATATTGTCTTAACAGTACAGTATACTGTACAGTAAAAAATAGAGTACATAACTGCGAAAATGGCTAATTATTACCACAATATCAGAACAGGTCCTAATTAAAATACCGCAATATACCGGGACCGCAAAAACTGAACCGCGACATAGCGGGGGTTTACTGTATATATATATATATATAATATATAATTATATATATTAGAGCTGCACGATTCTGGCTAAAATGAGAATCGCAATTTTTTTTTGCTTAGGCCGGTTTCACACTGGGGCGGTGGGGGCGGCGGTGGTAAAGCAGCGCTATATTTAGCGAAGCTTTACCCTCGTTTTAGCCGCGGTATACGGCCGCTAGCGGGGTGGTTTTAACCCCCGCTAGCGGCCGAAAAAGGGTTAAAACCCCCGCCAAGTGGCGCTTTGCCGGAGGTATTACCGTGGTGTCCCATTGATTTCAATGGGTAGGAGGGGTATAGGAGCGGTGGTTCACCGCTCCAAATATGCTGCTAGCAGGACTTTTTTTTTTTTCGGCTTTCACACTGGAGTTAAAGGACCCGCTTTTTTCAGGTGCATTACAGGCGCTATTTATATCGCTGTAGCGCCTGAAAAACGTTAAGGTGTGAAAGGGGCCAAAGTAGATAGATCACGATTCTCGCAGCTTAACATCATCTTTCACATTAAAACAAAAAAAATTGTGCTAACTTTACTGTTTGTTTTTTTTTTTTTATTTATTGAAGTGTATTTTTTTCCCAAAAAATTGCATTTGAAGGACCGCTGGGCAAATACAGTTTGACATAAAATATTGCAGCAATTGCCATTTTATTTCCTAGGGTCTCTGCTAAAATTTTATATATATATATATATATATATATATATATATATATATATATATATATATATATATATATATATATATATATATATATATATATATATATATATATATATATATATATGTGTGTGGGGGTTCAAAGCAATTTTCTAGCAAAAAATATTGATTTTAAACTTAAGAAAGAAGTGTCAGAAAAAGATTTAGACTTTAAGTGGTTAAACTTCCTGCATTTACACTTGAAAGCTTGGCAGACTGCCCAGATTATTTGTTTACACAAGAAGTTCTATCCCTTTGATCTAAGAAGTAAGCTTAGTTACAATGTTTCAAAGTTCTAAAGTTGCTTCAGTTAAGACAGGAGATCCGACTTGGAGGCAACTTCCATTGAAATCAATGGGTACAAGTTGCCTAGAAATCGGATTGAAGTAGTACAAGAACCTTTTCTGAAGTCGGAGCGACTTCAGTAGTGTACATTAAGACGGCTCTCATTCACTTACATTGATTTGTTTTGTGAATCGCGACTTGGGGCTGTGTGAATGGACTCTAAGCAGATAATCTCTCCAGTTGTTTATGTGAAAGAATCGCCTACTGAGCAGGAGAGATCGTCAGGGGAGGGGGGGGGGGGGGTGAATCGAGATCGCAATTTTTTTAACGATTAATCGTGCAGCTCTAAATTGGGGTGTCAGGCTCAGATGTGGACGAGAAGGCCTGGCTTGCTGCCGCCACTCCAATTCATCCCAAAGGTGTTCTATCAGGTTGAGGTCAGGACTCTGTGCAGACCAGTCAAGTTCCTTCACCCCAAACTCACTCATCCATGTCTTTATGACCTTGCTTTGTGCACTGGTCCACATCATTTGGTGGAGGGAGGATTATGGTGTGGGGTTCTTTTTCAGGGTTCTACTTTTTTTTATATCCTTTGTGGCTATAACAGCCTCCACTCTTCTGGGAAGGCTTTTCAAAAGATTTTGGAGCATATCTGTGGGAATTTGTGTCCATTCAGCCAAAATAGCATTTATGAGGTCAGGGCTTTATGTTGGATACGACCTGGCCCATAAAAGGCATTCCAACTCAACCTAAAGGTGTTTAAAAAAAAGTTGATGTCAGGGCTCTAGTTAGGCTAACTTGAGTTCCTCCACACTGAAAGTGGTATTAAAGTGTAAAGTCTTTTTTTTTTTAAAATAACAAACATGTTATACTCACCTCCTCTATGCAGTGGTTTTGCATAGGGAAGCCTGGATCCCCCTCTTCTTGGGTCCCTCTTCGCTGTTCCTGGACCCTCCCTACTGTCAATTGTCCCCATAAGCATCTAGCTATGGGGGCAACCCCCGCTCTCTCGTGATTGGCTAACTGACTTTGATTATCAGCCACGGGAGACAATGGCGCCCCTGCTGTGTCTCAGCCAACCAGGAGGAGAGTCCAGGATGGCCGAGGGACTCGTGGACATTGCTGGTTAGAGATGGGGCTCAGGTAAGTATTAGGAGGGCTGATGCACACAGAAGGCTTTTTATCCTAATGCATAGAACACATTAGAGCTGCACAATTCTGGCTAAAGTAAGAATCACAATATTTTTTTTACATAAAATAAAGATCACTAATCTCTCACGATTATCGCGGTGTAACATCATCTGTCACATTACACAAAATAATTGTTAATAAGTTTCATTTTTTTGTGTATTTTTTCCCCACAAAATTGTGTCTGAAAGACTGCAAATACAGTGTGACATAAAAGTGCAATAACCGCCATTTAATTCTCTAGGGTCTCTAGCAAAAATAAAATACAGATTTTTTACTTGTAAGCAACAAGTGTCAAAAAAAGGTTTGGTCTTTAAGTGGTTAAACTGACCTAAATTTACAGACCAAAGTTCATTCCTTTAGACCCAGTTCACACAGGGGCGACTTCAAAGTCGCCCGACTCTGAAGCCGCCCTGTACAGCGCAGCTTGCAAAACGACTTCTCTATAGAATTCAATGCAAGCCGCTCTGAATTTGCCCCAAAGTAGTACAGGAACATTGAGCCACTCCTATTACAACGGTTCCATTGTACAGAATGAGGCGCTACTTGTCAAGCGGCTAAGTTTCCTGACAAGTCGCCCCAGTGTGAGCCGGGTGATACTTTTGTTTATAGTTGTCTCCCAGCGCTGACAATGTCACAGGCTTTTATTTTTTGACAGCCGTGAGTGAGTAGAACACGGCTCTGCACTGTATGAATCAAGAAAACGCTGGGTTAAGATCGTGAAGGGGAGTTGAATCGAGATTGTTATTTTTTTAAGAATTACTCGTGAAGCTCTAGAAAGCTCTAGAATGCATGAAGATATAAAACCTTCTGCTTTACAACTCCTTTAACCGGTTCCCGACCGGCTCCTGTATATATACACACGTCGGCAGAATGGCGCGGCTGGACAAAGTAACGTACCCGTACGTTACTTTGAATTTCCCGCCGCGTGCCCGAATAGGGAGATGCTGATATAAACAGCATCTCCCCATTCTGCCTAGTGACAGCACACTGATCGCCTGCTCCCTGTCATCGGGAGCAGCGATTGGTGTGGTGTCATACACAGCCACGCCCCCAGACATTTAGAAACACGCACCTAGGAACCCCTCGTCGCCCCCTAGTGGTTAACCCCGTCACTGCCAGTGACATTTTTACAGTAAATGCAATTTTATAGCATCGATCGCTGTATTAATGCCAATGGTCAATCGCAGATCGCCACCATTACTAGTAAAAAAAAAAAAAAAAAAATTAATAAAAATGCCATAAAACTATGCCCTATTTTGTAAACGCTATAACTTTTGCGCAAACCAATCAATCGCCTATTGCGAAAAATGTGAAGAATACGTATCGGCCTAAACCGAGGAAAAAAAAATGTTTTTTTTATACATTTTTGGGGGATATTTATTATAGCAAAATTAAAAAATAATGCGTTTTTTTTCCAAATTGTCGCTCTTTTTGTTTATAGCGCAAAAATAAAAACCGCAGAGGGGATCAAATACCACCAAAAGAAAGCTCTATTTGTGGGGGAAAAAAAGGACATCAATTTTGTTTGGGAGCCACGCAGCACGACCGCGCAATTGTCAGTTAAAGTGACGCAGTGCCGAATCGCAAAAAACGCTCTGGTCAGGAAGGGGGTAAATCCTTCCGGGGCTGAAGTGGTTAAACCCAAAACCAAAAACTTAATATATTTGTTTTGTCAGTGGGAGGGGATTGTAGGCAGTTGAGTTTATAAGCTTTTCTTCGAAAGCAAAAAAAATACGTTCAGGACGGATGTTCAAAGGTATTTTTGAAACGCCAAATGCCTGTAATAGCGTGTAACTCGTAAACGTGGTAATTTGCATACAGCCACGTTTCGTTTACAGGCGTTTTTAATTGACATACATATTTTGACTATATGAAGAAAAAAAAATGCGGCATGTAAAAGCGGCAAAATTGATGTTTTTACGCTTCAGTTACTATCCATCTGTCAAATTAAATTGTTCAGGAGAAGTTTTAAAACATCCCATGTACATTAAGCCCAATATGCACAAGCAGATTTACATACATTTACAAACTGAAGTCAAACTCCAGATACACTGCAGTTACACATCAGTTTCTTTTCATTTGGATAAAGGTTTTATATGAATAAATAAAAGCTGAATGCTGTAAGCAACCCTGTCAGTGGTAAACGGTTTGTCTAAACACTAACTGATACATTTAGAGAAGAGCTTATTCTGTTGAAAAACAGGACTTACTGGCCAGATCACCAGATGAAAGAAAGCCTAAAAAATTATATATATTATATATATATATATATATATATATATATATATATATATATATATATATATATATATATATATATATATATACTAATACAGCCATCATATCCAAGAATTGGTCAGCTTCAAGATTATAAAATGTTTGCTTTTGGGGTTAATACTGCTTTCACTTGACAGATGATGTTTTTATAGAATCGGGTTTGTATGCAGGTACAGTCATGCTAGGACATAGGCTTTTCCCAAACTATTGTTACAGGTTAGAAATGTACAATTGCCTACAATATCTTAGTATGCTGCAGCATAAAGCGCAATAAACCCTTAAAAGCGGACAAAATGGAACCTCCACTTTTCTGCCCCCCCTCCGGTGTCACATTTGGCACCTTTCAGGGGGGAGGGGGAGCAGATACCTGTCTAACACAGGTATTTTGCTCCCACTTTCGGGCATAGATAGCCGAGCCACCCGCAGTCCCCCACAATTCCCCCCCCCCCCCTCCCACTGTATTCTGGGAGACATACGGGTCCCATAAAACAGCAGGGACCAGTGGGATAGCGCAGCGCAAGTCGCGCATGTGCAGTAGGGAACCAGGAAGTGATTCCCTTACTGAGTATGATGGCGGCAGCACCCGACAGCTGAGGAATAGATCGGCTACGGGAGCCGACAATGCGGGCGCCCTGGACAGGTAAGTGTCCATATTTTAAAAGTCAGCCGCTGCAGTATTTGTAGCGGACTTTAAAAAAAAAAAAAACAATGGCGGAACTCCGCTTTAAGAAAATTCCTAGAAAGGTAGAAGTTTTGGCAAAAGTGAAAGGATACTGGGCAGTGACGAAGATGGCAAAAGTGGCTGAAAAAGGGGCAGATAACAAAGCTGTCAGTGCTGGAGGACGACAAACCCAGAGGAAAGTCTGCCTGCCATAATGTGCAAATACATATAAATATATAAACACATAAGCAGGGCCCTGCTGAACCGGCCCGAGATTCAAACCATGTATGTATGGGTAGGCTGAATGTCCCAAAGTTGATAGATCGATCAACTTGGGTACAACCAGCTTGTCCGATTTTACGTGCAATTATTGCTAGGGGGAACCACTGTGCGACGTACAAAATTGCACAAATACTGTGTAACCTAAAAAATTGCCAATGTTCGTGGAGTTTGACCCTGCAGACTTCTCTAAAATATAAAACAAATGAAAATAATGAACAATGAAAAGGACGCCCCTTAGTATGGTTGATACTAGAGGATGGATCTCCTAACTGCGGTGTAAAGCTTTTGCTGGCAGAGTCTCCAAGTAGCCTGCTTAGTCACATCTAATCCCACCAACCTGCATCTATCAGAAACCTCAAGTGTTGAGTAGACGGACCCTAATCACACAAAATGGAATAGTTCCTGAAGTAATGACACCTGCCTTGTTCATTACAAGTAGTCCTCCTCGCCGCACAACAACCTTGTTTATATTGGGTTGTGTTACACTCACAGTGCCTGCCAAACTTTCAAGGACAAACCAAAGGATTTCTGCTTATTGCTTGTGCTCATTCCAAACACGTGTGTGTGCAGGACTCGCATATATCAACAAATGTTCAAAAGGAAAGCTTTCTAAAGATTAATAAAAATGCTTTTGACGTAATTTCTGCGCAACACTTTTTTCATAGTATGGAGAGAAGAGCCAAAGCTCAGCGCCATAAACAGAATTATTAGAACCCCTTCACATGGAGGTAGTTTTCAGGCGTTTTAGCGCTAGAAATAGCGCCGGAAAACTGCCTCCAATTCATTGCAATGGGTGTTTTCACAGTGGGGCAGTGAGCTTGCGCGATGTTGGAAAAAGTTCTGCAAGCAGCATCTTGGGGGGGGGGGGGGGGGGGGTTTGCAATGAATGGGCAGCGCTTTCCAAGCACCTGAAAAACTCTTCCGAAGCACCGCAATGCAGGAGTTTTTAACCCATTTTTTGGAGGTAAAAATCGCCATGCTGGTGGCCAAAAAGCAGCACAAAAGCACCACTAACATGAGCTGGGCTTTACCGCCAACGCACGGGGGGGCCCCAGCATGAAAGGGCTCTTATATAGAGGCGATCGATTCATTAGGAACCAAGGGGGAGGGGATCTGTGCAGCAATCTAGGGATGGTTTTAGGAGATTATTAGAAAAGAGAACTGTAAAAGCCCTACTTTGTCTTTAACCGCTTGACCCCCCCCCCCCCCCCCGTACTTTAACTGGCAATTACTCCATCGTGCAGTACTGTAGACATTGCTATTATTTTATCACACAAATAGAGGGGGGCCCGATAACAAATAGAGGGGGGCCCGATAATGGCTGCCAAAAACGCTCATGATTTTTCCTTGCTTAAAGTGGTGTCCCCCCCCCCCCCCCCAAAAAAAAATAATAAAATAGCTTGAAATTCCTGAAAAAAAAAAACTGGAATTTTTTTTTTTAATTCACCTCTAAATGCCTGTTGCTAGGGGGTCCCTCGTAGTCTGCCTCCTTCAGTGCCCGGGCTGGTGACATCACTTCCCCTCGGCGCAGTCATCTGGGACACATGACAGGTTCCAGATGACTGCGCGGTGTATCACGGCACGCGGCGCCACTCGCGCATGCGCAGTGGGTGCCCAGCTGTGGCTTCACAGTAAGCAGAGCGGAGAATGAGCGGGGCTTCGTTCCCCCGCATCGCTGGACCCTGGGACAGGTAAGTGTCCGATTATTAAAAAGTCAGCAGCTGCAGTATTTGTAGCTGCTGACTTTTAAAAAAAAAAATTTTTAAGGGGCACCCCACTTTAAGGTGTGTTTTTCCTAATATGTGTTGCTTTTACTAACAGATCTGGCTGTTTTTTTTCTCCCTGCTGTACAGGGAGAAGAAACAGCAAGATTGCTGATCTGTGTACAGAGTCCTGTGTGTTTGTAGCATGCGTGCCCTTAACCTGGAACAGGCCGGATCACTTACAAGTACGTAATCCAGCCTGCCCATCCCCAGTAAATGTACTGTGGGCAGCCAGGAACTGGTTAAAGCGGAACTCTTACCCTAATTTACCTCCTCTGCCTTACCTTTTTCCCCTAGACTTGGAGTAAGTTCTCTCCTGTATTGAAATTGATTGCTTTCAATACCCTGCAAACTAGCATCTCCACAGTATAACCCATTGAAGCTGCAGCAGCCATCATGAACCCCGCCTTCACTTCCTGTTGGAATGACTTCAATCATCATTACTCTCTTCTCCTAATCTTTATTGTTGCTACTTCCCTCTTACTATTTGCTTTTTCTGCTTTCTTATATTTTTCTGAGCATTATATGAAATAAAACACATCCTATGGCTCCCTTTACTCATGCATTGGCAGCGCTTATTTTAACAGTGCAATCCGCAGATCAATTGCTTGATTACAAATCATGTCAGAGAGGAAATGATGGAATTACTAATCAAGCAACAAGCCTGCAGATCACAGTGGCCAGCAGGGAGGATCGTGCACATCTAAAAGGATCCCATGGATGTGTTTTTTCATATAATCCAGCTTGAGAATGAAGATCTGAGGCAGGGTAGTGTAATGTATACAGGAGCATAACGGCCCCTCTCACCTTGGAGAGAAGACCAAAAGATACAGCCAGTAATGACATCACCGAGTCTCATAAGAGATTTTGAAAAAAATTATGGGAAATTTTTAACTGCTTGTTCGTGGAGAAAGGGGAGCAATTAAAGGACTTATACATGTATACATACATCACACTTCAGTGTTAAAGGCAACTTGCAGCTTAACACACACTGAAGGGGAATGGACCCTTACTAAAGAAGGTATAATGTGACCACAAATGAGAATGGAACAGTAAAAAATGCTTTATTGAGGACTATATAAATATGTAAATAGACAAAAAGTGACATATACGTGTCATGAACAAACGACACCCATCACCAGAACAACTATGCTGTTATTTTTGTGATGGGTGGAGCTGCTTCATGACACGTATATGTCACTTTTTGTCTATTTACCGTATATACTCGAGTATATGCCGAATTTTTCAGCTTTTTATTTTGTGCTGAAAAAGCCCCCTTGGCTTATACCCGAGTCACTGCGTACATCTGCAGTCTCATGCGCCTGATCGCCAGCGCTGTTACATGCAGTCTAGTCGGCGGCCATCCAGTGTTACAAAACCCCGGCTCCTCCTCGTCCGTGATAGGCGGAACACTGACTCACTGCTGGGAAACTGAATCAGTGTTCCGTCACAGACTAGGAGGAGGCGGGGCTTTTTAACACTGGACGGCTGCCGCCTAGACTGCATGTCACAGCGCCGGGAGATCAGGTACATGAGGCTGCACATGGGCACAGTGAGATGGCACAGTGAGATGGCACATGGGCACAGTGAGGCTGCACATGGGCACAGTGAGGCTGCACATGGGCACAGTGAGGCTGCACATGGGCACAGTGAGATGGCACATGGGCACAGTGAGATGGCACATGGGCACAGTGAGATGGCACAGTGAGGCTGCAGATGGGCACAGTGAGGCTGCACATGGGCACAGTGAGGCTGCACATGGGCACAGTGAGATGGCACAGTGAGGCTGCAGATGGGCACAGTGAGATGGACACAGTGAGGCTGCAGAGGGCACAGTGAGGCTGCACAGTGAGGCTGCAGATGGGCACAGTGAGATGGACACAGTGAGGCTGCAGAGGGACACAGTGAGGCTGCAGAGGGACACAGTGAGGCTGCAGAGGGACACAGTGAGGCTGCAGAGGGACACAGTGAGGCTGCAGAGGGACACAGTGAGGCTGCAGAGGGACACAGTGAGGCTGCAGAGGGACACAGTGAGGCTGCAGAGGGACACAGTGAGGCTGCAGAGGGACACAGTGAGAGGGCACAGTGAGGCTGCAGATGGGCACAGTGAGATGGCACAGTGAGGCTGCAGATGGCACAGTGAGGCTGCACATGGGCACAGAGAGGCTGCAGATGGCACAGTGAGGCTGCAGATGGGCACAGTGAGGCTGCAGATGGGCACAGTGAGATGGCACAGTGAGGCTGCAGATGGGCACAGTGAGATGGCACAGTGAGGCTGCAGATGGACACAGTGAGGCATGCAGATGGACACAGTGAGGCATGCAGATGGGCAGAGAGAACGGCCATTGTTGACCCTCTTTACCACTTACAGAAGCTGCATTTCTCACCCTAGGCTTATACTCGAGTCTAAAGCATTTTTTACTTTTACATTCTCATTTGTGGTCGCATTATTCCTTCTTTAGTAGGGGTCCTTTCCCCTACAGTGTGTGTTTTTCTATGTATCCTAGGTATGCTGAGCCGCACTGATTGGTGCTTAAATGGAATTTAATTCCTCTATTTTGGTGTCATCGTAGTAGAGGATACCTCTTTTCTGGAGCCTACAGCCTAATGTTTCATAGAAATGCTGCATCAATGTCCATTCTCTACATTTCTGGAAAAGTGTGTCTACTTTGTCACATAGTTGTAAATTAGCTAGGAGCTATACTGCATAACTCATGTAACAATGTTATGCATTAACCACTTTGTAACCTGGCCAATTCTGACACTTCGCTCCTACATGTAAAAATCTTTTTTATTTGCTAAAAATGACTTAGAACCCCCAAACATTATATATATTTTTTTTAGCAGAGGCCCTCTAGAAGAAAATGTTGGGTGCAACACCCAACATTTTCTTCTAGGAGGGCCTCTGCTAACAAAAATTATGTCACACAGTATTTGCACAGTGTTTTTTCAGACGCAATTTAAAAAAAAAAAAAAAAAACACTAATGCAAAAAATAAAAAAACGCTGGGTTTTCTTCCTGTGCAGCAGTGTTGCACAGTCTTTAATAACGCAAAGAACAGCGCTGATTTTACGACACTGTTCCCTGCAGTACTGAACCATGAGCCCAAGCAGATGTGGCGATATACCCCCAGGGGACATTTTTTTTGATAGCCTGGACTAAAATGAAATTGATCAAACGATGCTGGCAGTCAGAAGCCCGGAAGACAGCCAAAGCTGGACCAAGCACGAAAGATAATAGCCCTTAATTGGCAATCAGTGAGGTCCCCGACACCAGAAGAATGGGTCAAAGTGATGGCTGCTACTGTATGGAGGGAAAAAGTGGTACTTAGACGGAGGAACCTGGATAAATTCTTAAAGATGTGGAAGCCCTGGTTAGATAAAATGGGGTGCCCACCATAAAGGGGGTAACTAGGCAACAGAGATTGTATCTAAAGAGTAGGTGGAAATGGGCGGGAATTCGAGGGGGGAGAAAGCAAGAGAGAGTAGAGAGAAATAAAAATACACAATATATTTGTTTAGTATACAAATGGATATGATGCACGGATAGGATTGTCTACACTGTATCACAAGGAAGGTTGAGGGGGTGGGAAAGGGAGGGGTGGGGTATAAAGGTCTATATAATTAATAGGAGGGGTTGGAATGGAGGTATTGGTAGCACCTTTGTTTTTCTTCTTTTTTATAATCTTTACATAAACATACATCACCAATCGGGAGGCACCTAAAACAATCAACATAATACTATAGCATACTGTAATTACAATGTCGTGCAAGATTTCAAACTTAAATAACTTTCATTACTTATTATACACAATTCATATTTGCGCCTCTTAAAATAAAAAAAAGTTAAAAAAAAAAAAAAGAAAAAAGCTGGACCTCAAAGAGGAGGGTCTGCAGGGGACAGCGTTGAAGTGGTGCTGAGGTATATTAAAAAAAAGTGTTGAGCTGTTCATTAAAGAACAAAACAATTCCACTAGAAAAAATTGAGAAATTAATGGAATTTAATTTAAAAAAAAAAAAAAACACAGCAATACAACAGTTCGCTTATGTAATAGAAAATAAATGGAAATGTTATGGAACTTACTTTTAAGGCTTGCTGAAGTACCTGCAGGTCATTAATGCCAGTGATCTCCCGTAGCTGATTTATGAAGGTCTGCTGGTGCTGAAAGAAAACAGAGGGCATGTCAGCAGGAGGGCCTCACTGTACAAAGCATCCAAAACATGATTCATAGGAATCCAGAATTTGTAGACATCTGTCAATGTAATAGGCTTAACACAGGAAAAAAAAAAAAAAAAAAAAAAAAGTCACTTGTTAGTCATATTTGTTGCGCTTCCTGATTAGCAATACTAAACCACGATTGCGTTTTACTCCTCTCTTCACAATGCAAGTCAATCTGCAAGAGATGTCTGCAAACAAAAACTGTAGTAGTGTAAATATTTAACTGACAATTGTGTTCACGCCACGGTGTGCGATTTTAAGAGATATCCACTTGTGTACTCGGCAGGCAGTTTCAAAGAGCCAGGAAAAGTGCAGGGATGGTGTGCTGGGCCTTGTAGTTCTATGTAACATGGAATTCAGGAGTTCTTAGCCTTGTATTGTACAGAAAAAGCCTGATGCCTGGCATCAAGTGTTAGGAATTGTAGATCTAGAGACACAGGAGAATTGTCATAGACAGCGCAAATGTTATCAGATTCCTTCAGAAAAAAAGGAAAATACTATTGCCTGGAGTTAGGTATTAAACATACACTATATTACTAAAAGTATTGGGACACCTTCCTTTACACGCACATGAACCTTAAATGGTGTCTTAGTCCGTAGGGTTCAATATTGAGTTGGCCCAACCTTTGCAGCTATAACAGCTTCAACTCTTCTGGGAAGGCTGTCCACAATGTTTTGGAGTGTGTCTATGGGAATGTTTTACTATTCTTCCTGAAGGGAATTTGTGAGGTCGGACACAGATGAGGACGAGAAAACCTGTCTCTCAGTCTCCACTCTAATTCACCCCAAAGGTGTTCCGTCAGGTGGAGGTCGGGACTTTGTGCAGGCAAGTCAAGTTCCTCCACCCCAAACTCGCTCATCCATGTCTTTATGGACCTTGCTTGACCACTGGTGAGCAGTCACGTTGGAACAGGGAGGGGCCATCCCCAAATTATTCCCACAAAGTTGGAACATGAAATTGTCCAAAATGTCTATTCCTTCCACTAATACCAATGATTGAGCACTATTCCTCCTCCTGATACCAATGATTGAGCACTATTCCTTTCACTGATACCAATGATTGAGCACTATTCCTTCCACTGATACCAATGATTGAGCACTATTCCTTCCACTGATACCAATGATTGAGCACTATTCCTTCCACTGATACCAATGATTGAGCACTATTCCTTCCACTGATACCAATGATTGAGCACTATTCCTTCCACTGATACCAATGATTGAGCACTATTCCTTCCACTGATACCAATGATTGAGCACTATTCCTCCTCCTGATACCAATGATTGAGCACTATTCCTTCCACTGATACCAATGATTGAGCACTATTCCTCCTCCTGATACCAATGATTGAGCACTATTCCTCCTCCTGATACCAATGATTGAGCACTATTCCTCCTCCTGATACCAATGATTGAGCACTATTCCTCCTCCTGATACCAATGATTGAGCACTATTCCTTCCACTGATACCAATGATTGAGCACTATTCCTCCTCCTGATACCAATGATTGAGCACTATTCCTCCTCCTGATACCAATGATTGAGCACCATTCCTTCCACTGATACCAATGACTGGGCACTATTCCTCCACCTGATACCAATGATTGAGCACTATTCCTCCTCCTGATACCAATGATTGAGCACTATTCCTCCTCCTGATACCAATGATTGAGCACTATTCCTTCCACTGATACCAATGATTGAGCACTATTCCTTCCACTGATACCAATGATTGAGCACTATTCCTCCTCCTGATACCAATGATTGAGCACTATTCCACCTCCTGATACCAATGATTGAGCACTATTCCACCTCCTGATACCAATGATTGAGCACTATTCCACCTCCTGATATCAATGATGGGGCATTATTCCTTGCACTGACACCAGTGACTGGGCAATATTCCTCCTCCTACTGTCCACAAAGTCTGCAACATTTTCTACTCTAACTGGCCACTGTTCAGCCCTCCTAAAAGCAGAGGGACAGTAAGCTGGTTCTTTGTTTATAAAGTTTGGAGACCTCTACTCTATACAGTACAATGAGTGAACATGGTCACCCTAGGACAGGAAGCAGTTCCTGTGTGCAACGCAATGTAGCATGGAATGTAGAGTAAAGCTCTCCTAAAGCAAAACAAAAACGTTCATTTTCAGCTTTACTATTCCACTACATTAAATATGAATCGCACCTCTATGATAAAAATATGTCGCAGAATACATATTGGCCTAAACTGATGAATAAATTCGTTTTTTTTTTTTTATTATTTTTTTTTTTTGGATATGTATTACAGCAGAAAGTAAAACATTTTCAAAATTGTTGTTTTTTCTTTTTGTTTATAGCGCAAGAAAATAAAAGCCGCAGAGTTGATCAAATACCACCAAAAGAAAGTTCTATTTGTGGGTAAAAAAGGACATTTTAATCGGGTACAACTTCGCACAACCGCGCAATTGTGAGTTAAAACAATGCAGTGCCGTTTCGCTAAAAAAGGCCTGGCCATTAAGGGGATCAATCCTTCCGGGGCTGAAGTGGTTAAACGTCCTGTGTGCAGGAGGCTTTACATAGAAGAGAGCAGCCAGAACAGATCGAAGATAAGGTATTGACAGACATCATTTTAATTTAATATAACAGAGGAGCTGACCACTGGGAGACACACACAGGAGCCGACGGGGAGAGAGGAGAGCAGCGGATAAACGAGGTACGTAAACTGACCACGATAATCAGAGATCAGCAGCCATGATTACCGTGGTCAGCACACAGAGGGGGACACGGGAACAGTAAGGATCAACCAGGTTTTTTTACAGCTTAGAAAGGGGCATATTAGACAGCATAAGCACTGTGCTGTTTAATCTGCCATAAGGGAAAAGAAGCTTTTTTTTTCTTCTTTAAGGTTACAACCACTTTAAACTGCTTTTTGAAGATCTAAACAAGCAATTAACCCTCGCAGTGCAGGAACAGCCCCCACTCCAAGTCAGCCTTTTTTCCGTTTCCCCGGAGAGGCATTCAGTTTCTAAACAACTCTGTATCCGATACACACATCTGTCAGACCACAAGAAGGAAACAGTTAACCACATCACATGACTCATTTTTTTAAATTGCGGCCAAAATAAAAATCAGCTGGTAACCATGCTTTGTTAAAACATGCTCACTCAGGTAGAATAGGAACTGTAAACAAGTCTTGATCAGATGAGTAATCACACAGGCTGCAAACCCAATAAACATGTTATATAAAGAGCCGAGGAATGAATGGAGCCAATTCACTATCTCCACAACACAAGCCACAGCGAACCACAAATCATACAATTGGCCTATCACAGAACACAAACAGAGCAAAAGTGACCTAAGTAGTAAAAAAGTTGAATTCTGGGCCAACTCAATATTGAACCCTGCGGACTACGATCGGACATTCCGACAACAAAATCCATCAGATTTTTTCCGACGGATGTTGGCTCAAACTTGTCTTGCATACACACGGCCACACAAAGTTGGTCGGAAATTCCGAACGTCAAGAACGCAGTGATGTACAACACGTACGACGAGCTCTTCTGCTTGAGTCCGAGCATGCGTGGCACTTTGCGCGTCGGAATTGTCTACACACGATTGGAATTTCCGACAACGGATTTTGTTGTTGGAAAATTTGAGAACAAGATGTCAAATTTTGTGAGACGGAAATTCAGATGGAAACTGTCCAATGGAGCCTACACACGGTCGGAATTTCCGACAACAAGCTCCAATCGCACATTTGCCATCGGAAAGTCCGGCCGTGTGTACGCGGCATAAGACTGGGAGGCCATTAAAGTTTATGGGCGTGTAAAGGCGGGTGTCCCGATACTTTTGACAATATAGTGCATGTAAAGACTTCCGCTCATTCTGCCCTGGGCTAAAGAATCAATAGGTTCCCCCACCCATGCAGACGAATCACCCAAAACTTAAATCTTGACAAATTCAGCAGGAATGAGATGACAATGGGGCAGCGTATGGCCAGCTGTACAATGGCTTGGTACAAGACAAGAGCCCTTTTTTAAACACAAATACTGAAGTTTTTCAAATTGTACTAGACAGATTTTCTTCTGCTGCACACAGTGCCCAAGGTCCAAACTTCCATGACTTGTGAAAAGCTGTGTACAAACAGCTCAACCGAAGGAACGGTCCATGCCAACAGCTGTTG
Source organism: Lithobates sylvaticus (assembly GCA_028564925.1). NCBI lineage: Eukaryota > Metazoa > Chordata > Amphibia > Anura > Ranidae > Lithobates > Lithobates sylvaticus. Next base: position 69,210,806 of record CM053027.1, read on the forward strand.
GCTACTATATCACAAGAAGTCCCCAGGGAGCTTTTCATGATGACGATTCTAGCTTGTGAAGGAAACTGCAACTCCATTACACAGATTAAAATACAAGTCAGCTTTAGACAACGGCACATATTTGACAATGAAAAGACTGCCAACCATCTCCAAGTTTTCCAATTTGAAGAAGCTTGAAGGTAAGATGGAAAAAAAAAAAAAAAAAAAAAAGAAAGAAAGAAAGAAAAAGAAAAAGAAAGAAAGAAAGAAAGAAAGAAAGAAAGAAAGAAAGAAAGAAAGAAAGAAAGAAAAAAAAGAAAGAAGAAAGAAAAAAGAAAGAAAGAAAGAAAGAAAGAAAGAAAAAAAAAAAAGAAAGAAAAAAAAAAAAAAAAGACAGTGGGTTCAAGATTTTTAAAATAATTAAATTTATTTAAAGGGTTAGACCACACAGCTAGTGCAGAAAATAGTGCATCTGGTCAAAACAAACTATTTAAAGATAAATCAATCCTGAAATTCAGCTTTAAACACTCAAGCTGTTTATATATAAATATTATCAACCCCAGGGAGTCCCTGATCAATCCTCCAAAAAGGTGAACTTACTCTTTAACTAGTTGCAGACTTTGAGTGTGCTACACATGTCCAAAAAATGGTGGTCCCTGTGCACAGGGTGTGTGTAGCACGTCCAGTCCTTCTGCTCTATTCCCCCCTCCCAGTACACAGCACTTTGGCTGTGATAAACCACTTGACTTCAGGAAGGTTTTACCCCCTTCATGACCACACCATTGTTTGCTATTCAGCACTGCGCTACTTAAACGGACAATTGCGCAGTCATACAACACTTCACATAAATTAAATTTATATCCTTTTTTCACACTAATAGAGCTTTCTTTTGGTGTTATTTGATCAACACAGTTTTTTTTTTTTTTTATATTATTATTATATAATGAATAAAGACAAATAATTAAAAAAAAATTTTTATATATATATATATATATATATATATATATATATATATATATATATATATATATATATATATATATATATATATATATATATATATATATATATATATATATATATATATATTCTACATCGTTAGGCTTGATTCACATCTATGCATGTTGCTATTGAGCATTTCTGCAGTACTTTTTGCTGTGCTTTCTGCGTTTTTTTTTTCTCCCGCGCTCCCGTCTTCCCCGCCACCGGTTACCCACTAAAAACAAAAAAAGTCTGTGTTGTTCTGATGCAGTCTTCCTTTGTTGTGACGTCCCCCGCTATCTGACATCTCTTATGTAGCCATGGGGTGTGGCCATCTGATGACATCACACCCAGAGCCTGCCCCCTTGTGAGGGCATGCGGTCTGGTATGGTTGGGGGGGTCCCCTCCCTTTCCTGACCTGCCAGTCTGCATGCTCAGATAATGGTCTGAGCATGCTGCATGAACACCACGCCATTTTTTTTTTTTTTGGCATGTGGGTGTCCCCTCCAAATCAATACCAGACGGAAGGGCCTGGTATGGGCTGGGGGACCCCGCGACGTTTTTTTTCCATGAATATTTTTTAGCAGGCAAATTTTTTTTTTTTTTTTACATTCAGCTGTCAGCAGGGAAGCCCACTGATGACTTATCCATTGCCAAGAATGCGGCCGCCGGATTCCCGACCCGCTCCTTAGCAACCAGCCATATACAGTAAATGTAAAAATTAAAAAGACACAAATCGTGGCATAATCGCAGTAAAAATGCAGTTCCCTGATCTCAGCTCTGAACGGTAAGTGAGATCAGGGAGAAGGAACCAGCCAGATCTGTGTTTACATCTTTGCTGTGGTTGGCCACAGTCATCAGCAGGTTCACAGCCAAAAATCATTGGTTGCGAGCCTGCTGACAAACTACAGCACGAGCAGCAGGGGATGCGCGCATGCCTGTAAACCCTGAAGTTTCCCCACAAGGCACTGTTACATTGTGGAAAAACAACAAAACCGCCGGCAAGCAGTAAAGTCAAACTGCTGGTAAGTAAGTGGTTAAAAGGGTTGTAAACCCTCATGTTTTTTCCCCCTTAATGCATCCTTGAAAAAAAACACTCCACTTTATTATATATTGGTAAAAAACCTGTATGGTTAAACATTTTTTTTTTTCCAAAGGAAAAGGCGAGCCAAAACCATAAATGAAACCCTGAAGTGCAGACAGGAAGCACTGTGTACCTGCTGCTCACTAAGTGCTCAGATCGGAGTGCTTCAGTGTTCATGCTGAGCAGAATTAATCTGGGATCTGATGTATTGCAACCTCCCAGTCCTCTCCATTCTGAGGAAGTGTTTTGTGATCCTGAGGCTCCAAAGAAAGCCTAGGATTCCCAGTATGGAGGCACCTCTAAAAGCGATCAGGCAGCTTTAAAACCACACAGACTGCTACAAGAAAGAGCAGAGCCGGCTACTGCAGCCATGATCTGCTTTACATCCTGTTACTGTCCTGCCATTATGCAGTAAAGGCAAAATTTAAGTACCCATTCAGAGAGGCAGCTGTGGTGAGAACCTGCGATTCTTGCAGGCAGAGAAACTACCTCCATGCAAACTTTGTGTGCAAATGGCCACAACCAGATTTGCACCCTATAAAACCAATGTCTAGTACTTTTTGCATGCAACTACATTTCTGAAGTGGTTTTCATGCGATTTGGGTCTCTAACCAGCCCTGGAACAGGCAGTTTGTGTCCAGGGACTGTTTCTTTGACCACACGAACTGGATGCAGCTCATCGCCCTGTTTGGATGCAGCTCATCGCCCTGTTTTGGATGTGGTTACAGCACAGGGTGCGCTGTGTTCAGATGTGGAGTCTAGCCACATCTGAATGCTGCAGTCCAGCCGCTTCAAACTTCCATCTTCATATGCATGAATTTTGTGATTTGTCTCCAGTTCCCTTTAAGGGAGTCATCACCACTTGATGCCACGTTTTGGAGTGCGGTGGTTAAGGTAGAGGAAGGTGGGGCTCTCCGGAATGTTTGTTTCAGTATCTACTTGGCACACCAAACCAGCCTCCTCATCCAAGACACACCTAGTAAAACATCCTTTGTCAACAACCTGAACTCTTGCTGCAAACTTCAGCTGAACCCAGTCATCAAACTCTCCCATGTGATGTCTTATACACTTCATATTAGGAAATATCAGGCTGAGATATCCGTTACACTAATGTATACAGATTACAGTGCCCATTACTGACAAGCAGGATGAACAGCGAGTCATCCGATTACACATCATGCCTAAATAGAAACACAGAGAAGCATGGTGACCTAACACTTTGCTGTTGCAGAACTGGGGTTCTAGAACAGCTGCCAGTAAGGAAACCAGCTACATTTGATTTATATCGTTTTTTAAGTAATGTTCTGGATCCCTCCTACAAAACAAACTGGTAGGTTAACTGGCTTCAACCCCAAACTGGCCGTAGGGCATATGTGGCAGACCGGTTCTTGTAAAGACATCTGGCTGATTGACTCAGCTATACATCCTTTAGAGCAGGGATCCTCAAACTACGGCCCCCCAGCTGTTGCAAAACTACACATCCCATGAGGCATTGTAAAACTCTGATATTCACAGACATGACTAGGCATGATGGGAATTGTAGTTCCTGAACAACTGGAGGGCCATAGTTTGAAGACCCATGCTTTAGAGGGTGGACTTTACTCCTCACAGATTACATGTTATGGGCTCTAGATGCAAACGTGATCATGGTGATTTGATTCACTTATTGCAGAAATGCCCAAAATGACACACATACTGAAGAGGGGTGGTAGACACTCTGAACAAGGTACATCAGGTATCTCTTCCTTTGGACCCCAATCCCTGCTTGCTTAGTATACTAGACAGATCTGATTGGGAGAATCACACCAGAGAGGCAATTGTGAGAACCTTATTCTTAGCTCGTAAGCTCATAATGGTGCATTGGATGTCGGAAAACTCTCCTACAGTCAAAGGATGAATTACTGCAGTTGCTGATACATTGCGGATGGAAAAAATGATTTACCAACACAACATAAATACGAAAAGTTATGGGCCCCATGGTTGGATGTCCTTGGGCTTGCCCTGGCGGATCTGATCATGGACAGGTAAACTTGGGATAAATGTTGGATGATACTTAATTTTGGTACATTGATAACACTGTTAAGAAATGCCTTTGTTCAGGTTTAAAGGGATTTTTTTAAACAATTAAACAAACATGTCATACTTACCTCCACTGTGCAATTCGTTTTGCACAGATTACCCCCGGTCCTCCTCTTCTGGAGTCCCTCAGCAGCGCTAGTGGCTCCTCCCCACGTTGGAGAAGCGCTCTCCTTGGTGGACACCCATGCGGCATGCTCCCGAGTGCCGCATTGTGTCCTTTCACACAGAATGCAGGACTCGGCCCCCCCCCCCCTCCGGCACTGTGTCATTGAATTTGATTGACAGCAGCGGGAGCCAATGCGCTGCTGTCAATCTATCCAATCAGGACACGAGACACCAGCTAGAGATGGTGTGCTTGTTCCCAGGCAGAGGATGACAGTGTTCAGGTAAGTAAAATGGGGGGGCTGCAGCACTACAGAAGGTTTTTCACCTTAATGCATAGAATGCATTAAGGTGAAAAACCATGAGGGTTTACAACCCCTTTAAACTTTGAAAGAAGTGGCTATGGTTTTGCTGGCACTTATTCTGTGGTGCATGGTTGTACTGGTGTTGTGCACCGCTTGGCTTGGCTATGTTGTACTGGACTGGCTTTAATAAAGTTTTCTTTGGATAAAAAAAGAAAGAAATGTGACTGTGTATCACTGGAATCGAGAATATTTACACTGTGTAGAGAAAAATCTGAAGAAACTTTTTGTATTGATATCAACTAAGTTGCAGCTCTACATCTTCCAAGTGAACCGGTCAAGCTAAATAAGAAAAAAAGAAGAAAAAAAAAAAAAAGGTCCTGCAACTTGATACGCTTTTTAAGGTCTTTCAAATTTGAGTGCATATTTATTGTTCTTCATTTTACCAATTTTAATAAAAGCTACACTTGGCTAGTGGTGCTTTTGTCTTATTTGTTCTGTTTATACATGGTCTGCTGGTGGAAGCCTCTCCAGTTCCTTTTCGGAAGAGAGACCGACGTTGCCATAATGTGAATTTCATGCCACAGTGTTTTTATAGACCTTTCTCAAGGACTAAAAAGACTCCTTTCATTTGTTTATTATTCTTTGCCCATTGTGTGTGTTTTTCTCTCTTTTTTTTGTCAGTTGCACCAGCGCCCTCCTTTTTTGCACCTGGGTATGTTTAGGTTGCTAATGCCCTTTACAGAACTTTTGTTAGAATTGGTATTCTACTCAAATCTCCAACTGCCAATGTCTCCTAAACCTTCTTTATAGGGCCTCCTGTGTTTTTGTTGTTTTATTGACCACTTCAATACCGGGCACTTTCGCCCCTTCCTGCCCAGACCAATTTTCAGCTTTCAGCGCTGTCGAACTTTGAATGACAATTGCGCAGTCATGCTACACTGTACCCAAATTTTTTTTATCATTTTGTTCCCACAAATAGAGCTTTCTTTTGGTGGTATTTGATCACTGCAGGGGTTTTTATTTTTTGAGCAAAAAAAAATAATAATAAAAAAAAAAGACCAAATATTTATATAAAAAATAAAATAAAAATAAAAGTTTGTTTCTGTTTTGTAATTTTGGAAATAAGTACGTTTTCTCCTTCACTGGCGGGCACTGATGAGGCTACACTGACATGTGTACTGATGGGCAGCTCGGATGGACACCGATTGGTGGCACTGATGAGACATCTGGCAGGCATTTGAAGTTGGCACTGATTGCCATTTCTGGGCACTGATTGCCATCTTTTAGGGCACTGTGTGGCATCCCTGGTGGCCATACCTGGTCATACATGTGTGCTGGCCATCTCTGGTGGTCCAGTGTGGGCAATCAACAGGAGGGTTGCGCTTATAAACAATGAGTGCAGATCCCGCCTGTCAGGAAAGACGCCTCTTCCTGTTTACACTGATCAGCCGTGATTGGACACGGCTAATCTCGTGGTAAAGAGCCTCAATCAGACTAAAACGCAGCAACACCGATCGCCGTGCTGCACGCCCCTACGGGCGCGCAATCGTGGCTTATCCTGTCGGACGTCATGATGTGCAGTCAGGATAACTGAACCACCGCCCGGCCGTCATTTTGCTATAGGCTGGGCGGGGAGTGATTAAAAGAGGGATTCTATTTTTGGATATTTTATACATAGTTACATTGGTCCAGCTTGGAACAATGTAATTCTGCATATTTCATTCCTGGCTAATTCCCCTTGATCTGTAGTAGACACCGCTACTCCAATGATCTCCACTTGCTTCTGGGCCCCGTGCCGAATGTCTGTGTGCTGCATTCTGACACAGGTGGTCAGTCGTTCGGCACAGGTGCCATTCAGAGGATGACTTACACTCTCTGAATGAATGCAGAGCGTTCTCTCATTGGACAAGGCAGAGAGCGTGACATCACTACCTTGTCTCTCCAGCTAGTCCAACAAGAGAATGCTTTGCTTTGGCACCTGTACTGAGCAGGCAACCTCCCATGTTAAGAATGCAGCAGGGAAGTTGCTTGGCGTGGGTCTCGGAAGCTAGTGGGGATCATTAGAGTATCGCTGTCTACTTCAGTGATTTCCAGCTTCAAGGGGCATTGGCCAGGAATGGAATGTGCATAGTTACATTGGTCCAATGTATAAAATGTCCATTCTTTGGAGTTCTTCTTTAACCCCTTCCTGTCGTCTGTACACACACACATATGCATCCTCATTGAAGTGGGTCTTCTTCTGTGAGGCCACATATATTCATACCAGTGTTTGTGGAGCATGCCCCTAGCATAGAGACCGGGCCCTCACTGAAATTTCTGGGTCTTGAACGAACAACTTGAAACAGGGACTCCCGATCACCTGACCCCCCTGTTGCGAGAGCCTCCGATTCTGCATATTTCATTCCTGACTAATTCCCCTTGATCTGTAGTACACACAGCTACTCCAATGATCTCCTCCTGTGCCGAATGACTGTCTGCTGCATTCTGAACATAGGTCAGGGTTATTGTTAGGGTCAATGTAAAAGGTCAAGGTGAGGATCAAAATTTCAGTGTCAGTATTTAAATACTACTACGGGTACAAACAACAACTGAGGTACAGTGTTTCTTTAAGAAGAAGGAAGAAGGAAGGGGTTTGCTTTTTTTTTCCATAATCATACTTAAACTAGGTGGGACCCCAAAAGAGGAGGATCGGGGCCACTCTGTGCAAAACCCTTGCACAGAGGAGGTAAGAATACAATGTTTGTTATTTAAAAAAAAAAAAAAACCTTTACAACCCCTTTAATTACCTGTGCTGAATTATTAATTTAATATTGTAAAAGTAACATTTTAATGAGAAGTCTGTTTAAACACACTTTTTGTACAGGTGATAAAAATCACAAAGCCAATGTTGAGTTTTTTGCTTTTTCTGTGTATTAAGCCCATCAATGAACAGTGTGTAGTTACAATAGTTTGCCCCGAGTCTCATCTACAAGCTGTGACACATCTCTGTATTACTCTGGCACACAAATAACTCCTGACACATTGGCAGGAAATGATGGCATTACAACAACGCTGAAAGTTTTAACATTTAAAAAAGGTCAACATCATTACTTTCCATTCCCGTCCTGTTTTTTAAAAAGTTCACCTAAATTTCTTCTCTTTTTCGCCCTAATCTGTAATTACAGATTATTGCATAATGGATCTGCTTCCTACAGCAACAAGGACACGTGCACACACACACACACACACTTTTAGGCAGCAGTGCGCAAGAGGCCTTCAGAGGACCAATCACACAGCTCGAAGGGTCCTGTGTGTTTTTGAGTCTGGTTCAGGTGCAAATTCAAGCAACAATTTGCACCTGAAATCGGTGAGCTGGAATCCACGGACCGCAAACCACAGCCACACATATGTGACCCCAGCTTAAAAGCAAAGTAAAACCCTTAAAGTGATTGTAAAGTCTTTTTTTTTTTTTGTAAAAAACAAACATGCTATACTTAGCTACTCTGTGGAATGGTTTAGCACAGAGCAGCCCCGATCCTCCTCTTCTCGGGTCCCATTTCGGTGCTCCTGGCACCTCCCCCCTGTTGAGTGCCCCCACAGCAAGCAGCATGCTATGGGGGGGCACCGAGCGGAGCCACAGCTCCGTGTGTCCATTCAGACACAGATCTGCGGCCTGCCCCACCCCCCTTCCTCTCCTCATTGGTGGACTGATTTTGATAGACAGCAGCGGGAGCCAATGGGGCCATGCTGCTGTCTCAGCTGAGGAAGGGAGTCCCAGACAGCCGAGACACTCCTGTAACATCGCTGGATCTAGATGGTGCTCAGGTAAGTGTCAGGGGGGGGCTGAGGGGAGCTGCTGCACACAGAAGGCTTTTTATATTAAAGTGATTGTAAAGGCTCGTTTTTTTGTTTTGTTTTTTCAATAACAAACATGTTTTACTTGCCTTCTCTGTGCAGTTGGTTTTGCACAGAGCAGCCTGAATCCTCCTCTTCTTGGGTCCCTCTTTGCTGCTCCTAGTCCCTCCCTCGGGTGCCCCACAGCCAGCAGCTTGCTACAGGCCAAGCCAAGTCAGAGCTCTGTGTATCCATTCAGACACAGAGCCTGGACCTGGCCCCACCAACTCTCTCCCCTGATTGGCTGACTGACTTTGATTGACAGCCGCAGGAGCCAATGGCTCCGCTGCTCTGTCTCAGCCAATCAGGAGGAGTGTCCTGGGTGGCTGAGGGGATCGCGGACATCGCTAGAGAGACAGAAGGTGCTCAGGTAGGCAATGGGGGGGGGGGTGGGGTTCTGGGGAGGCTGCTACATACAAAAGGTTTATCATCTTAATGCATAGAATGCATTAAGATTAAAAAAATTTAAAAAAACTTCTGCCTTTGCAATCACGTTAACATTCTCCACCTAGTGCCAATACCAAAAGGATCCAGCCGATCCTTCATAACTGAAAGCTACAGCTTCAGTTTCAGTTTCTTTGTATAGCCATTCATTAAAATGATACTTCAGATTTACATTAAATTAGCCATCTACAATACTAGAAAAAATAAATAAAATAAAGTCGCAAGTCAACATTAAACAGCTTGGTCTCCCACTGATGGGTTGGCATGTACCTACAGACTACACATGTACTATCTGAATGTATAAGGCCGCTGAAGCGGCCCTTTAAAAAAAAAAAATGAGTTTCATGTGCGCTAAATTTAGTCTGGAAAGTCTTACAGCATCACAGCACACCAGATGGCAAAGCACAGACCTCTTCTTAAAGGTAGTATAAGGTTTAAAAATAACAGAAAAATCTAACAGAACAAAGAAGAAAAAAAAAATAAAAAAAAAAGTTTCCTTATGTGTCAACTCTGGAAAGTAAAATTATGCATACTTGCGCGGCCGACTTACGAACATTTCCGATTTGCAAACAGGACGACAGTCCCTAATGGGTTTGTAACCCGGGGACCCCCTGTACTTATACCAAGTCACTGTGGGTTTGAGGTGAAAGGATTAGCATACCAGCCAGGTAACTAGCACTTTCAGAAGGTTAGCCAGGCAAGATAGCACTTTCAGAAGCGAGTCAAAATTGCAGGCCCTGACCAGATTACCCATATATGGTAGAAGCACGTTGGGTTGAAATTATATTGGAGTATGTCTAATAGCTTGGCACTTCTGGGTCTGGCAATTTTTCATAATAATTTTGGGAAAACTGCTCAAGCTCTCCCAGGGTGGATGGGGACCTTTGGTAAATATTTCAGTCTTGCCACATAGTCTGGGCGATTCTAAAGCTGGCCATACACTGTATGAATTGTGGGCAGGTTCCAATGTACCGGATGAAAAGTTTCCTAGTGGGTGGCCCTGTTGCTCCCTTCCTATGCCAGACATCTTTCAACCAGGTGGAAAATTGCTGGCCAAACAGCAACTCCATCATATCAGATAAAGCCACTGTTTGGTCGTCAAAATACATTCGACACAGTGGAGATCTATCCGCACTGTGTAGTACATATGAAGGAATCTGTTAAGAATTTGTTTTAGAAGCCTGTAAGCTGAACAAAAAAGCCTATAATTTGTAAGACAAGCTTAAAGTGGTTGTAAACCCTTACAACACACTTTCACCTACAGGTAAGCCTAGATGAAGGCTTACCTGTAGCTGCTGTAAATATCTCGTAAACATACACGGTTTAGGAGATATTTACAATTCCCCGTACGAGGATTCCTTCTGCGCATACGCCGATGTATTCTTTAGAAGGGTCACGGCGTGCCGTTTTCAATAAAGGACGTGCCATGACTGGCGGCTACCGCATGCACGAGTGATGTCATGCGACTCCAGCCAGTCACAGACCTGGAATCCGCGACCCCGGAAGGAAGATGGACGCTTCCAGCCGGCGAGGAAATCGGGGACATCACAGGCTCCTGTGTCAGGTAAGTGACATATAATGGGCTACTATGTGATGCATAGTAGCCCATTATGCTTTGCAGGGAAACAAAGAGGAAGTAAACATTCAGATTTTTGCTTTTAAACTACCTGTGTGGTTCTCGAGTTTGCCTTTGGGATAATTGTCCTATTTTAAGGTGAACTTCCACTCCATTTCTCAGGTCTTTTTCAGGCTGTAACAGGTCTTCTAGAACTGACCTGGTTATTGCTTCATCCATCTTACCCTCAATCCTGACCAATGTCCCAACAATAGCTCCGTTTTACAATGCTTCCACAAAACCCAACTATTTCGATAGTCCAGGTCATAGTTGTGAAGTGAATCGTTTCAGCCACATCAGATATGGATCAGTGCAGCGTATTTAGAGCTTCCCCTGGCCTCTTGGTTGCTTCTCTGATTATTGGTCTTCTTACCGGGTCACTGAGCTCTGGTGGTCAGCTTTCTCTGGCCAAATCACAATACAAGTCTATATTTTAATACAGGACTTAACACAATATATTCAAGGTCTGCTTGTTTTTTTTTTTTGAATAACACAACCCCAACTACCTCTTCTCCAGCACTTCTTGAAATTTGTTCTCATAGTCCTTTGGTCTTCATGATGCCTCTGTATAGGTATAGCTAAGGCTAAGTGCTCACAGGCATTGAACTATGGCTGCTTTCACACAGGGGCGTCGGTGGTAAAACACTGCTATTTTTACGGAGGTTTTTGGCTGCCAGCAGGGCGCTTTTAACAAGATTAAAATGACCAGCAAAGCGCCGCTGCCCATTAATTTCAATGGGCAGAGGCGGTTTAGGAGCAGTGTATACACTGCTCTAAAGATGCTGCTTGCAGGAGTTTTTTTTAACATCTTGCCAGCGCACCGCCTCAGTGTGAAAGCACTCGGGCCAATGGCTCCTGCTGCTATCAATCTGTCCAATGAGGAGAGAGACAGCGGCTGGAGCTGCTGGGTTTATGCACATCGCTGGACCAGGCTCAGGTAAGAAAGGGGGGGGGGGGGTCTGGGGGAAGGTTTTTCACCTTAATGCAAAGAATGCAATTAAAGGTGAAAACCCTTGAGACTTTACAATCACTTTAAGGTAAAAAAAAAACTATCTTTCTAACCACTTTAATGGTTAGTGCACAGCTGCCATGCCAATCCTTTTCTTTCCTGTCTTGCTTGTGCCACTGACCTGGCTGAAGTGGGTTGCTGCACTTTATAAGGCTTCCTCCTAATGACTAGGCCTGTCCGAATATTTCCCAATATCCAGCAGCAGTAGCCCCCTTCTTGTCCTCACGTGTCTATTCCCGAATATTTTATTACCCAATTGATAGATTCAGTTTCGCCTCCAGAATATTTCCTGGCTGAAGAAGTCCAGCCAAATCAAATGTGCCTGGCATGACTTGCGATGTCTCAGGATCCCATGACCAACACCTGTTCGCCCGACAATTTACATTATAGGGTTTCACTGTTTGCTATGCCTGCTGGCAGAACATTAATATGTTGTTGGTTAACCTTTCAGGGATTATAAGTATATATGAGACCGCTTCATCAGGCAGCACCTACTGCCGTAGTGTATGCGTCCAGCCTTTGCCTGAAGGAAGTCTAATACAAGTGGTAAAGTGTAAACATGTCGGGAAGTCATTCGGTGGCATGCACCAGTACCGAGTCCGTCTACCTAACAGAAGGTTACGTTTTATAAATCACAGTAAAGTCTACATGTGTACTCAATGTGCATGTATCAGTACAGATAAGGGTATTAAAAAAAAAAATAAGAAGTAGGATGCTATTGCTCGCCTCTTGAAAATGTTAGTGGCAGACTTATGTTAACCCAAAGGCTCAATTCTTTCTGATGACTGACCTGCAACAAGTACCGTATATACTTGAGTATAAGGGCTCCTTCACACAGAAGTGTCCATGTACGGAGCCCACTCTGCTCAGCAGGGGTTCGCTCCGTCGATCCCCACTGAGCAGGCAGATGACAGGTCTGTCTCTGCACTCCTCTATGGGGGAATCGGACGACAACGGACCATAGAGTCCGTCGTCACCCAATCCGATCCGCAGACGGATGGAAAAAAAAAAAAAAAAAAAGGGTTTTCCTCCGTCACACTTTTTTGGATCGGAGCGGGTCGGATGTCAGTGGACATGTCACCGCTGACATCCGTCCCTCCATAGAGGTCTATGGAGTGTCCGGTCAGGTCCGCCTAAAAAAAAAACTGACAGGCGGACCTGAACGGACTGAAAGGGGCCATGTGAAAGGGGCCTTAGCCGGCCCGAATATAAGCCGAGGCACCCAATTTTACCACAAAAAAATTTACTCGAGTATAAGCCTAGGGTGAGAAATGTGCAGATACGGCAAGTGGAAAAGGGGGTCAACAATGCCCATTTGCAGCCATAGGTTCCCCCGACCTTCAAACTTGGTAGTTAAGGGTTCCTAGATGCCCCCTAGCTGCAGCCAATTTGGGGTCTCTGAACCCAAAGGATCCCAAAATGACATTGCTGCAGATGGACACAGTTGACCGACTTTGGGGCCCCTTATCTCGGGGCCACTTGAATCAATTTGGTGTGCAAACCCAGTGCAACTAGCAATACAACATATCCAAAGATGGGGTTACTAGGACCAAGTGGCCCCGACATACGGGGCTCCAAAATAGGTTCGGAAAATGTCACGCACTTTTCTGCAGCAGAGAATGACATTTTCCAAACCGAATTTGGGGCCCCCGTATCTCGGGGCCACTTGGTGCTAGGAACCCCATCTTTGGATATGTCGTATTGCTAGTTCCACTGGGTTTGCACACCAAATTTGGTTTGGAAAATGTCATTCTCTGCTGCAGAAAAGTGCTTGACTTCAGTATAAGCCGAGGGGGGCATTTTCAGCACACAAAAAAATGTGCTGAAAAACTGGGATTATACTCGAGTATATACGGTATGTGGATCAAGAGTTCTGACTTTACTGTGGCTTCACTAGCCGCATGCTTGCTCCAGGTCAATGACTCAAGTATTTTGAACATGGACAACCAGCATTTTCAAAAAGGAGGTCAATGGCAGCCTCTGTATTTCTCTTAAGCCTCGTACACTCGATAATAGAACGAATGATTTTTTTTTTTTACATGCTAGTTTTTTTGCATGTACTATATATCGAAAACCAATAGGTTACTTAAAGGGGTTGTAAAGGTTCATGTTTTTTCATCCTATGCATTAAGGTGAAAAAAAAAAAAATCAGATGATTACCAGCCCCCCCGGTTTACTTACCTGAGCCCTCAAAAGTCCAGCGCTCGATCATTGCCTGGGCTTCTCGGCTCTTCATTTGATAGATTGATAGCAGCACAGCCTTTGGCTCGCGCTGCTGTCAATCAAATCCAATGACGTGGACACCGGGGGGCGGGGCCGAATCCTGCACTCGGCGGCTACGGACGCCGAATGCAGGACTCGGGAGCGCGCCCGCAAGGTAACCCCCCGGGAGAGGGGTTCTCCCAGGGGGTTATCTGAAAGAATCAGATGGGGAGGAGCTAGGAGAGCCACCAGGGGACCCCAAAAAATGCCATTCAGGGCCACTCTGCGCAAAACAAGCTGCACAGTGGAGGTAAGTAGGACATGTTTGTTATTTAAAAAAAATAAAAAAATTGAACCTTTAGTGTTACGAAAAATCTCGTACAACAGAATACAACTTCAGAAACGATGCAACGGATTCATCCATTTCTGAACATGCGCGGTCTCGGCCACACAATTCTTTTTGTACAGATACCATACTAAATTACATGAAAAACGATTGTTCTGTTATCGCACGAGAAAAATTTTCATGCTTGTCCCTTTGGATATTTTCACATAAACGGACGTGATCAGCTCTCGCATGCTGTGTGTTAACGATCAGATTATTGCACGATCGCGCCAAAAGCAGTATTTTTCATCTGATTTTCTCATCGTGTGTACTACGCATTACTGCAGGTTTCTTTTAAAGTGACTTTGTTTTGTGATCAGCATTCTTGATAGATTGAGTACAAAATCTTAGTCCAGATATGGCTGATGTTTCAATGGGGTGTAGTTGCACCATTGCAATAAAACAGAAGTGATTCTGCCACAACCAGTGCCACCATACTTGAGGGCACACTGTACCACACCCTCCCTCTGTCCATACAGGCTGATTAACAGCATAGTACTGTACGCTCTCCAACATCCTTTAAAGTGAAGCTATGCCCAGACTATACTAGTGTCCCCATTGGTTGATTTCTTCTCCATTTCGGTTCTGGTGACAATCAAATGTTTGTTTGGAATTTTCTGTCAATTTGTCTTTTGGGGATAAATGAGAACAGGACAAAGACCGAGATTCTCCCCAATGAGGACACAGACCGCGATAAATACCTGACAGGTGTTCCAATTCCTAAATCTAAAAAAAAAAAAGGTTTTGCCTTTAGTTATACTTTCCGGCCCTTTAAGGGGTTTAGGATGCCTGGAAGTGGGGAGGGGTTCATGATCATGTGACAGGCTGTCACATGATCGGAAATCTACCAATCGTAAATAGCGAGAGAGCGCTCTCGGCAGAGCTATATTCACATCAATTTACACAAATATGCGGCCACTCTGCGCCAGGACCCACCTGGTACCAACAGGTTAAACTAAACCTCTGGGGAACAAACCCTAGGGTAGGGGTAGGCAACCTGGGGCCATCCAGCTGTTGCAGAACTACAAGTCCCATCATGCCCCTGGGAGTAATTGCAACTGCCAGCCTTGCAATGCCTCATGGGAAATGTAGTCCCACAACAGCTGGAGGGCTCCAGGTTGCCTACCCTTGCCCTAGGGAATAAAATGGTGACCGTTGCAATTCTTTATTTCACACGGTATTTGCGCAGCAGTTTTGCAAACAATATAAAAAAAATAAAAACACAAAACACAATATTTGCCCCAATTATTTTGTAAACTGTGAAAGATGATGTTACGCCAAGTAAATAGATAACGTCACACGTCATTTAAAATTGCGCAAGCTCGTGGAATAGCGACAAACTAAGCTACTTAAAAATTTCCATAAGCAATGCTTAATAAAGGTTCGGTTTAAACACAAAAAAAAAAAAAACATGTCATACTTTCCTCCTCTGTGCAGGTTTTACATAGAGTGGCCCCAATCCATCCCTCAGCAGCCTTCCTGGCTCATCCGGTTCTCAAATACCCCATTAGAGAGCTGGTCTACTTCGGGGGACTCGTGCGGGCATGCTACCATACCCTGCTGCTGCGTCTATTGGCACAGACAGCAGGACTCGACACAGACAGCAGGACTCGACACAGACAGCAGGACTCGACACAGACAGCAGGACTCGACACAGACAGCAGGACTCGACACAGACAGCAGGACTCGACACAGACAGCAGGACTCGACACAGACAGCAGGACTCGACACAGACAGCAGGACTCGACACAGACAGCAGGACTCGACACAGACAGCAGGACTCGACACAGACAGCAGGACTCGACACAGACAGCAGGACTCGACAACACCCGCCCCCGGCGTCATTGGATTTGATTGACAGCAGCAGGAGCCAATGGCTGCACTGCTATCACTCTATCCAATCAGGACCCAAGACACTGGCTGGAGCTGGTGTGCTCGTCCCTGCCGCTGGAAAGACCGGGTTCAGGTAAGTAAAAGGGGAGCTCTGTGAGGGCTGCTGCATGACAGGAGGTTTTTCACCTTAATGCATAGAATGCAATAAGGTGAAAAACCTTGAGGGTTTACAACCCTTTAAAAGGACTGGAAGAATTTGCCCCCTTAATGATCAGACTATTTTTTGCGATACGGCACTGTGTTACTTTAACTGACAATTGCGCAGTCGTGCGACATTGTACCCAATCAAAATTGATGTCCTTTTTTCCCCCACAAATAGAGCTTTGTTAGAGAACCTACACAAACAGCATCATGAAGGCCAAGGAACACACCAGACAGGTCAGGGATAAAGTTGTGGAGAAGTTTAAAGCAGGGTTAGGTTATAAAAAAAATATCCCAAGCTTTGAACATCTCACAGAGCTCTGTTCAATCTATTATCCGAAAATGAAGAGTATGGCACAACTGCAAACCTACCAAGACATGGTCATCCACCTAAACTGACAGGCCGGGCAAGGAGAGCATTAATCAGAGAAGCAGCCAAGAGGCCCATGGTAACTCTGGAGGAGCTGCAGAGATCCACAACTCAGGTGGAAGAATCTGTCCACAGGACAACTATTAGCTGTGCACTCCACAAATCTGGCCTTTATGGGAGAGTGGCAAGAAGAAAGCCATTGTTGGAAGAAAGCCATACGAAGTCCAGTTTTCAGTTTGTGAGAAGCCATGTGGGGGACACAGCAAACATGTGGAAGAAGGTGCTCTGGTCAGATGAGACCAAAGTTTAACTTTTTGGCATAAAGGCAAAATGCTATGTGTGGCGTAAAACTAACACTGCACATCACCCTGAACACACATTATCCCCACCGTGAAACATGGTGGTGGCAGCATCATGTTGTGGGAAAGCTTTTCTTCAGAGCAGGGACAGGGAAACTGGTCAGAGTTGATGGAAAGATGGATGGAACCAAATACAGGGCAATCTTAGAAAAAAACCTGCTAGAGTCTGCAAAAGACTTGAGACTGGGGCGGATATTCACCTTCCAACAGGACAACAACCCTAAACATACAGCCAGAGCTACAATGGAATGGTTTAGATCAAAGCATATTCATGTGTTAGAATGGCCAGTCAAAGTCCAGACCTAAATCCTAAATTGAGAATCTGTGGCAATCTTGGAAATTTCTGTTCACAGATGTTCTTCATCCAATCTGACAGAACTTGAGCTATTTTACAAAGAAGAATGGGCAAAACTGTCACTCTTTAGATGTGCAAAGCTGGTAGAGACATCCCCAAAGAGACTTGCAGCTGTAATTACAGTGAAAGGCGGTTCTACAGAGTATTGACTCAGGGGGGCGCTATACAAATGCACGCCACACTTCACAGATTTGTAAAAATAAATTGTGAAAACCATTTATTATTTTTCTTCCACTTTACAATTATGTGCCACTTTGCGTTGGTCTATCACATAAAATCCCAATAAAATACATTTACATTTTTGGTTGTAACACGACGAGACAAAACGTAGAGAATTTCAAGGCACTGTAACCTCTCAAATCAGTAAATCCGCAGCACAATTTATGGAAGAAGGCCTCTGCAATATGGCAACCTAAAGTACTTTGAAAACAAAATATGCACATATGAAAATACAGAAAAAAAACAGATGCAGCGGCAGAGGAAAATGTCCGATTGCCAGTAACAGCATCTCCATACCACATGGGTTACTGCCATCATTCTGGAAAGCTTTCAAGCTTCAGAATTTTAAACAGCTGCCCTCACATACAGTCCAAATAATGGACATAGAACGCCGCATGCTGATTTCTCCCCATAAACGCGCAATGGTCAATGCTAAAAATAATTGCTCACAAATTACAGGTGTGTGTGTAACTGACTATACAAACAAAAAAAACAGACATACTTTAGTATATGTAAATATCAGGTAAATGTCTTACAAAATCCTGATCTGCATCAAAGCAATCGTCCCCCGTGTATAATTTTATATAACAGAAAGCTATAATCCAATATTGTTAACCAGAACCGCCGCCAATATAGCCGACATGCAACAGCCTCAATCTGCAAAGCCGCAACAGCACTTTACTGGTATTCCTCATTCTATTTACTGAAATCCACCATCTCTCAAGCCAACATTTATCTCCCGATTCTTTATTTTCCCATCACCCAGAATGGCCGAGTTTCCTGTTAACCACTTGCCCACCGGGCCATTTCTGACACTTCGCTCCTACATGTAAAAATCTACTTTTTTGTCTTGTTTTTGTGAAAATTCAATAAACAATTTTTTAAAACAATTCAATAAACAATTCAATAAACAATTTTTTAAAACACAAAGGGGCAGAACCGGAAGTGACAAACTACGCATCGCTCACGGGATTCCAGGGTTACAGAGAGCGGGGAACAACATCAGTTCCTCTCTCTGTGCATTAGAGCTGCACGATTCTGGCCAAAATGAGAATCACTATTTTTTTGCTTAGCATAAAAAGATCAGGATTCTCTCACGATTCTCGCCACATAAAATCTTTAACATTATACAAAAAAATAAATTGTCTAACTTTACTGGTTATTTTTATTTTTTTTTATTCATTGCAAGAAAATGCATTTGAAAGACCGCCGTGCAAATACAGTGCGACACAAAATATTGCAACAACCACCATTTTATTCTCTAGGGTATCTACTAAAAGAATATGTATAATGTTTGGGGGTTCTAAGTAATTTTATAGCAAAAAAAAAAAAAAAGAAGATTTTAACTTGAAACCAACAAATGTCAGAAAAAGGTTTAGTGTTTAAAGTGTAGCACCACCCTAAAGTGGAACTTCCAGCATAGATAGCCGCAGAATATCCGCAGATGCCTACCACCCGTTGTGTTCTGGGAAACACACAGTTACCAGAACACAACGGGGACCAGTGAAGACGCGCAGAGCGACTCGCGCATGCGCAGTAGAGAACCGGGCAGTGAAGCCGCAACGCTTCACTTCCTGATTCCCCGACAGAGGATGGCGGCTAGGGGTGCAACGGATCAAAAAACTCACGGATCGGAACGATCCTCGGATCAGAGTCACGGATCGGATCATTTTTCGGATCAGCAAATAATAATTGAATTTGCAAAAACCTGTGAAAATTCTGCCACCATATAGTCCCCACTGTAATATCCACGTCATCTCCCCCACTGTAATATCCACGTCATCTCCCCCACTGTAATATCCACGTCATCTCCCCCCACTGTAATATCCACATCTTCTCCCCCACTGTAATAACCACATCTTCTCCCCCACTGTAATATTGTCTGAGTATCGCAGAGTATTGGCAGGGTATCGCAGAGTATTGGCAGGGTATCGCAGAGTATTGGCAGGGTATCGCAGAGTATTGGCAGGGTATCGCAGAGTAATGCAGAGTATTGGCTGGGTAATGCAAAGTATCGGCTGGGTAATGCAAAGTATCGCAGAGTATTGCAGAGTAATGCAGAGTATTGGCTGGGTAATGCAGAGTATCGCAGAGTATTGCAGAGTAATGCAGAGTAATGCAGAGTATCGCAGAGTATTGGCTGGGTAATGCAGAGTATCGCAGAGTATTGGCTGGGTAATGCAGAGTATCGCAGAGTATTGGCTGGGTAATGCAGAGTATCGCAGAGTATTGGCTGGGTAATGCAGAGTATCGCAGAGTATTGGCTGGGTAATGCAGAGTATCGCAGAGTATTGGCTGGGTAATGCAGAGTATCGCAGAGTATATGCAGGGTATTGGCTGGGTAATGCAGGGTTTGTTTACAAGTGATCGCTCCGTCATTTGACGGAGCGATCACATTGTAAACAGTGGCCGGGTGTACCAAGATGGCAGCCGCTCCGGAGCTAGGCCGAAGCCGCGGCCTTTCCTAAGGCCGCCGGGTGTACCAAGATGGCCGCCGACGCTCCGGAGCTAGGCCGAAGCCGCGGCCTTTCCTAAGGCCGAGGCCGCAGAGCGCTCCGCGGATCGCGGGGTGTGCCGATCCGAACGGGGTGACCCGTTCGGATCACGGATCGGCGACGATCCGTTGCACCCCTAATGGCGGCGGGGGCAGCCGAGAGACGAGCGATTGCTCGTCATCTGCTGCCGACATCAGGGGCACCCTGGACAGGTAAGTGTCCATTTATTAGAAGTCAGCAGCTGCAGTATTTGTAGCTGCTGGCTTTCAATATTTTTTTTCATGGTGGAGCTCCGCTTTAAGTGGTTACACTTTTTTCACTTACACACAAAGTCTATTCCATTGACAAATTGTTACAATGTTTATACTTAAGTTCAACTGATAAAGAATGTTTTGATTCTTGGCAGACTGCCCAGCCGAGAAAACAAAGTTCTATGCTTCCGAGCATGCAAATTGTTTCCGAGCATGCGTAGGAATTTTGCACGACCAGACGATCGGAATTTCCGATCAAAAAACTTTTTCCGACCCTGCTCTCAATCTTTTGCTGGCGGAAATTTGGGCAGCAAAAGTCCGATCGATGGAGCATACACGCGGTCGCATTTTCCGACCAAAAGCTCTCATTGGTCTTTTACTGGCCGAATTTCCGATCATGTGTACGCGGCAAAAGAGTGTTTTTACATCTGAAAACCCACTAGTTCTGGGGGGGGGGGGGCAAAAACAGCAACTGTAAAAATGTCCAGTGTGCACAAGGCCTAAAAGGTAAACTTATGCTTTAAAAAGGGGCTCATTTTCACCATCAGCGCTGTAATGTGCTGCTTGGTGTGCATTGGAAAAAATAGGACATATAGTTTTTTTGTTCAATGAGGCACAAAAAAAATAAATAAAAAAGGGTCATGACAACCTCACTGCAACCCATATAATTCCCCATTCACATCTGAATGTTGGTCAATTCCTGAAGTGTGGCAAAACTCAAATTGAAAAATCCCATTATTCTCAAAACACATCACAGCATAGCAAGTGATTGTTAAAATATTAATTACTATGGTGATGGTGCAAACAAACCCTAAAGCAGAGCTGGTATGAAAATGCAAAGTCCACTTATGTTGCAGCTCCCAAGCCCTCAAATAAAAAACAATCCTTACCTAACACCTTAGATCAAAGGCGTAACTACAGATCATGGTACAGGGCCATTCACAGTGGCCCTTTACCATGTGATCAGCTGATCCACATGTGAACAGACTTGCCAGTTATCGGCAATTCTTTTCTCTGTGCTGCGTCTGTGTGAGGAAAGGAGAACTGGTAACCATCAAGACTGTCAGTACATTGTTTACACTGATAAACAGGGCACTGATCATTAGTGCCACCTACCAGGGCTCATCAGTGCTGCCTATCACTGCCTCTTCATCAGGAATTCTGAGTGGAGAGCACCTTTCTCATACAGCCCAGAGCCGGCACTGACAGTTCCTCCTATGGATGGGAGAGCCGATCTTCACACTTCCCGTGGTGCACACAGGAGGAGAAGGAGAAGCCCAGCAGCTGAATTCAGCTGTTTAGCGTCACACTTCCTGCGGTGCACACAGGAGGAGAGGGGTGGGAGGAGAAGGAGCAAATCGTCTCTCTCCTCTCCCATTAATGTGAGGGAGGGGGACTGTCAGTGAAGGCTCTGGGCTGTATGAGAGACTCCCTCTCAGTTCACAGTCCCACGGCCAGCAATCCCACTGGTTAAGCATATCGCGGATAGCGGCTAGTGGCAACGGACAGTGGCAAGCATATATCGTGGATAGCAGCAAGCATACTAGTATCGGTACCGATACCGAGTATTTGCACAAGTATCCGTACTCGTGCAAATGCACAGATACCTGAACCGATACTTTCAGGCTCATTCCGTTGACAGCTGAAGTTTTAAAGAAGTTCGGTAATTGGAGCTGTCAAAAAAAAAAAAAGCATCCGGCAATGTTTATTAACAACATTGCTCAGCTGCTGAAGCACAAAAAAAAAAAAAAAGAAACATTGTTTATTTTTGTAGATTTGTTTCTTCATATGCAGATCAAAGGGATGAACAAATGTTCCTCTGCAATTTACTGTAATCAGCCGTAATTACCTCCCTATTCTCCATTTAGTTATTTTTCTGCTTTTTTTTTTCCCCAAGTCTATTTTAAAAACGATAAGCAATTAAAACTTTTTTTAGTTTGCTTTGTTTGTGACTATTTTTAGACATATATATTTTAACATATATTTACACAATTGAAAAAAACAGTTGCGGTCGGTAATGGCGAGTACTAAAAAAAATAAAAATAAGTATCGGTGCATCCCTAACGGATAGCGGCAAGCATATCCCAGATAGCGGCAAGCATATCCCAGATAGCGGCAAGCATATCCCGGATAGCGGCAAGCATATCCCGGATAGCGGCAAGCATATCCCGGATAGCGGCAAGCATATCGCGGATAGCGGCAAGCATATCGCGGATAGCGGCAAGCATATCGCGGATAGCGGCAAGCATATCGCGGATAGCGGCAAGCATATCGCGGATAACGGATGGCGGCAAGCATATCGCGGATAACGGATGGCGGCAAGCATATCGCGGATAACGGATGGCGGCAAGCATATCGCGGATAACGGATGGCGGCAAGCATATCGCGGATAGCGGCAAGCAAATCACGGATAGCGGCAAGTATATCACGGATAACGGATAGCGGCAAGCATATCACGGATAACGGATAGCGGGGCAAGCATATCACGGATAACGGATAGCGGGGCAAGCATATCACGGATAACGGATAGCGGCAAGCATATCACGGATAACGGATAGCGGCAAGCAAATAACGGATAGCGGCAAGCAAATAACGGATAGCGGCAAGCAAATAACGGATAGCGGCAAGCAAATAACGGATAGCGGCAAGCAAATAACGGATAGCGGCAAGCATATAACGGATAGCGGCAAGCAAATAACGGATAGCGGCAAGCAAATAACGGATAGCGGCAAGCAAATAACGGATAGCGGCAAGCAAATAACGGATAGCGGCAAGCAAATAACGGATAGCGGCAAGCAAATAACGGATAGCGGCAAACGGATAACGGATAGCGGCAAGCGGATAACGGATAGCGGCAAGCATATCACGGATAGCGGCAAGCATATCTCGGATAGCGGCAAGCATATCACGGATAGCGGCAAGCAGTGACTGGGATCCCAGGTGTTCAGATCACCTTGTACAGCTGAATGACAGGCAGCAAGAAGCCGGAGCTGTCCACAGCTGGAAGTGTTTATCTGCACATAGCCCCCACATCCAGTGGCTACAGACATTTGTCCCTCTGAATGAGCAGACGCAGGCTTAGGCCTCATTCCCATGGAGTGTATGAATCCGTGCCCCATGTGAGGTGAGGGCCGGCTTTACTCCATGTATCATTGTGCAGGCAGTCACTATGCTGTCAAATGAGACGCAGCTGCCGCCCCCAATGTGCATGGCCCCGGACGCACCTTACAGTGGCCACCACTGATTGGAACACCTGAGATCCCGGTTGCAGGTATCTGCAGTCTATCTGTACACTGTAGCCGATGTAGGATGTGTGAATGAGGCCTGAGGCATGCAAATATGCATGAATGGGCCCTGCAAACCATTGCATGCATGTCTATGTGTGTAGCAGTGTCCTATGATGGTGTGTATGTCAGTGGTGGGGTGGGGGAGGCCTATGGTGGGCCTTTGCTGGTCATGCCATCTCTGTGTATAGGATCTCCTCCTCCTCCAGGATTAGGCTCCCAGGCCACAATGTGTAGTACACACAGCCTCTGCCAGGAATGCTGGGTGCCCCCCGCCTGCACTGACCCCTTCTAGGGGGCCCATCCCCGGCTACAAGGGCCACATTCCCAGAAAGGAGCACACTGTGTACACTGCATGCAGGGAAGGCCTGGAGGAGGATGGGGGAGGACTAGGGATCACCAGCCTGGCCCAGGATGGATGTATACAGCTGGGAGGAGGAAGTGGAGGCGCTGCATGTCATCACATCCATAGCAGGCCTAGTGACCGAGCTACCGGGGCCAGAGTGACACGGGAGGGGCAATGTGGGCATGCAGGGTAGGGGGCCTGGCTGGCAGTGCAAGGGGCGCTGTCTGCAGAGATCAGCATTGCTCGGGGTACTCGGTGGTCGCACTGTCCGGCATGCCATAGTGAGGTGTCATGCGGTGGTGTCGCTCGGCTCACACCTACCTTCTGGGAGTTCTGCTGCAGGACATTCTGCTCCACGGTCATGGCCCAGCTCCTCCTCCCCTCCCGCCGGGGCTCACACTGCACACTACGCGGGGCTCAGGCCTGCCGGACGGGGACATGAGCCTGGGAGAGCCCGGCTACCGCCCGATGTGCTACCTCTCCTCCACCCAGCACCGACACCGCCCGAGTCTCCCCAGCGGCCGCACACAGATCACCACTCCCACCACCGCTCACATGGAGAGGGGCGGCCGCTGTGCTCCGCACTCCTCCCCCCACTCTGTGTCTGCACCGATCTTCACCCATCTCTACCCAGCCCCGCACACCGATCTTCACCCATCTGTACCGATCATCACCCATCTCTACCCAGCCCTCCACACCGATCATCATCACCCATCTCTACCCAGCCCTCCACACCGATCATCATCACCCATCTCTACCCAGCCCTCCACACCGATCATCATCACCCATCTGTACCGAGCCCTCCACACCGATCATCACCCATCTCTACCCAGCCCTCCACACCGATCATCACCCATCTCTACCCAGCCCTCCACACCGATCATCACCCATCTGTACCGATCATCACCCACCTCTACCCAGCCCTCCACACCGATCATCACCCATCTCTACCCAGCCCCGCACACCGATCATCACCCATCTGTACCGAGCCCTGTACACTGATCACCCATCTGTACCGAGCCCTCCACACCGATCATCACCCATCTGTACCGAGCCTTGTACACCGATCATCACCCATCTGTACCGAGCCTTGTGCACCGATCATCACCCATCTGTACCGAGCCCTGCACACTGATCACCCATCTGTACCGAGCCCTCCACACCGATCATCGCCCATCTGTACTAAGCCCTGTACACCGATCACCCATCTGTACCGAGCCCTCCACACCGATCATCACCCATCTGTACCGAGCCCTGTACACCGATCATCACCCATCTGTACCGAGCCCTGTACACCGATCACCCATCTGTACCGAGCCCTGTACACCAATCATCACCCATCTGTACCGAGCCCTGTACACCGATCACCACCCATCTGTACCGAGCCCCGCACACCGATCATCACCCATCTGTACCGAGCCCTCCACACCGATCATCACCCATCTGTACCGAGCCCCGCACACCGATCATCACCCATCTGTACCGAGCCCTCCACACTGATCATCACCCATCTGTACCGAGCCCCGCACACCGATCATCACCCATCTGTACCGAGCCCTCCACACCGATCATCACCCATCTGTACCGAGCCCTGCACACCGATCATCACCCATCTGTACCGAGCCCTGTACACCGATCATCACCCATCTGTACCGAGCCCTCCACACCGATCATCACCCATCTGTACCGAGCCCTGTACACCGATCATCACCCATCTGTACCGAGCCCTGTACACCGATCACCCATCTGTACCGAGCCCTGTACACCAATCATCACCCATCTGTACCGAGCCCTGTACACCGATCACCACCCATCTGTACCGAGCCCCGCACACCGATCATCACCCATCTGTACCGAGCCCTCCACACCGATCATCACCCATCTGTACCGAGCCCCGCACACCGATCATCACCCATCTGTACCGAGCCCTCCACACTGATCATCACCCATCTGTACCGAGCCCCGCACACCGATCATCACCCATCTGTACCGAGCCCTCCACACCGATCATCACCCATCTGTACCGAGCCCTCCACACCGATCATCACCCATCTGTACCGAGCCCTGCACACCGATCATCACCCATCTGTACCGAGCCCTGTACACCGATCATCACCCATCTGTACCGAGCCCTGTACACCGATCATCACCCATCTGTACCGAGCTCTCCACACCGATCATCACCCATCTGTACCGAGCCCTGTACACCGATCATCACCCATCTAGTAGACATGTGCGATTAGTTTCCGGAAATTCGTACATTTGTACGAATCCGAAATACAAATTTTTTATGCATACGAATTCCGTACGAAATACAAAAATTTCGTTTACGAATTTCGGATCCAAATTCATAACGAAAATTCGTAATTGTTATGAAAAGTTAACAAATCTAAAAGTTAAAAACCAAGTAAGTCAGCACAGGGATGGTGGGAAGCCTATGGAATTTCTATGCTTACGAATTTTATACGAAATACTAAATTTCGTTAACGAATTTCGGAACCAAATTAACAAAATTGTGACTGGTGTTTTGTTCACCAATCAGAGGAAGTCAGCAAAGCACAGGGATGGTGGGAACCCCTCATAATGGGCACAGCGGGTGTACACTCAGACCTGGGAACTCAGCACAGGGATGGTGGGAACCCCTCATAATGGGCACAGCGGGTGTACACTCAGACCTGGGAACTCAGCACAGGGATGGTGGGAGCCCCTCATAATGATAAATTAATCATAATGAACATTCGTAATTGTTATGAAAAGTTAACAAAACTAAAGGTTACAAACCCAGGAAGTCAGCACAGCACAGGGATGGTGGGAACCCCTCATAATGATAAATTCATCATAACAAACTTTCGTTATTTTAACGAAAAGTTTACGAATCTAATGAAAATGAAAATCCAAATTGAATTTCGTACACGAATTACGAAATACAATTTTTTTTTCGTACGAAACAAAAGGGAACAAAACTAATTTTTTAGTCTAGTCTAGTACCGAGCCCTGCACACCGATCATTACCCATCTGTACCGAGCCTTGCACACCGATCATCACCCATCTGTACCGAGCCTTGCACACCGATCATCACCCATCTGTACAGAGCCCTCCACACCGATCATCACCCATCTGTACCGAGCCCTGTACACCGATCACCCATCTGTACTGAGCTCTATACACTGATCATCACCCATCTGTACTGAGCCCTGTACACCGATCATCACCCATCTGTACAGTGCCCTGTACACCAATCACCCATCTGTACCGAGCCCTGTACATCGATCACCCATCTGTACCGGGCCCTGTACACCGATCACCCATCTGTACCGAGCCCTGTACGCCGTTCATCACCCATCTGTACCGGGCCCTGTACACCGATCATCACCCATCTCTACCGAGCCCTGTACACCGATCACCCATCTGTACCGAGCCCTGTATGCCGATCATCACCCATCTGTACCGGGCCCTGTACACCGATCATCACCCATCTCTACCGAGCCCTGTACGCCGATCATCACCCATCTGTACCGAGCCCTGTACACCGATCATCACCCATCTCTACCGAGCCCTGTACACCGATCATCACCCATCTGTACCGAGCCCTGTACACCGATCATCACCCATCTCTACCGAGCCCTGTACGCCGATCATCACCCATCTGTACCGAGCCCTGTACACCGATCATCACCCATCTCTACCGAGCCCTGTACACCGATCATCACCCATCTGTACCGTGCCCTGTACACCAATCACCCATCTGTACCGAGTCCTGTACACCGATCACCCATCTGTACAGAGCCCTGCACACCGATCATCACCCATCTGTACCGAGCCCTCCACACCGATCATCACCCATCTGTACTAAGCCCTGCACACCGATCACCCATCTGTACCGAGCCCTGTACACCGATCATCACCCATCTGTACCGAGCCCTGCACACCGATCACCCATCTGTACTGAGCCCTCCACACCAATCATCGTCCATCTGTACTGAGCCCTGAACACCGATCATCACCCATCTGTACCGAGCCCTGTACACCAATCATCACCCATCTGTACCGAGCCCTGTACACCGATCATCACCCATCTGTACCGAGCCCTCCACACCGATCATCACCCATCTGTACTGAGCCCTCCACACCAATCATCGCCCATCTGTACCGAGCCCTCCACACCGATCATCACCCATCTGTACCGAGCCCTCCACACCTATCACCCATCTGTACCGAGCCCTCCACACCGATCATCACCCATCTGTACCGAGCCCTCCACACCGATCATCACCCATCTGTACCGAGCCCTCCACACCGATCATCACCCATCTGTACCGGGCCCTGTACACCGATCATCACCCATCTCTACCGAGCCCTGTACACTGATCACCCATCTGTACCGAGCCCTGTACGCCGATCATCACCCATCTGTACCGAGCCCTCCACACCGATCATCACCCATCTGTACCGAGCCCTCCACACCGATCATCACCCATCTGTACCGGGCCCTGTACACCGATCATCACCCATCTCTACCGAGCCCTGTACACTGATCACCCATCTGTACCGAGCCCTGTACACTGATCACCCATCTGTACCGAGCCCTGTACACCGATCACCCATCTGTACCAAGCCCTGTACGCCGATCATCACCCATCTGTACCGAGCCCTGTACGCCGATCATCACCCATCTGTACCGAGCCCTGTACACCGATCATCACCCATCTCTACCGAGCCCTGTACACCGATCATCACCCATCTGTACCGAGCCCTGCACACCGATCATCACCCATCTGTACCGAGCCCGGCACACCGATCATCACCCATCTGTACCGAGCCCTCCACACCGATCACCCATCTGTACCGAGCCCTCCACACCGATCATCACCCATCTGTACCGAGCCCTCCACACCGATCATCACCCATCTGTACCGAGCCCTCCACACCGATCATCACCCATCTGTACAGAGCCCTGTACACCGATCACCCATCTGTGTCTGCCCTGAGCTCTGCACACTGATGGTACTTCTGTATCAGGCTAATACACTGCATTTGCGACCTGTGTTTGGGGTGTCGTTAGCATTGCATTGACACCCACTGCAGATTGCAAGTGCTGTGCACTTTGAACACGGTCTGAGAATTGTGCGTTTCCCGCACAGCATTCTAGTGTGAAGGGGCCTAGTGAGCCTTCATTGAAGAACAATATAGTAAAATTTTACAATTTTTTTCCATTTCTAAACACTGAGCAGAACATTTCCACACGGATACATTGTATAATTTTACCTTACAAGCCAGTATAGAGTTCCCCTCATTGTTATTTTGTACATTCCTACAATATTGACTGACTGTACCATGAGATAAATAACAAAAGTGTGTTTTTCAGTGAATTTAATTTAATTATTTACCTAATTTTATTTGCCGTATTTACTTCACAATTTTAACACATTTTTAACACATTTGCTGTATTTACCTCAAATTTGATATTTGATGAATTGGCACTTTTAATAGTGCATGAGATATTTCCAAAGAAACACAAATATCACACACGATAATCAATAGTGAATTAACTCCACATGTTCCTGTTGTAGATTTTATATTACTTCCTGTTTGGTAAAATGGTTGTCAGCAGGACAGGAAGTGAAAGGACTGGATAGTAAAAACTTGACAGGAGTTTTAATCCTCCCCAATTCTATCCAAAACTAGAATTTTCTTTGGCTTGACACTGTAAAAAGGAACTTTAGTTGTTTCTGAAATAATTAGTCAACAGCTACAAATACTGTATACTTAAAAAAACTCACCAGTCCTTTAAATATTCTCTCTTTTATTATTGTAATAAAAAAAAACACAAATACACAATGAATAACACATTTCTATGTTTCAGTTCTATTCTTGCATCGTTTCATTTGATTATATTCCCTATCCCCTCCCCCTAAAGAAAAAAAACTAAAAAAAATAAATAAATAAAACGTAAATCACCCTAATCAATCCCCCTCTCTCTCCCCTCATCCCCCTCATGTCTCACCTTTTTTTTTTAGTCCCGTTAGGCATCCAGCATAGTCATATATCCAAGAGATTTTTTAAACTTCAACCATTTCCCCCATATAGTGTGATATATATCTAGTAAGTCATCTGCTTTATGTATGGTTTCCTCCTATAGATCTCAACCAGTCTACCTTTGCTACCCACTCTTTCATGTTCGGGGCTTCTTGGGTTCTCCATAATCTCCGGATAAGACCTTTAGCTGTGTTTAATAGGCGTGGACTAAGGTATTCCTATACTGAGTGACCATTTCTCTCATGTCATAGGGTACCGCCTACCCCAACTAAGTCGGGGCATGAACAAGTCGGGGCATGAACAAGTCGGGGTAGGGTTAGGGGGTTAGGGTTTCCCCTAGAAAAACAAGGTTTGGACTCAGGGATTGGAATAGGGACCTCCCCAAAGGTCAAAGGTCAGCAGGTGTGTCCACCAGAGGTCAAAGGTCAAGAGGTCTTGCTGACCCACCTCCACCAAAGTGTACCGCCTTCCCCAACTAAGTCCGGCCATGAACAAGTCGGGGCATGAACAAGTCGGGGTAGGGTTAGGGGGTTAGGGTTTCCCCTAGAAAAACAAGGTTAGGACTCAGGGATTGAAATAGGGACCTCCCCAAAGGTCAAAGGTCAGCAGGCGTGTCCCCCAGAGGTCAAAGGTCAAGAGGTCTTGCTGACCCACCCCCTTCAAAGTGTACCGCCTACCCCAACTAAGTCGGGGCATGAACAAGTCAGGGCATGAACAACTATTTCCCCCTCCCATTTTCCCATATAAGTTGGGTATTCAGGCTCTTCTTCTTTTACAAGTATTTTATATATCTTAGATATACTTTGAATTAAACACAAAGGAGAACAGAGTAGCTTCTCTATTAGCCTCATATTACCTTTTTCCCGCAGTGGTTATGGTACAAACTCACCAGTCCTGGAGTCCAGCACTACCAGTCTTTGCCAGTCTTCGGGTCCCCAGCACCTCCATGTTGGATGGGGGAAGCTGGCTGTGACTTCCTGGTGTTTCATAGCCAGCTCCCTCATGCTCCTTTGCGAGACGCGCTGCGCTTTTTAGAATGGTCCTGCCATCTCCTGAAATGTGCGACGTGTCCCTGGAGGTTGCGAAGGTGTGTATGTGTGTGTGTGTGGGGGGGGGGGGGCAACTTTCTCTCTGCTCGCCTAGGCGAGAAAAGCAGGAGTGGGAGTGAGGACCTGTCGGAAATAGCTACCCACTTTCAGAAAAAAAAATGCTCATTCCAATGAGAGATGAAGGGGGAAGGAGGAGGATGAGCGGAACTTCACATTTTAGGTGAAGTTACACTTTAACCTTCGCCGACCGTTCACGGTAAATATACTGCGAGAGGGCAGCAGGTGCAGGCTTGGCAATATACTGTACATGTATGTTGCTGGCTTTTTTCTGGGTTTGGGGCGCACATGTGCGGGCCCCCTGCCGACCCGTGCTGTGATTGGACACATGATGAGTTTGGCAGCAAATTTCAGCTAATGATTTAGTCTGAAACCGATGCATCGGCTGTGTCCAGTCACACAGAAAGTCCTGTGTTTACAAACACACAAAACTCTGTGTACAGAGAACGGCGATCTGGCTGTTTCTCCTCCCTGAAAATCAGGGAGAAAAAACAGCCAGATCAGTAAGGAAAAGCAGCACGCATTACACATTGTTAGGCAGTTGTTATCAATTAGGCGGTTGCCTTAGGCCTCGCACTCCCAGGGGCCTCGCGGCCGCCTAATTTGCCTGACGTGTGTGGGAGTTGGAGGGAATGCCCCCCAGTCGGTGTCCCCAGGGCTGTCTCTCTGCCCACTACTACTTTTACCCCTGCCAGGAGCGGACTGTTCAATTCAGCATTGCCAGGGGTGACGTCCCAGGGTCAGTGGGTGGCTTCATGTACTCCCCTCTCCCGACTCCTCCCCTTCTGCCGGGCTCTGTGGATCACCTGCCATTTGCAGATCCCAGCTAATGCCAGCAGCGGCCGAGCAGCTCTCACTCTGCTCCACTCACCAGGATGAATGTCTGTAATGGAGGACCTGCCAATGCCAGACCAGGCGCCCGGCGATCATCGGGGAGACTGTCTGCCACTGGAGCTTCCAGGTACAGAATGATGACGGTCCTGCCCGATGACACATCCCGTGACGTCACCCCTGACCGAGGGGGCTCCGATAATCACTACTGCCAGCCGCCCCACACACAGCCCTGATGATATATATGCCATCTGGCATATCATGGCACCTACTGACCCCCTGTCATCACCAAAATTCTAGAAACTGTGAATTCGTAGTTCTTAGGATTTAAGGCTCTTAATATATGCAATTTGTACAGTTATTTTTTTATCGATTGAATTTTTTTTCCGATTTTGGGCGTGAGTGGGGCCTCATGTTTAAGATTTGCCTAAGGCCTCACAAAGCCTAGAGCCGCCTCTGTTGTTAGGCACACCACTGACCCCTTGATTGCCCCTAGATGTTAAAGCGGAATTCCACCCACAAATGAAACTTCCGCTTTTCAGAATCCCCCCCCCGGTGTCACATTTGCACCTTTCAGGGGGGAGGGGGGGCAGATACCTGTATAATCCAGGTATTTTATTTGCTCCCACTTCTGGGCATAGATTGCCACAGTATCCACGGATATCTATGCTATATCCGGCGCCTCCTCCACCCCCCCCCCCCGCTGTCTTCTGGGAGGCACACAGGTCCCAGAAGACAGCAGGGACCAGTGGAATCGGGCAGCGCGACTCGCGCATTCACAGTAGGGAACCAGGCTGTGAAGCCGCAAGGCTTCACTTCCTGATTCCCTTACCGAAGATGGCAGTGCCTCCACCCGAGAGCCAAGGGACAGATCGGCCTCGGGTGCTGACATGGCAGGCGTCCTGGACAGGTAAGTGTCCATATTTTACAAGTCAGCAGCTGCAGTATTTCTAGCTGCTGACTTAAAAAAAAAAAAAAAATTGGCGGAACTCCGCTTTAACCCTTTTCCAGCCAGTGCCATAAGTACAGTTTCAGTTTACAATATTATCACTGTATTAGTGTCAATAGCAACATCAGTGTCAGTTAGTGACTTTCCCAGGTAATGTCTGTTAGTGCCAGATTGCCTTTCACAGTCACACTATAAGTCGGTGATCACCACCATTACAGTATAGTGTCTACAGCTGTGTAAATTTCAGTGTATATACCATAGTTTGTGGATGCTATAACTTTCACACAAACCAATTAATACACACTTATTGTGATTTATTTATTTTTTTACCAAAGACTTTGCAATATTTACCTCAAATTAGATTTTTTTTTTTTTTTTTTGATGATATGACTCTTATTATTGCATACAATACTTCTAAAGAAACGCAAATATCACATGCGATGATCAATAGTGAATTGACCCAACCACATGTTCCTGTTGTAGATTTTATCTTTGCTTCCTGTCTGGTAAAATGGTTGTCAGCAGGACAGGAAGTGAGAGCTCTGGACAGTTATAAAAACGTGACAGCAGTTATAATCCTATAATATTTAATTTGGCTTGACATACACTTTAACCACTTCAGCCCCGGAAGGATTTACCCCCTTCCTGACAAGAGCTTTTTTTTTTGATTCGGTACTGCGTCGCTTTAACCGACAATTGCGCGGTTGTGCAGCGTGGCTCCCAAACAATTTTTTTTCGCACAAATAGAGCTTTCATTTGGTGGTATTTGATCACCTCTGCGGTTTTGCGCTATAAACAAAAAAAGTTTTGAAAAAAACGCATTATTTTTTACTTTTTGCTATAATAAATATCCCCCAAAAATATATAAAAAAACATTTTTTTCCCTCAGTTTAGGCCGATACGTATTCTTCTACAATTTTTGGTTAAAAAAAAGTTATAGCGTCTACAAAATAGGGGATAGTTTTATGGCATTTTTATTAATATTTTTTTTTTACTAGTAATGGTGGCGATCAGCGATTTTTATCATGACTGCGACATTATGGCGGACACTTCAGACAATTTTGACACATTTTTGGGACCATTGGCATTAATACAGCGATCGATGCTATGAAATTGCATTGATTACTGTAAAAATGTCACTGGCAGTGAAGGGGTTAACCACTAGGGGGCGGGGAGGGGTTAAGTGTATCCTAGGGGCATGTTTCTAACGGTCAGGGGGCGTGGCCGTGTGTGACACCACACTGATCGCTGCTCCCGATGACAGGAAGCGGACGATCAGTGTGCTGTCATTAGGCAGAACGGGGAGATGCTGTTTACACCGTTTTTTACCCCTTCTTGAGCTCCGTGACAAGATCACGGGTATATCCGTGGCGATCGAGTCCGCGGGACCCGTTGGACCCGCGGGCACGGTCATGGAGCTTGCGGCAGGTGCATGGGCATGGCGGGAAATTCAAAGTAACGTACGGGTACGTTACTTTGCCCAGCCGTGCCATTCAGCGGCAAGTGGTTAAAGAGGAATTTTGGTAATTTCTGAAAAAAAATTAAAGTCAGCAGCTACAATACTGTAGCTGCTGACTTTAATCACTTCGATGCTGAGCAGGTTTACCCCCTTCCTGCCCAGGCCAATTTTCAGCTTTCAGCATTGTTGCACTTTAACCACTTCAATACCAGGCACTTAGACACCTTCCTGCCCAAGCCAATTTTCAGCTTTCAGCGCTGTCGCACTTTGAATGACAATTGCGCGGTCATGCAACACTGTACCCAAACAGAATTTTTATCATTTTGTTCCCACAAATAGAGCTTTCTTTTGGTGGTCTCCTCTGCGATTTTAATTTTTTGCGCAACAAATAAAAAAAGACAAAAAATGTTGAAAAAAAAAAACAAGTTTTTCTTAGTTTCTGTTAATTTTTTTTTAAATAAGTACATTTTCTTCTTCAATGACGGGCACTGATGGGCACAGATGAGGTGACACCAATGAGGTGGTACTGATGAGGTGGCACTGACGGCCACTGATGATGGGCACTCATAGGTGGCACTGATGGGCACTGATAGGTGGCACTGGTATGCAGCACTGATGGGCACTCATAGTTGGCACTGATGGGCACTCATTGGCAGCAATGATGGGCACTTATGGGTGGCACTGATGGTTACTTATGGGTGGCATGGATAGGTGGTATGGGTGGGCACGGACAGGTGGGCACTGATGGGCATGGGTGGGCACCGATAGGCAGGGCCGGACTGGCCTACCGGGATACCGGGATATTTCCCGGTAGGCTGCCTGCCCTGGGGCCGTTTTAATGCTGCTGTGCTCCCCTGTTATGCTCCTGTGAACACGGAGCTGGCCGGGTCTGTGTTCGGCGGCCGCTCCGTAACACGGTCCCGCCCCCCTAGACTGGCTCATGTGATAGTAGATAGAATCCACCTATCACACAGCCAGTCTAGGGGGGCGGGACCATGTTACGGAGCGGCCGCCGAACACAGACCCGGCCAGCTCCGTGTTCACAGGAGAGATGCCTGTGAGGGTGTGAGTACAGCCGCCCTGTGTGCCTGAATAGGGGGATCAGCAGGGGGGGGGGGGCGGGCTGCATATAGCTGATATGAGCTTTCTATATTCCTCCATACAGCCGCTGAATGCTTGGAGGAGGGAGAGGAGGAGAACCAAGCATTCAGCGGCTGTATGGAGGAATATAGAAAGCTCATATCCGCTATATGCAGCCCCCCCCCCCCCTGCTGATCCCCCCTATCCAACTTCTTTTACTGCCCCCCTTCTCCTTGTGCTTCCCCCCAGTGCTCTCCTCCCCCACCAGACTCTCCAGCCCCCCCCCCACATTTCCCTCAACCCCTGTTCTTTCTGCCCCCCTGCTCTCCCCATCCTTCTCTAGCCCCCCACAGTGCTCTCCAGCCCCCCACAGTACTCTCCAGCCCCCCACAGTACTCTCCAGCCCCCCGCAGTGCTCCCCCCCACTGTACTCTCCAGCCCCCCGTGCTCCCCCCCCACAGTGCTCCCCACCCCCCCACAGTGCTCTCCAACCCCGCAGTGCTCCCCACCCCCCCACAGTACTCTCCAGCCCCCGTGCTCCCCCCCACAGTGCTCTCCACCCCCCACAGTGCTCTCCACCCCCTGCAGTGATCCCCACCCCCCACAGTACTCTCCAGCCCCCCGTGCTCCCCCCCACAGTGCTCTCCACTCCCTGCAGTGCTCCCCCCCCCACAGTACTCTCCAGCCCCCGTGCTCCCCCCCACAGTGCTCCCCACCCCCCACAGTGCTCCCCACCCCCACAGTGCTCTCCAACCCCGCAGTGCTCCCCACCCCCCCACAGTACTCGCCAGCCCCCGTGCTCCCCCCACAGTGCTCTCCACCCCGCAGTGCTCTCCACCCCCCACAGTGCTCTCCACCCCCCGAAGTGATCCCCACCCCCCTCAGTACTCTCCAGCCCCCCGTGCTCCCCCCCACAGTGCTCTCCACCCCCTGAAGTGCTCCCCGCAGTGCTCCCCACCCCCCACAGTGCTGTCCAGCCCCCCATGCTCCCCACCCCTGTTCTTTCTGCCCCCCCCTGCTCTCCAGCTCTCCCCATCCTTCTCTAGCCCCCACCCCAGAGCTCTCCACCCCCCAC
>CM053027.1:69247613-69357042 GCA_028564925.1 Lithobates sylvaticus
CTCACCCAGAACGCTACTATTTGTCATCCCAGCTGCAGCAGTTAATGGGATGTGATGTTCCGAATGGAGGTACCCCTAATGGAAGAATAACATTAACTGGTGCTTTATATAATACAATAATTGAAGCACTAGAGGCGGACTCTTTTCACTATAGCTATCCTACAATAAAAATGATAATTAAAATATGGAAAACAGTCAAAAAACTGATGAGATACAATGGGTTGACTGAATACACCCCCTTTGGAATAACAGCAATCTGCAGGAAATCCTACGGATAGGAAAAGTTAGAGAGTGGGAAAAACAAGGCATTAAAAGGCTGAGACAACTCGATAGGGGTAATACTCTAAAAAAATCTCGGACCTGAAATGTGAATTCAATGTATCACAGTGTACATTCTACACCTATTTACAGATAGGGCACAATAGGGCACAATTTATGAAACAACCCTTGGGAAAAAAACACCTCTCTTTCAAAATATACTTCAGGTAGGCCCCACTAAGGGTCTAACATCGGAAATATATGGGCAAAGAAGCCAATATTGTGGGGAAACCCCAAACTGAAAGAGTAAGATGTGAAAAAGACATAGGGGTAATAACACAGGAGCAGTGGAGGAGAATCTTAGAGATGGGTCCGATGGTATCGGTCTCTCCCCCGCAGAAGACATCTCACCTGATGTTGATAAATAGAGCCTACGATACTCCCAAGTGACTGTTTAAGTTTGGTAGGAGATCTGATGATAAATGCCCCAGATGCCAGGGGACGGACGATCTCATGCACATGTTGTGTAGATGCCCCAAACTGTTCCGATATTGGGAGGAAGTGATCAACATCATGAGAGCTATATTTGGAACTACATTGGAGATGGAGGCTGTAGTATGTACCGGTATACTTGGGTATAGGAAGGAACGGGGAGAGAGGAAAAGCACCACAATAGCAATATTGAGATGCTTGTTCCAAGCTAGGAAAATGATTGCAATTAAATGGCAATCGAAGGAACCCCCTACAGTAAGAGACTGGATTATGACAATAAACGAGACCCTCTGCAGAGAAAGGGCAGTGTACACAAAGAGAGGTAACCTCAAGGAGTTTGATAGGATGTGGAGTCTCTGGCTGGAAAAAATGGGTCCCCCCGTATAGAGTGTAAAATGTATAATAGGGCCGGAAAAACATCCAGTATAGATAAACTGATAGGAAATATTAGATGAAATGGAAATAAGTGGTTAGCTAATTTTAATAAGGTAAAACACGTAAAACTCAAGAAAAGATTGATAAAATTGACATAGGAACTCGAGCACGAGCTCATTTGAAGAGGAAGGGGAGGGGTGGAAAAGAGGGAAGGTATTAAGGAGTAATGCTATTTTATAACATCGGAAATGGGGGAAGATGGTTTTTCTTTTCTTGTCTATTTTTCCTCTAGTATAATGTGCTCCCACTTCTGTTTATTTTTCTCTTCATGAAGATAAGTTAATGTTTACTTGTTTTGTTTGGGAGCCACGTCGCACGACTGCGCAATTGTCAGTTAAAAGTCTAATACACACGATCGGACCTTGGACCAACTTTCCCGTGAATTTTTGTCCATAGTTGTCCAAGTTGGTATTGCATACACACGTTCGGACTTTTTAGGCAACAAACATGAACGTAGTGACGTTTCAACGTACTGACGACACTTCAAAAGAGGACGTTCAAATACTCCAGCGCCACCTTTGGTCAACTTCTATATTGTTGTCTGATCTTTTGCATTGGTTCTGAGCATGCGTGTTTGTACTTTGGACAAAAGTCCGATGGTTTTCTGTACACACGGTCGGACTTTGGTCCATCGGACTTTTGTTGGCAGAAAGTTGGTCCGTTCGCACAGCCAACAAAAGTCTGATGAAACCTGGAAAAAGTGGGTCCGATGGAGCGTACACACGGTCGGATGTTGGTCCAAAACAGTTAATTTGCATGTTGGTTGTCAAAAAGTATGATCGTGTGTATGGGCCTAAAGCGATGCAGTACCGAATCGCAAAATGTGCTCTGGTCTTTGGCCAGCAAAATGGTCCGGGGTGGTTAAAAACTGTGGGGAGGAATTGTTTTTAAACGCTCAGTGAAAGGCATCTGAATGGCTATTGGCTGGAAGGATTTGTTTCTCTACAGCACCTGGGAGCTCACCTTTGTCCTGAAAACACAGGCTCCTTCATTCACCATGCTCGGCACACTACTCAGCATTTTCTGGCACCTCACTCATATACCTGTTAAAGCTGGACATGGATAGATTGTTTTTGTTTTGTCACTCAGCAAGCGGCTGATCAAAAAGAAACGGATTATACCATACACAGCAAGTAAGGGCAGCTTCATACTGCCCTGATGTGGTCCCTCCAACACTTTGGGCAAAGCGCAGCTAACCAGCGGGTTCTGTGTGGGTTAGCTGTGGTTTCCCATAGACTCTGATGTTCTGCGATTTTGGTGTGGTTTCAGAAAGCACACCAAAGATGTAGCATGCAGCAGTTTTGGGGCGCTTCATAAAACCCCACCAAAAATGCAGGAACTCATAGTCTATGGGAAACCACAGCTAACCCACACGAAACCCACAGGTTAGCTGCACTTTAGCAAAAGCACAGTGGGCAGTGTGAAGCTGTCCCAAGGTGGATGGAAGAATCCTCCCAAATGTCTTATTGTATTCTGACAGCAGAGACTTGTCCGCTGTTAGAATACGCTAATCAGTCCTGCAGCTGCTGATCGAAAGAAACATTTCCAACATCCCATTTATTCCGGAGCTCCACCCAAAAGGTGCTTGTTTGCTCCCCCCCCCCCCCCTCCACTGCCACATTTGCCACCTTTCGGGCAGGGATGTGCGGCGAGTTCGGTGGCTGGTGAGGCATTGGCTAGTATCAGAGCCAGATACACACAGGTTACATACGCCACGAATGTTTTAGTGAGAGCAATAATTCTAACACAAGACCTCCTCTGTAACTCTAAACATGTACTCTGTAAAAAAATTTAAAGCGTTGCCTTCGTGGAGATTTCAATTTAAGTACTGAAATTTGGCACCATTCCACGAGTGTGCACAATTTTACAGCGTGACATGTTAGGTATCTATTTACTTGGCATAACATCATCTTTCATATTATACAAAAAAAATCAGGTTATCTTTAGTGTTTTTTTTTTTATATTCATGAAACAGTTTTTTAAAAAACAAAATGCGTTTGAATAGAATAAAAAGTTGAAACGACCACCATTTTATTCCCTAGGGTGTTTGCTAAAACAATATATATATAATGTTTGGGGTAATTTTCTAGCAAAAACAGAGAAGTATCAGCATTGGCCTGGGTGGCAAGGGGTTCATTACCACAAGTAATATAAAAAAATATTATTATATATTGTTTTTAAGGTCATTTACTATATTTTCAAAAAGTGTACTCAAGCAGGTGGCTTAACAGACAAATTGCTGAAGTTTGAAGTTATAAGTAAACCCATGCTTTTACCTTGTAGTTAAGAGGGCTGGGCTGGAAGGGAGTATTTATCTTTTAGACACATGCCCCCTTCTATGACACTGCAGTGAGAAGCGTGTCTCCACTGCAGCATTTTTATTGGACAGCTGGGGCTAATGGCACTTTACCATTGGTCCAAGACTCCAAGCTGTCCATTGAGCTCGAACCCTCTGACAAAGAGTGAGGAGAGGCACTGTGAGCTCAACCTCTCAGTCTGCTGCAGAGTGTGCCAGCTTGTATTTAAGCTGGCCGCTCTGTACGTAGCTTCTGACAGGCTGAGCAAGAAGCCCCGTATCCCTGGAACCATGGGTCTTAGGAGCTCCAAATAGGCTACCTACCCCCCAAATTTGGAGTCTCTGTGACCTTAGGTCCATCCTCAAAGCTCGATTTTTTTAATTTTTTTTTAATGTTCATTGCAGGGGAGTGGTTACCTGTTTTTGACAGGTACCCGTCCTTTGGAAATGTGGCCCCTCTCCTCCTTCCCCCGCCGCCGGCCATTCACAAAGTGCAGCACAGTAGGGAAGCGGCTGTGGAGCCGCAAGGCTTCACTGCCAGTTTCCCTTACAAGGAATGGCGGCAGCAGCACCCGAGAATTTAAAAATCTGCTGGAGTGCTCACATCGCGGGATCCCTGGACAGGTAAGTGTCCTAATATTAAAAGTCAGCAGCTACAGTATTTGTAGCTGCTGACTTTTCATTTTTTGGTGGGGGGCTGGAGCACCGCTTTTACAAAAGTCGATCATTAAACGCGAATATCCACAGATGGATTGAAATTCGCTGCTAAACTAAAGTGAAACTATACTCACCTTGGATCCAGTAATGAGGCGTCCCAGAGCTCCACACTGGCCTCGGTTTTAATTGCCGGGCAGAAGTGATGTTGCTTTCATGCATCGGACTGCAATCAGCTTCGGCATGCCAAATTTCTACAGTGAGCTGCGCAGCTCACTGTACGGGGGCAGAAAGGCAGGTACGTAACTTTAATGTAGATGAGACAAAGCACGTCTCTTCTGAATTGAAAATCTTACCTGATTCCCCTTTTTTCTCCTTTTTTTTTTTTTTTAGCTAGAGTTCCACTTTAGTCTCGGTTCACACTTGATGGAGCCCTGACCAATCCCCAACTAGGATTGGACACTTGATGCTGATTGCGCATCACAATCGCACTCGTTAAGTTAACGATACCCCGAAAACAGGTTGCAAAATGCAGTGTGGTTGGCTGCATCCAGTGTGGCAAAAAAAAAGTGCATGCACCTATTTTGTGTTGGTGCGGTGCGATTTGAGCCATAAAAAACAAATGGACTAAAATCACACTGTAAAGAATCGCATGCGATTAGAACAAGAATGCGGTGTGATTTCTGTCTGAATCGCATGCGGTTTCCCTCACTGCATCAGTGTGAACCAGCAGTTAAGGCTGCATTGGGACAGCTGAATACCTGCAGCTAGTTTGCTGCATTCAGAGGTAGTCAAACACCTTCTCTGGATGCAACAACACTCTGTGCTATTGCTGCATACAGACTGACAGATTAGCTCCAGCCAGTTTGTGTGCAGCCAAAACTCCAGAGAAATGCTGGCCCTGGACGCACGCTGGGTGCATTCAGGGTGAGTTGGAGGCTTTGTTTGCCTCTATGCGCTCAGATGAGCAGTTACATGTGAATGGCAGCGGCACCAGCCATTGATCTGTACTGAGTACAAATCTGACCCCTGCCACTGACAGCTTCAGCTATTCATACACAGTGTGCATTTACAACGGCTGGCAAGAATTTACTGATTCGGGGCAGGATTAAATTCTAAGCCAAATGGTTCCCTCTCTACACTCCTATACCCTGTGCCAAGACCCGTATGGTCTGCCCACAGATCCAGACCTGAACACATAAAGAAGCTTTTTTTAAAAAAAAAAAAAAATTAGCATAGTGATTCGTCCATCTAAACTTCATGTAAATTCATTCTGTGCGAATGGGCTAAAATTAATGTTCTCAGGCTATTTTCTCTACAGATTGAATGTTATTCATTAAAAAAATAGAGAAATACCACATTATGACCACTAGATGGTGCAAAGTAGCATGTTTATTTTTTATTATACTGAGCACCATCTAGTGGCCATTATGATGTATTTTCTCCATCCACAATTTTTACTTCCAATGAAACATTTGATCTGCAGAGAATATATCCTGAGAACATTCGATTTTCTCCCATTTTCACAGAACCAATTTACATGCAGTTTAGATGGATGAACGGCTATGTAAATGTTTTATAAATACATCCTATATGATAAAGTTCTCCTATGCAAAAAAACATTTTAGGGATTCATCTAGCCAGCTCCTGTCCTCGTTTGCCTTAGATACTATCAGAGGGGACTCTCCTGAATGTTACGCTGTTGTCATTTTATTTTCAGTAACTTGGAAATGAAACGCCATCACATGAGACAAAACTGCTGTCTACCGCCGCTAACAAGGTGTGGGTGTATTGTGAAATAACAAGCAGCTGCTGTTTTTTTGCTAAGGAAAGGTTAGTAATACTCTTACTGCTTAAATCATTATTTTTATAGCCTAAGGCTTTAGTATAATTCAAACAGCACGAAACAAGCAATGCACATACTAACATCTAATTATCTTCTGTGCGCATTGAGCGTAATCTACTCATATGACAGGTTCATCGAGATCTGATAAGGCTGAAATAACCCTGATAACAAATTGTATAATTAATGATTTTATTTATTTGTACAGAGTAGTATGCTGAAAATACAAGCAAATAATTATTATATATGTTAATGGGGAACTGCCAGATACCATACATACGTTTTATCTGTCCCTGATTTAGGCTGGCGTCATGTGTGCAATATGGTATCGCACAGCAAATCGTTTTTTTTTTTTTTTTGCTATGCATTATCCCAACACGCAGTGTGACGACTTAATGCACCTTCTAAATGCACATGCATTGCTTTACAATGCATAGATGTACATCGGGGGGCAGTGTGTGTTGAAAAAAAATAATAATCTATATACATGTCCGTTTTAGTTGTGTGTTGGCAGTCCATTCAAAATAAATAGTTGTAACACAAAACACTTTAACACTCAAAATACTGCACATTAAGGGCATGCCTCATTTTTTGGCAGTGCACCACAAGTTTGTCAGAAGGTGTATACCTCAACACACCTTCCAAAGGACTTGCATTGCAGCAAAGCACAAAATTCATCAGGCTGTGAACGGGCCCTTAGTATTTTGAGTAATGCCCCGTACACACGGTCGGAAATTCCGACCACAAAATCCGTCGGATTTTTTCTGACTTATTTTGTCCGACACTGGTGTTGAATACACATAGTCAGACAAAGTTGTCGGAAAATCCGATCATTCTGAACGTGGTGACGTTCGTTGCGTATGACGGAACTACGTAGAGGCTATTAGCCAATAGCTTTGGTCTTGTAATTTGATCTGAGCATGCGTGGCACTCGGTCCGTCGGAATTCTCTACACACGATCAGAAAAAGTCAGATCGGATTTTGTTGTCGAAAAATTTGAGATCCTGCTCTCAAATTTTTTCCGTCAGAAATTTCGACGGAAAAAGTCCGATGGAGCCCACACACGGGCAGATTTCCTGACAACATGGTCCGATCAGACATTTTCCGTCGGAATTTCTGACCGTGTGTATGGGGCATAAGCCCACGTTCACATTAGGCCCGTGTGAAATGTGATTTGACATGTCCAATCGCCAGCTATTGCTGGCAATGGCACCGCCTGAATCGATGCAACGCTGACTTTGCGGCGCCGCACCAATTCCCAAAAGTAGTTCCTTTACTACTTTTGGCGACTTTGGGGGAGATTTGAATAGACATTTGTGCAAGAACCCACACAGATGTCTGTCAAATCACCGACTTCGCATTGCCGGTGTCCTGTCGAGAAAGGTCCCCCGTCGGATAGTGTCCGCCCTATACTGCTTGCGCAGTACGGAGTACAAAGGAGATGCCGAAAGTCTCCGAACACGAACAGCTGTTCATCAGCTGTAAAGGGCGCCTGCGCAATTACGACTACATTGTGCCACACGCTCCCGATGCTTGTGCAACTCTGCAAGGGGCGGGCGTAGGGGCGGATGCATACACAAGAGACCGCATGATGGGCCGAGCTCAAACTATAGGGGTGTATTTCTCAAAAGGGGCGGATCTTTGCGGGCGTGTTTACACAACTCAAGGGTGGGTTTTGCAATGTTGATGAGCGGGTTCGCTGGACCTATTTAACTACCTAACACAAGCAATTTGCCACGGTATTAATACATCCGCCCCTTTGAGAAATCCACCCCCATCGTATGAGCTCTGCCCATCATGCGGCCTCTTCTGTATGCATCCGCCCCTACACCCGCCCCTTGCAGAGTTGCATGAGCATTGGGAGCGCGTGGGAGCGTGTGGCACAATGTAGTCTTAATTGCGCAGGCGCGTGTACAGCTGATGAACAGCTGTTCATGTTCGGACACTTTCGGCCTCTCCTTTGTCCTCCGTACTGCGCAAGCACTGTGCCTGCGCAGTACAGGGCGGACACTATCCGTCGGGTGACCTTTCTCGTCAGAACACCGGTTTGAAATCGTGTGAGTTCACATAGCTGTTCATCCATCTAAACTGCATGTAAATTGGTTCTGGGCAATGTTTCAAATGTTTCACTGGAAGCAAAAATTATGAATGGGAAAAATACATCATAATGGGCACTAGATGGTGCTCAGTATAATAAAAAATAAACACGCTACTTTGCGCCATCTAGTGGTCAGAATGTGGTACTGCTCAATTCTTTTATTGAATAACATTCAATCTGTAGAGGAAATAGCCTGAGAACATTAATTTTAGCCCATTCGCACAGAATGAATTTACATGAAGTTTAGAAGGATGAATCTCTATGCTAATTTTTATTTAAAAAAAAAGCTTCTTTATGTGTTCAGGCCTGGATCTGTGGGCAGACCATACGGGTCTTCGCACAGGGTATAGGAGTGTAGAGAGGGCACCATTTGGCTTGGAATTAAATCCTGTCCCCAATCAGTAAACTCCAAAAAAAATTCCCCTCTGGATGATCTATGTACATTAGAAGGAGTGTAACAAACTTT
This sequence comes from Lithobates sylvaticus, assembly GCA_028564925.1. Lineage (NCBI taxonomy): Eukaryota > Metazoa > Chordata > Amphibia > Anura > Ranidae > Lithobates > Lithobates sylvaticus. The sequence goes on from CM053027.1 coordinate 69,256,156, forward strand.
GTTGCAGATTCCTACCTTTTGTTATTCTGAAGAAATCCCTGTGTATTTGTCTGTGTCCATGTGGAAGGTGAATCCAATGGGAGTGGTTTCATAATTATTCACCAGCTGCAACACCTGCAGGATTCGAATAAGGAAAATTGCAGGGTCTGCATCCCTTTAGATGTGATTTCCTATTGGGAGTATGTCATAAAAAAAATTAAAAAATTTTTTTTTGTTGCAGGGGATGTCTGACATCTGACTTGTATCTTAGTGCAGACTTCTGGGAAAATCAGGGAGCCAATCACACAAGCAGGAAGGAATGTTTCTGGGGGGCGTTCTGTACACATTCTGTGTACAGAACACCTCCAGGTAGCCATATTGCATTGCATTTTACAGAAAATGACAGAGCTGCTGATTGAAAAGGAAAGGTAATTTTTAATAACATTCAGTTACAATATGACTTGTGTCACAATTGTATACTTTTTATTATTTTTTTTTTATTTGCTATTTTTTTTCCCACAAAAGTGGAGTTACCCTTTAATAAAGTTCTAACGTGGCCAGTTTATATTTCTAAGTTCCAAGTACAGGGCTCTTCCCACACACACATTATCAGGTGTGACTTTACAGTTAAATTCAGAAAATAAAAAGGAAAAGAAAAACGTGAACACCCACAGGCTTACTCTCAAAGTGAATTTATTAAAGTGGTTGTAAAACTCATTACAACCACTTTAACCTACAGGTAAGCCTAGATTAAGGCTTACCTGTAGGTGCAAGAAATATCTCCCAAACCTAAAAGGTTTAGGAGATATTTGCAGAAATAGCGGCACCGATGTCTATGGCGCATGCGCTGTAGACATTGGGCGCAGGTGCACTGAGTGTGCCGTTTCTAACAGCGATCATGCCATTATTGGCGGGAACCAAAGTGACATCATCGCGGCTCAGGCCAGTCACAGCGCCGGAGCCGCGATACCCGGAAGTCACTCCGGGATAGATGGCGGTGTCGGAGGAGGCGAACTAGGACCGATTCGGGGGGGCTTCGATCTCAGGTAAGTAATTCATAATGAGCTAGTATGCTATGCATACTAGCTCATTATGCCTTTGTCTTGCAGGGTGTACTTTTTTTTTAGAGGCTTTACTTCCTCTTTAAAGAAACAGCATAGCGATGTGCGATGTTTTTTGGGGGGTACTGTCTGAGGTGGGATGAGTCCTGCAATCTAGAAGGGTACGGCAATATTGAGGGACACTGCACTTTATTGGAGACAGTCATAATGCACCACATGCACATCGCTATGGTGTTTCTTTAATAAATTCACTTTGAGAGTAAGCCTGTGGGTGTTTACATTTTTTTTTTTTCTGAATAATAGGCATTGTGAATACACCCTGCCCAAATGACAGGTGGCACCCCAATCTAAACAATATCAGACTCCCAGTCAAATTTTTTTTTTTTTAGACTTTACAGTTGAACCAGGATAAAAAAGGGATTTATCTTTGGCTTACCTGTCTGTCTCATGGAGGTGGAGTACAGACTACAGAGGGTGCAGTGTGAGCTTATCAGGCATATTCTTTGATGAAAAAGTGAATGAACGTTTCATAGGATTCTAAAAATAGAAAAATCACATCCACTCAAAGAAGATTTATTACATTCTGTAATGCAAATATACCTAGCCTTGTGCCCTACAGTATACTTCGGGGGCTATTTACTAAAGGCAAATCCACTTTGCACTACAAGTGCACTGCAAGTGAAATTGGAAGTTGCTGTAGATCTGAGGGGGACATGCAAGGAAAATACAAAAAACTGTATTTTAGCTTGCGCGTGATTGGATGATAAAATCAGCAGAGCTTCCCCTCATTTCAGAGCTCCCCCTCAGATCTACAGAGATCTACAGCGTCTGCACTTACAAGTGTACTTGCAGTGCACTTCAAATATCTCTTCTCCTCGGCTCAAATACAATACAACAGCCTTCTCACTCAGTTCTCAGGAATGCGCTTTGCCAGTAATCCAACCTCCAGCACAAAATGAATCAGCTGATTGTAAGATTTACTTTGAGTTGACCTTTTGTTTCATTACAGTGGCGTCACTAAGGTTGGTGTCACCCGGTGCGAAAAAAATGGTGTCACCACCCCACCAACTATAGTCCCCCCTCAGTACAGACCCCCTCCTCTAACTACATACCCCCCTCCCGCAATATAGATCCCCCTCCCTTAGTACAGACCCCTCCACTAAGTACAGACCACCCTCCATCAATATAGACCCCTCTCCCTCAGTATAAACCTCCCCCTCAGTACAGACACCCCCTCAGTGCAAACCCCTCCATCAGCACAGATACCCCCACCTCAGCGCAGACCCCCCATTGGTACAGACACCCCCACCTCAGTGCAGACCCCCCTCTATCAGTACAGACACCCCCACCTCAGTGCAGATTCCCCCCTCAGTACAGACACCCCCACCTCAGTGCAGACCCCCCCTCAGTACAGACCCCCCCAGCAGTACAGACCCCCCCCCCCCACCAGTGCAGACACCCCCCAGTGCAGACACCCCCCTCAGTACAGACACCCCCCCCTCGGTGCAGACCCCCCTCAGTACAGACACCCCCCCATCAGTGCAGACCCCCTCAGTTACAGACCCCCTATCAGTGCAGACCCCCCAGCAGTACAAACCCCCCCCCAGTGCAGACCCCCAGTGCAGACACCCCCAGCAGTATAGACACCCCCACTCAGTGCAGACCCCCCCCCCCAGCAGTACAGACACCCCCCAGTGCAGACCACCCTCAGTACAGACACCCCCCCTGGGTGCAGACACCCCCTCAGTGCAGACACCCCCCTCAGTGCAGACACCCCCCTCAGTGCAGACACCCCCCCCAGTGCAGACCCCCCAGTGCAGACACCCCCCAGTACAGACACCCCCCAGTGTAGACCCCCCAGTAAAGACACCCCCAGCAGTACAGACACCCCCCCTCAGTGCAGACCCCCCCAGCAGAACAGACACCCTCCCCCCTCAGTGCAGACCCCCCCAGCAGTACAGACACCCCCCACCAGTATAGACGCCCCCCTTACAGACCTCAGAACAGCAGATACACACACAGCGGTGTGTGTCCCTCGAGCTCGCTCTCCTCCTCCTATGTGGATGTAAACAGAGAGGAGGGGGAGGCGGCTTTGTTCTGCTCAGCTGAGGGACACAGCCGCGGCGCGAGGCACAGGGCCGCGGGCGGTGTTACCGTTGCTGCTACCCACGGGTGTCACCCCTATGGTTGGGGTCACCCGGGTGCGGCCCGCACCCCCTGCACCCGCCTAGCAACGCCACTGTTTCATTAGAACTTTAACGAATTACTGAATCATGTCAAATTCATTCGTTTTATTGGCTATAATATCTTTTGTATTAGTTGAAATTCGTTATTTTTTTAAGATGCAAAATTCGTCCGAATTTCGATTTGTTACGAAACAAATTGCACAGGTCTAATGTGTATGCCCGGCCAAGCATATGACTTCGCTATGGGCTCTAGCCCGATATCTTTTGTAGACCCAGCAACACCCGTGGTGGGGGCCCTTCATGGTTATTTGCACCGGGGCCCTGAAGATTCTAGTTACCCTTTGGTATAACTATAATATGTAGATAAATATATTCTTTTAACATTTGTATGGTTTTTAAATACATAGCTCAGTGTGTCAGCAAACATACATTTCTTGAATGGTAAATAAGTCGAAAAGTTAAATTCAGAGTTCATTTATGTGACAGATTGCACAGCAATGTTTTTCCAGTTAACAAAATGATGAGCTGGAATGGATTAGGTGCTAAGAGCCAATCTTTGTTTCTACAAAGCCCTGAGTCAGCAGGATCATTGTAATGGGGAATAATGCCGCCTTGTTACAGCACGGCTGAAGTCTTCAGTCCTGCCTGTCAGGATAATATCCTGTAATTGGATAAGACATATCTCATTGAAAAACAGATACATTTCCCTGTTTGTTTCTGCAAATCATCACAGCTTTCCATGATAAATAATGCATTAAACTGTAACAAATTGGATAACATGGAAATATATTGAAGTTACAAAATTACATGAACTCCTTGCTTTTGTTTAAATTGGTCTTTACAGCGGTATTAAACCCAAAACCAAAAATGTAATATATTGCAGCTTACCAATCCTTAGCTTTTCCCCCCTCTGTTTTCAGATGATGATCTTGACGGTAAGTCCCGGTTAACACCCATGCGACCAAAAGAAGAGTCCTGCACCATTTTGGTGCGAATGCGATGCAAATTCAGCCATACAATCTGTATGGCTGAAATTGCATTGCACAGACATCACAGTGCAAACATAGGCGTGCGCACAGGGTGTGCATCACCCTGTGCAGTGCTGATTTCCCCTGTTTCCTGGCGCCCCCTGTCTTCCCCCTACACTACTGCCAGCTTCCCTCCTCTCCTCTACCTCTGGCTGCTGCAGGGAATGTTTCAGGATTCAGAGCAGGGGAAGGGGCTAGTTAATATTGCATTTACCAGCTCCTTCCATTTTCTGAATGAACACAGTATGTGATCTGTACGCTCCTGTGTTCATTCTTAAAGTGGTTGTAAACCTTTACAAACCACTTTGACCTACAGGTAAGCCTAGATTAAGGCTTACCTGTAGGTCCAAAAAATATCTCCTAAACCTACACGGTTTAGGAGATATTTGCCAAAAGACAGGCACCGATGTCTATGGCGCATGCGCCGCAGACAGCGGCATGCAGGCGCACTGAGTGTGCCGCTGTTCACGGTGATATGCCGCAAGTGGTGGCTCCGTCGAATGACAGCGCCGGTGCAGCGAGACCCACCAAGAAGATGGAGGCTCCATAAACAAGGGGACAGCGGTGACTTCGCTGGCTCCTGTGTCAGGTAAGTGACACATAATGGACTACTATGCGATGCAGGGAAACAAAGAGGAAGTAAACCCATCAGGGTTTTAACTAAAGCATAGTAAACTATGTGAGTGAACAGGGAGCTGCTCAGAGCACTTCCCATTAGTTCACTGTCCAGTGCAGCTGAGGCTACAGAGAAAAAGACTGGGAAAATAAAAAACTAACACCAATCTATGCTCTACTGACACCATCCACTGCTCTGCTGATATACACACACATGTGTTTGTGCTCTGGGGTGCACACTCTAATGCAATAGGCTGCACACACCAATGGCTGTGAATCACATACAATGTCTAACATCAGACCAGTGACCAGCCTTACACACCTCTGGTATTATGCCCCATACACACGGTCGGATTTTCACGACGGAAAATGTCCTATCGGACAATGTTGTCGGAAATTCCAACCGTATGTAGGCTCCATCGGACTTTTTCCGTCGGATTTTCCGACGGACAAAGTTTTATCTCCTGCTCTCAAATTTTCCGACAAAAAAGTCCTATCTGACTTTTTCCGATCGTGTGTAGCGAATTCCGACAGACAAAGTGCCACGCATGCTCAGATCACATTACAAGACCAAAGCTATTGGCTACTAGCCTCTACGTAGTCCCGTTGTACGCAACGAACGTCACCACGTTCAGGATGATCGGATTTTCTGACAACTTTGTCCGACCGTGTGTATGCAACACCGATGTCGGACAAAATCCGTCGGTAAAAATCGACGGATATTGTGGTTGGAATTTCTGACCGTGTGTACGGGGCATTAGAGTGTCTCCACCATGGATGAGGGAGCAATATAGACACCTTTTGGATAGAAGCATTGTCAGTCTGGGTAAAGGGGATTGTTAGAGGTACTAGCACATTTAAATACACTAACAAATTAAACCCAAACTCCAGATAATACTTTATAATAAGTTACAGCAAACTTGTTCTGTTCCTTTTGGGATAATGGTTTTACATAAATAAATAAAAACTGACCATTTCCAGTGTTAAATGGTCTATCTCATCTATGTAACTGCAAGAGAGCTTTTCCTGTTGAAAAAGAACAGACTTAGCCCACGTTCACATCGGGTCGATTTGGCATGTGATTTGTCATGTCAAATCGCATGCCAAATCTGCGGCTATTGCCGGCAATGGCACCGTCTGAATTGGTCCGGACGCCAATTTTGCGGAGCTGCACTGATTCCCAAAAGTAGTTCCTGTACTACTTTTGGCAACTTCGGGGGCGATTTATATAGACAGGAGCCCGCAGCTGAACACGCACGATTTCTAACCAGCAGTCAGTGTGAACCTAGGTTAAAGCCTGGTACCCAGCAGGGCTAAACGAAAAAAAACTGACCACTCAGGAGGAGCCGCTGTACTAGCTACCTGATGTTAGTACAGCTATCTGCCCTGCTGTTCTATTGTGTTCTGACAGGGGGTTACCCCAGAACATTCTGGTCAGCGCTCTCAGCCATTGGCTGAGAGCGCTGATCAGCAGATCTGATCCGCAGATTTTTCTGGTCATGCCCCTTCAACAGAAGCCGGTTGAACGACCGGTTGTATCAGACCAGCTGCCGTACACATGGGCCGAATGTCAGCTGGTTTCTATTGAACCAGCTGATGCCGACCGGACATTCGGCCCGTGTGTACTTTACGGGCCAAATCATTAGATGAAAATAGAAAATAGAAGAAAAAATAGAAGAAAGCCTGAAAAAGGAAACAAATGCAGCCATCAAATCTAATAATTGGTAAGGTGCAATATAACCACTTGTGGACCGTCCCATGCATATATATGGCGACGGGGTGTCTGCTCTGCACTGGATTATGTACACGCATGCACACACCGTCTGTGCTGTCATTCGGTACAGCACAAGCCAATCAGCAGGTCCTGGTCAATGAGTTATGGCTGGGATCTGCTGATTGGCCTAGCGAATCACAGTACAAAGCCCTGTGTTTACTAACAACATAGGACTGTGTACACAGAGCAGAGATATGGCTGTTTTTTTTCCCTGCAAGGAAAAATCAGCCACATACACTATTAAAAGCAGGACATATTGCACACATTACGCTTGTTAGGCACACTGTAAACCCTTTTATTGCCCCTAGATGTTACCCCCCTTCCCAGCCAGTGTCATTAGTACAGTGACAGTGTATAGTATTAGCACTGGTCATCAGTGTTGGTCATCTTACTTTAAAAAAGTAATTAGTTAAGTTACAAATTACTTCTCCAAAAAGTAATTGCGTTAGTAACTCAGTTACTACATTGGAAAAGTAATTAGTTACGCAGCAAAGTAACTGACTTTTTTTTTAAATATTCTATACGTGTAACTAAGGGGGGGTTCTAGTATTACTGTAACCAAGGGGCACATTTATTATTATTGTTATATAGCGTGTAACCAAGGGGCTGCTCTATTATTACTCAACCAAGGGGCAGATCTGTTATAGCGTGTAAGCAAGTGGCAGGTCTATTATTATTATATCGTGTAAGGGGCGGATGGCTACAGAAGAGGGCTAATGTTAAATTAATGGGCAGAGCTCGATATATAACAATAATAATAAATGCGCCCCTTGGTTACAGTAATACTAGACCCGCCCCTTACTTACACGATAGACGCCCCTTGCAGAGTAAAAAAAAACAATTACATGTTAACTGCACCTGCGCGGTGTAGAGTTCACTCAGAGCTGTTTAGGTTCGGCAATTTTCGTAAGCTCCGTAGTCCTTCGTACTGCGCAAGCCCTGCGCCTGCGCAGTACAGGGGGTCCTTATCCGGCGGGGAACTTTTTCGGCAGGACACCGGAATTACACTACTGCCATCTAGTGGCGGTAGATGTAATTGGGGTAACACCAAAGTAATGGGAACTGAGTTACCATGAGGGGAAAAGTAATCAGTTAGATTACTCGTTACCCTCTAAAGTAACTGCGTTAGGTAACTCAGTTTTTTTAACTCAGTTACTTACATCACTGCTGGTCATTGTATTAGTGTCACTGGTGATGTCAGTGTCAGTTATTCAGTTCCCACTCAGTGTCAGTTAGTGTCAGCCTGCCCACTATATTCCCATTATAAGTCGCTGATTATCGCCATTACTAGTATAAAAAAACAAAAAGAAATTCCAGTATTTATACCATCATTTGTAGAGGTTTTAACTTTATGCAAACCAAATATATACGCTTAATCGGATTTTTTTTTTACCAAAGACATGTTTTTTTACCTAAGACATTATAAGCCCAGTGGTGATCAAATGCCACCAAAAGAAAGCTTTATTTGCATGAAAACATTGGTAACAATTTCACTTTTGTACAGCATTGCATGCGCAATTACCAGTTAAACTAGCACAGTGCCAAACAGCAAAAAATGCTCTGGTCATGAAGGGGGTAAAACCTTCCAGAGCTCAAGTGGTTAATAAATATTTGCTTTTGGGTTTAAAGTAATTGTAAAGTCTTGTTTTTTTTTTCTCTAAAAACAACAAACATGTTATTCTTACCTGCTCTCTTGCAGTGGATTTGCACAGAGCACCCTGGATCCTCCTCTTCTTGGGTCCGTCTTCTGTGCCCCTGGCCCCTCTTTCCTGTCGAGTGCCCCCACAGCAAGCAGCTTGCTATGGGGGCACCCGAATCAAGTCACAGCTTCCTGTGTCCATTCAGACACGGAGCCCTGACCCACCCTCCCCCCCTTTTTCCTGATTGGCTGACTGACTTGGCGCCCCTGCTGTGTCTCAGCCAATCAGGCGGAGCGTCTTGGACGGCCAAGACACTTGTGGACATCACTGGAGAGAGATGGGGCTCCGGTAAGTATTAGGGGGGCTGAGGGGGGACCAGTACACAGAAGGTTTTTTATCTTAATACATAGAATGCATTAAGATAGAAAAAAACCTTCTGCCTTTACAACTCCATTAATACCACTTTAATGTATGCAGGGACACCAAGCATCTTGGTAAAGCTCACACCAGCCCTGTTGGGTTGCGTTGAACAACCTTGTACTCCCAACACATAGACAATGCCTATGTTTTAATGCTTCAGTTCACATCAATGAGCTGCGCTGGTGTGCGCTGGAAAAAGTAGGACATGTTGCATTATTATGCAGAACATTCCAACGTGCTATGATTTACCGCAAAGTCTTTCCATGCAGTTATTTGAGGTTAAAAAAAAAAGGAAAAAACAAGCATGGAGATGTGTTTTACAGTATATTGCAGCGTATGTTTACAACTTACACCAGTGGGCGTTTTGCCCACTCTGATGTGCACCCGCTGGTGTGAAGGAGCCTTTACCTCCTTTTCCTTCCCTTTGCTTTGACAGCTGTCATCACCAGCCCAGGGCATTGTCAACATTTCTCTCTTTATTTCTCTCTCTCTGCGTGTTTGCAGACCAGGACGGGGAAACAAGGAAAAACAATGAAAGCACCAGGAATCCTTTTAGATATGTATTCTACTGTCTGAAATCACTTGAGTTGGGAGTGAATCAGAACACCTTTCTAGTTGTTTAACCGCTTCAGCCCCAGAAGATTTTACCCCCTTCCTGACCAGAGCACTTTTTGCGATACGGCACTGCGTCGCTTTAACTGACAATTGCGCGGTCGTGCGACGCTGCACCCAAACAAAATTGGCATCCTTTTTTTTCCCCCACTAATAGAGCTTTCTTTTGGTGGTATTTGATCAACTCTGCGGTTTTTATTTTTTGCGCTATAAACTAAAAAATGCGATCATTTTGAAAAAAACACAATATTTTTTACTTTTTGCTATAATAAATATCCCCCAAAATATATCAAAAAACAATTTTTTTCCTCAGTTTAGGCCGATATGTATTCTTCTACATATTTTTGGTAAAAAAAATAGCAATAAGCGTATATTGATTGGTTTGCGCAAAAGTTATAGTGTCTACAAAATTGGGGATTGTTTTATGCCATTTTTATTATACTTTTTTTTTTTACTAATAATGGCGGCGATCTGCGATTTTTATCGGGACTGCTACATTATGCCGGACACGTTGGACAATTTTGACACATTTTAGGGACCATTGGCATTTTTACAGCGATCAGTGTTATAAAAATGCATTGATTACTGTAAAAAATGTCACTGGCAGGAAAGGGGTTAACACTAGGGGGCGATCAAGGGGTTAATTGTGTTCCCTAGTGTGTGTTTCTAACTGAAGGGGGAAGGGACTGTGTAGGGGAGATGACAGATCGCTGTTCATACTCTGTATGAACAGACGATCTGTCTTTTCTCCTCTCTGAGAACACGAAACTGTGTGTTTACACACACAGATCCCGGTTCTCCGTGTGCCCTGAGCGATCGCGGGTGCCCGGAGGTGATTGTGACCGCTCCGTGGGCAAGCACTAGGCCCTAACATTGTTACATAACATTGTTTCGCCCAGCCGTGCCATTCGGCAAGTGGTTAAATTCAGTTTCTCCAGTGCAATCTTGGTAGGATTTATATTTTCTGCACGTTCTGCTGTTCATCGAGGTCCCAGCTAGGCTAGCTAGGGGGTCAGAGTCATAACTAGAATCTTCAGGGCTCCAGTGCAAGAAACCATGAAGGGCCCCTCTGGTCCCACTGATTTTGGGCCCTTTACCACCATTGCAGGGCTCTTTATTATGGACCTGCGGGGGGACCCTTTCACATGTTCTGCAGCCGGCCCCTCTTCTGCCATCTTGGGTAGGGTCATCACCTTTTCTTCAAGCCAAACCTGAATACTTTAGCGGCACACTGCAAATTTTATTGTAGTATACACTATACATATATTTTGTGAGTCCATAGAGTTCCTCCCTTACATCAGAGTCCGCAGAGCCGCCCTTATATCAGAGTCCGCAGAGCCGCCCTTATATCAGAGTCTGCATAGCCCCCTTACATCAGAGTCCGCATAATTTCACTGTTAGGGGGAGCTCTGTGGACTCCAAAGTAAAGGGAAACTCTGATGTAAGGGTTGCTTTGGAAACCCTCATATAAGTGGGTCTCTGATGTAAGGGGGAAAGCTGTGGACTGGTGTAAAGGGGACTTCTGATGTAAGGGGGTCTCTTCTCAACAAAGCCCCCCTTACATGAGAGTCCATAGAGCACTCCTTACATCTGAGTCCCTCTTACATTCGTTTTCTCAGGTCCAGGAGAGGGGGAGGTGAGACACTTCATAGTTACATAGTTACATAGTAGGTGAGGTTGAAAAAAGACACAAGTCCATCAAGTCCAACCTATGTGTGTGATTATATGTCAGTATTACATTGTATATCCCTGTATGTTGTGGTCGTTCAGGTGCTTATCTAATAGTTTTTTGAAACTATCGATGCTCCCCGCTGATACCACTGCCTGTGGAAGGGAATTCCACATCCTTGCCGCTCTTACAGTAAAGAACCCTCTACGTAGTTTAAGGTCAAACCTCTTTTCTTCTAATTTTAATGAATGGCCAAATGTCTCGTTAAACTCCCTTCCGCGAAAAAGGTTTATCCCTATTGTGGGGTCACACCAGTACGGTATTTGTAAATTGAAATTATATCCCCTCTCAAGCGTCTCTTCTCCAGAGAGAATAAGTTCAGCGCTCACAACCTTTCCTCATAACTAACATCCTCCAGACCCTTTATTAGCTTTGTTGCCCTTGTTTGTACTCGCTCCATTTCCAGTACATCCCTCCTGAGGACTGGTGCCCAGAACTGGACAGCATACTCTAGGTGTGGCCTCACCAGAGTCTTGTAGAGCGGGAGAATTATCGTTTTATCTCTGGAGTTGATCCCCTTTTTAATGCATGCCAATATTCTGTTTGCTTTGTTAGCAGCAGCTTGGCATTGCATGCCAATGCTGAGCCTACCATCTACTATGACCCCCAGGTCCTTTTCCATCCTAGATTCCCGCAGAGGTTCTCCCCCCCAGTGTATAGATTGCATTCATATTTTTCCCACCCAAATGCATTATTTTTCTACATTAAACCTCATTTGCCATGTCGGTGCCCACCCCATTAATTTGTTCAGATCTTTTTGCAAGATTTCCACATCCTGCAGCGAAGTTATTGCTCTGCTTAGCTTAGTATTGTCCGCAAATACAGAGATTGAACTGTTTACCCCACCCTCCAGGTCATTTATAAATAAATTAAATAGGATTGGTCCCAGCACCGAACCTTGGGGGGCCCCACTACACACCCCTGACCATTCCGAGTACTCCCCATTTATCACCACCCTCTGAATTCGCTCTTGTAGACAGTTTTCAGTCCATGTACTCACCCTATGGTCCATGCCAACGGACATTTTTTTGTACAGTAAACGTTTATGGGGAACAAATGCTTTTGCAAAATCCAGATATACCACGTCTACGGGCCTTCCTTTAGCTAGATGACAACTCACCTCCTCATAAAAGGTTAATAGATTGGATTGGCAAGAACAATTCTTCATGAATGCATGCTGAATACTGCTAATGATACCATTCTCATTACTATAATCTTGTATATAGTCCCTTATCACCCCCTCCAAGTGCTTGCATACTATTGATCTTAGGCTAATTGGTCTGTAATTCCCAGGGATGTATTTTGGGCTCTTTTTGAAAAATTGGTGCTACATTGGCTTTTCTCCAATCAGCTGGTACCATTCCAGTCAGTAAACTGTCAGTAAAAATTACGAACAATGGTCTGGCAATTACTTGACTGAGTTCCTTAAGTACTCTCGGGTGCAAGCCATCTGGTTCCGGTGATTTATTAATGTTGTTTCCCAAGTCTAATTTTAATTCTGTCCTCTGTTAACCATGGAGGTGCTTCCTGTGATGTGACTCCTGTGATGTGGTTACTGAAGCCCCCCGATTCCCTCGTGAAGACAGAGGAGAAGAATAAATTCAATACCTTTGCCATCTCCCCATCCTTTGTAACCAGATGACCTTCCTCATTCTTTATGGGGCCAATATGGTCTGTCCTCATTTTTTACTGTTTACATACTTAAAGAATTTCATGGGATTTTTTTGCTTTCCTCCGCTATGTGTCTTTCGTGTTCTATCTTAGCCGCCCTAATTGCACCCTTACATTTCTTGTTGCATTCCTTATAAAGTCTGAATGCTGATGATGATCCTTCAACCTTGCAGCCAGGCCTTCTCCTTTACTTTTGTTCGCTCTTTTAAATTTATTACCCAATGGGATGCATTGGCTAATGCCCTTGTTTATTATGCTCTTAAAGCAAACCCATCTCTTCTGTTCTTTGTTCCTAAGATTTTATCCCAGTTTATGCCTTCTAGCAAGGGTCGTAGTTTAGGGAAGTTCACGGTTTTGAAATTCAGTGTCTTTGTATTCCCCTTATGTTTCCTATTTTTGTGATTTATACTAAAGCCAATTGACCTGAAATTGCTGTTTCCTAAATTGCCCCGTATTTCCACATCCATGATCAGTAAACAGTAGATCCAGTAACGCTTTATTTCTAATTGGTGCGTCTACCATCTGAACCATGAAACTGTCCTTCAAGACATTTAGGAACTGGCGAGCCTTAGACGAATGCGTGGTTCCCTCCGCCCAGTCTATGTCTGGATAATTAAAATCCCCCATTATGATAACACTTCTCATCCTTGCTGCTAATCCAAATTGTGATAGGAGATCCGTCTCCCCTCCTCTATAGTACTGGTGATCGACTGAGAAGTCGGCCTAGTCCTCCAGGAACCCAAACCCCTCCTTACTACACCAGTTCCTCAGCCACTTGTTTACTTCCCTAATCTCCCTCTGCCTTTCTGGTGTGGCTCGATGTACCGGTAGTATTCAGTCACCATGGATGATTAGCTCATTTACCTTTAGGAAGGAAGGAGGCTCAGGCAGTCTGCATATTCTCCATGATCTGATTCCCACTCATTACCTTTTTTAGAACAGCAAGGCTGATTATTGGAGTGTCGGGGATGCACACAGAAGGAGAGGGGCAGGAGGAGGAGCACATCCAGCTCTCGCTTCTCCCATCCGTGCGAGGCAGGGGGAGTGGGGGGGGAGGCAACTGTGAGTACTGGGTCTGGGCAGTGTACGAAAGAGTGTACCAGACCCCCCCCCCCCCCCCAGTGGTGCAATGCCAGGGCCTGGTAGCACTTTTGCAACCCTGGTACTTCCGCCACTGTAGGGGGCCTATTTTGCTGAAAGTTGCTTGGGCTGACTGAGGGACTTTTATCTGGGGATATGGTATATTATCACTAGAAAAGGTGTCTGGAAGATATTGGAAGGAGGGGTCCAACTATCCAAGGACATTAGTGAGTACAGACTGGAGAGAGAGATCCTGCAGAAAGTTTAGTGTCCTCAAATTGCTGCTAAAGTTACTGGAGTATCCCATTGTTTTAAAAAAAAAAAAGTTACTGGAGTATCCCACAGTTACCCTACTCCTATGCAAATTCAAGTTCTTCAATAAAGCATCAGAAAAGCATACCCCTAGACTGTTTATTGAGCCAAAGGAGTGAATGTGACTGTGTGCCTGCAACTACAGCAGAAGACCCTAGGGGCCTTAAACTGTGTGTAGGTGGAGTGCAACATGGTGCAATGGCAATAACCCACACAGTCCAAGTATAATAAAAAAGAACTTGCATTGAAATAATGCAAGGACAGTTCACAACAAACGCAGTATAAAGGCCACCCAACCGCGAACACTCACAGATTCAGCAGCATGTAGAGCAAGTTTCAGCCAAACTGACAGCACCTGTTATGAGGGGCAGAGTGTGCGGCCTAGCAGTCTTTCGCCCAAACAGGAAAATGTCTAGAGAAGTTGCAAGCCCTATGATTTCCCTCCTCATCAGAAACCTTTCTCTGCCACTAGTTTTATCCCTACCTGTCCCTACTCTACCCACTTGCAAGCCAGGGCCTTAAATAGGATCTGCCTGACCCAAGATGGCTGCTAAAGTCACATGGTGCGGCAGCATCTAATTGGATCGGTTCCACAGTGACACAGGGAACAATAGAGGAACCATGTTCCTCATGGCTTCCTCTCCAACTGCAATGTCACTACGAAATAGCGTCACCTGCAGTGGAGAGAGTAGACTGTGCCTGCCTACATGTGGGCTCCTGTGGGAGTGAGCACTAGAGAGGGTTTTAATCAGGCAACCAAAATAACTTCTTATCTGATACCTTTTCTGTAGCCAGAGTTAAAATTTCTTCCTGTAAATATTTATTTCATAACCTTTAGTGCTCATTCAAACTGCCTTTGTTTAAGTCCAGCTCCGACCGCCCAGTCTGTACATATCAATGACAGGCTGAGAGGTTTTATAGCTGTCTGCATTTAATTACACCTGCAGTTAGTGATGGGTAAATGGACCTGGAAACAAACAGTTTGGATAAAGAGCCACTTATCTGTCCATAGTCGCTTAACCACTTGAAGGACAGTTGTGGTCAGTTTCAGCCTGTCATCATCCCTCCCAGCCAGGGCCAGGACAAGGGATGGGCGGGAGGGATGGCTGCCCTGGGCACTGTGGTATCATGTGAGGTGGGGGGGTTATGGGAGGGGGAATTTGGAGGTGGCAGGGGGTAAGAATTGTTCTAGGAGGGGAAATTTGGGGGGGGGGGGGGGTGTTAGGAGTGGTGATTTAGGGGGATTTGTGTTGGGAGGGGGGATGGGGAAGAGGATTTGTGCTAGGAGCAGTGTTGGTCATCTTACTTTAAAAAAGTAATTAGTTAAGTTACAAATTACTTCTCCCAAAAAGTAATTGCGTTAGTAACTCAGTTACTACATTGGAAAAGTAATTAGTTACACAGCAAAGTAACTGACTTTTTTTTTTAAATATTCTATACGTGTAACTAAGGGGTGGGTCTAGTATTACTGTAAGCAAGGGGAGCATTTATTATTATTGTTATATATCGTGTAACCAAGGAGCTGCTCTATTATTACTCTAACCAAGGGGCAGATCTGTTATAGCGTGTAAGCACGGGGCGGGTCTATTATTATTATATGGTGTAAGGGGCGGATGGCTACAGAAGAGGGCGAATGTTAAATTAATGGGCAGAGCTTGATATATAACAATATTAATAAATGCGCCCCTTGGTTACAGTAATACTAGACCCGCCCCTTACTTACACGATAGACGCCCCTTGCAGAGTAGCACGAGCATCAGGAGCGTGCGGCATCGCCTCGTACAATTACATGTTAACCACTTCCCGACCGCCCCCTGTATATTTACGTCGGCAGAATGGCACGTACAGGCAGAATCACGTACCTGTACGTGACATTCTTCCGGCGGTTGGGGGGTCCGATCGGACCCCCCTCCGCCGGCGGGGACGGTCGGGATCGCTTCAGGAGCGATCCGGGACGAGGGGACGGCCAGTGGTTTCTGGCCACCCCCTCGCGATCGCTCCTGGCCAATGAGAAACTTCCCCTTCCTGTCTATTGTATAGACAGGAAGGCGGAAGTGATGTCACGCTCGGTGCGCCGGTCTATGTGACCGGAGACGCCGAGCGGCGAACATGTACAGGTTACAGTGTATCATTACCGCTCACTGACTGGTTGCTAGAGGTTACAGCACACATTACGGCTCACTGATTAGTTGCTAGAAGTTACAGCACATGATTTCTGCTTGTTGATTGGTTGAATTTAAACCAGGATAGTTGGCAAGTATGAGGTAGCTGCTTTGGGCCCCACAACAATGACAGGGCCCGGGGCAGCTGCCCCTTTTGCCCTGCCTTAATAACGGCCCTGCCTGTGATAGCAGGCAGAGGTTCTTCTTCTGGCACCCACTGCCACATTTGAAAACATCATGGCTCTGCCCACACAGCCGCATTATTCATTCACAGGAAATAATTCACAGGAATCTGTGATTGAGAAAGCTACAAGTCCCGCCTGACACATGAGGCAGATGGCTTGTAGTTCTCCAGTTTTCGTACAAAAAGCTTGTAGAGAGGTATGGGTAAGACAGCTGGAGAACATGTCTGCAGGAGCCTGACATTGCAACCACGATCCACTGATCACGGATGCAATGCTCTCCAGGCGCCTTTTCAAGGAACAATAGATGCACATTGTTTTGCCTGCAAAAAATATGTGTATTTATTATTAATTGTTGCAGAAAAGTGAACTTATCCTTAAATGGCAATATTATGTTTGTTGGTGTAGAAAGGATCATAAAACAACATCCAGCATGTTTCAGGGGATTGGGGCTACTGATTTTTCAGGGCTTTAAATATTGTTATAGCTGTAATCCATGGAGACTGAAGTCAGTTTTTGTATCTTTTGGGTGCTGTAAAGTGTCTGTTTGAGGCTGCATTGGCAAAAATCTAAAACCACTCAAAATACTTCATACTTAAATGTATGCTGCCATTACCTAAAGCTATGGAATATCAGTGAATCTGATTTCTTTTTTAAATAAAAAATTACTCTAACAAAAAATCGGCAGAGCATTTATTAAAGAGTCAGAAATTCATGTCATTACTCTGGGCATCAAGCTCCTAATATACAATATATTATAAGTAAAATCTAAATGTTATTCAAGTTATTAATAAGCATACAGAGAATGAGACAATAAAAATCTGCTATATAATTTGATTATGTTGTCATTCATTTTAAGCTGGGATTAGGAGTGGCTCCATACCATGTTTTTTGATGGGGCTACTGGACTACTGGTTTACTGCGTGTAAGGCTACCCTGTAGGAGCTGCTAGACTCTTACCCAGTAATTACCCTGCAGCCAGACAAACGGTATACAGTCACTCTTTGGCTCAATAAGCATTTCAGGGGTGTTCTTTTTGGTGTATTTATTTTTTAGGTAGCTTGAATAGGGTTGGGGAATTGAGTGGGATACTTCAAAGAGAACTACTGTATATACTCGAGTATAGGCCAACCCGAATATAAGCTGAGGCACCTAATTTTACCACAAAAAAATGGGAAAACATAGTGACTCAATTATAAGCCTAGGGTTGAAAATGCAACAGCTTCTGGGTAAACAATGCCAATCTACAGCCTCACTGTGCCCATCTGCAGCCTCACTGTGCCCAGTTGCAGCCTCACTGTGCCCATCTGCAGCCTCAATGTGCCCAGTTGCAGCCTCACTGTGCCCATGTGCAGCCTCACTGTGCCCACCTGTATCATCAGTGCCCATCTGCAGCCTCACAGTGCCCATCTGCAGCTTCAATGTGCCCATTTGCAGCCTCACTGTGCCCATGTGCAGCCTCAATGTACCCATCAGCAGCCTCACTGTGCACATTTGCAGCCTCACTGTACCCATCTGCAGCCTCATTGTGCCCATCTGCAGCCTCACTGTGCCCATCTGCAGCTGTACCTTTGTGAACTAAAACAGCGGGTGTCTCCTGCTGTGTCATGCAGCCCGTTCGCCGGCCGTCCATTGTAACAAAGCCTCCTCGTCCGTGATAGATGGAACACTGATACAGTTTCCCAGCATTGTATCAGTTTTAGTTATCAAAGGTACAGCTGCAGATGGGCACAGTGAGGCTGCACCCTCACTAGAGTATAAGCCGAGGGGGGGGGGGGGGGGGTTCAGCCTAAAAAATGTGGTGAAAAACTCGGCTTATACTCGAGTATATATGGTATGTACAAAGTGAGGACAGTTAACTCCCTTCTTTACAAATGTAAGCACAGTCCTTGTAAAAGCAGACTGTGGACTTGGCTTTGTAGTAGTAGTAACTAAAGGCACAGAAACCCAGGGCCAGGACAAGGGGTAGGAAGAAGGGACAAGTGCCCTGGGCACAGTGTTATGTGAAGAGGAAGGGGCGCACTGCAGCCACTCTGTTCTACAGCTCCCCTCGTTTCTTTGGCCAAAGACTACAGCAGATGAAGTAGTAACGTGAGTGCAATCATAGGCTCCTTCCAGTACAGCCAGCCTAAGTTAGTCCTGTGGAGGGACAAAGCTGCAGAGCGTCGAGTGACAGCAATCCTGGAAGTTAATAGCAGCATGGAGGAGGAATTCAGCTGAGCCTCAGCCCTCTATTGCTGTCACTGGAGGGAGAGAGGAAACAGCTTCCCTGTCCTACAGCCTATTATTATGTGTATTTATTGCAGCAGAGGACAGCTTACATTAACAGACTGATGTATGTATTTTGGGAGGGGGGTGGGGGGGCTTGGAATGCAAGGAAGGGGTCTGGCAGAGATATGCATTACACTGAGATAAGGAACATATAAGGTGCTATTCCTTAAAGTGTTTTTAACTAACCAGCATTAACACCTAAACAGAAAAAAACAAGGTTACAGTGGGCTAAAGAAAAGTAATCATGGACTGTGGATGAATGGATGAAAGTGATATTCAGGGATAAATCACCAATCTGGATTGGCAGAGTGATGATGATGGAACTTTTGTTTGGTGCCATTCCAATTAAATGTATGAAGATGACAGCCTGAAGAAAACAATCATTGATGATATGGGGTTGCATGTCAGGTAAAGGTACGGGGGAGATGACAGTCATTAAATCTTCAATAAATGCGCAAGTTTATATTGAGATGTTGGACACTTTTCTTATTCCATCAATTGAAAGGATGTTTGGTGATGATTACATAATTTTTCAGGATGTAATCTGATGCAGATGTTTGTTTTAGAACTACAAAGTACATGGTGATTCCATAGTATTTTCTTCAGAATTAAGTGATTCCATATTTTTCCCTCTTGATCTGCAAAAACCTACGCATTTCGACCAATGGGTCTTCAACAGTGGCATATCATATGCCCCTGCTGAAGACCTATTGGTCGAAACGCGTAGGTTTTTTTTTGGCTTATCGCTCTTCACATTGCCCAGCTTTTTATCCTTGTGATTACTTTTATACCTGTATGCTGATTTTTAGAAATAAAATACAATTTATTTGATCTACACTATGTGGAAGCATTTTATTCTCCACATACTACTTTGCTGAGAGTGGCTCCGGAGTCCTGTTGATCTTACCATCCAGATCTAGTTTGACGCACCCAGGAGTGGAGGTCCATTTGGAGGTTTCCTGTCTCTTCCCTGGATTTCATCCCCGAGGTCCTGGATTCTGTGGCGCTCCATACTTTGGCCATTTGTGGCACCATGCTTGTATGACTCCATGTCGCTGACATTGGAGTCCACCAGTTCCGGTAAGGGCAAACGCACTTCTCTTCATTGTTGATGATGCAATATATTTGATGTCCTCCATATCAGATGTCCTCCATATAAATATTCATTACCCGTGTTGGATGATCATTTTGTGTTGGATTATACTCTATACACTTTTTTGCACTGGTTTGATTTACATATCCTCCAGTGCTCATTGGTGTTGGGTTATTCACCTATACAGTTTTTTACATACATTGGACACTTTGTATATTCGATTTGTTTTATCACTATTATTCATAATTTTTCATATTTATTTATCTATGTTTATGGGTTAGTGCTGCATTATTTACCATGTAGCATAGAGGTGAATATGCATATTTTTAGATTGTAAGCTCTAATGAGCAGGGCCCTCTGATTCCTCATGTATTCAATTGTATTGTAACCGTACTGTTTGCCCTAACATTGTAAAGCGCTGCGCAAACTGTTGGTTCTACAGTGGTGTGAAAAAAGTGTTTGCCCCCTTCCTCATTTCCTGTTCCTTTGCATGTTTGTCACACTTAAGTGTTTCGGAACATCAAACCAATTTAAACAATAGTCAAGGACAACACAAGTAAACACAAAATGCAATTTGTAAAAGAAGGTGTTTATTATTAAAGGTGAAAAAAAATCCAAACCATCATGGCCCTGTGTGAAAAAGTGATTGCCCCCTAAACCTAATAACTGGTTGGCCCACCCTTAGCAGCAACAACTGCAACCAAGCGTTTGCGATAACGTGCAATGAGGCTTTTACAGCGTCCTGGAGGAATTTTTGGCCCACTCATCTTTGCAGAATTGTCCTAATTCAGTTACATTAGAGGGTTTTCGAGCATGAACGGCCTTTTTAAGGTCATACCACAACATCTCAATAGGATTCAGGTCAGGACTTTGGCTAGGCCACTCCAAAGTCTTCATTTTGTTTTTCTTCAGCCATTCGGTGGTGGACTTGCTGGTGTGTTTTTAGGATCATTGTCCTGCTGCAGAACCCAAGTTCGTTTCAGCTTGAGTACACGAACAGATGGTCGGACATTCTCCTTCAGGATCTCTTGGTAGACAGCAGAATTCATAGTTCCTTTTATCACGGCAAGTCTTCCAGGTCCTGAAGCAGCAAAACAGCCCCAGACCATCACACTACCACCACCATATTTTACTGTTGGTATAATGTTCTTTTTCTGAAATGCAGTGTTCCTTCTACGCCAGATATACTTGGACACACACCTTCCAAAGAGTTCCACTTTTGTCTCATCGGTCCACAGAATGTTGTCCCAAAAGTCTTGGGGATCATCAAGATGTGTTGTGGAGAAATTGAGATGAGCTTTGATGTTCTTTTTGCTCAGCAGTGGTTTTCTCCTTGGAACTCTGCCATGCAGGCCATTTTTGCCCAGTCTTTTCCTGATGGTGGAGGCATGAACGCTGACCTTAACTGAGGCAAGTGAGGCCTGCAGTTCCTTGGACGTTGTTGTGGGGTCTTTTGTGACCTCTTGGATGAGTCGTCGCTGCGCTCTTGGGGTAATTTTGGGCGGCCGGCCACTCCTGGGAAGGTTCACCACTGTTCCATGTCTTCGCCATTTGTGGATAATGGCTCTCACTGTGGTTCGCTGGATTCCCAAAGCTTTGGAAATGGCTTTATAACCCTTTCCAGACTGATAGATCTCAATTACTTTCTTTCTCAATTGTTCCTGAATTTCTTTGGGTCTCGCATGATGTGTAGCTTTTAAGGATCTTCTGGTGGACCTTACTGTGTCAAGCAGCTCCTATTTAAGTGATGCCTTGATTGTGAACAGGTGTGGCAATAATCAGGCCTGGGTGTGGCTAGAGAAATTGAACTCAGGTGTGGACAACCACAGTTATAGTATGTTTTAACAAGGGGGGCAATCACTTTTTCACACAGGGCCATGATGGTTTGGATTTTTTTTCACCTTTAATAATAAACACCTTCATTTACAAATTGCATTTTGTGTTTACTTGTGTTGTCCTTGACTATTGTTTAAATTGGTTTGATGTTCCGAAACACTTAAGTGTGACAAACATGCAAAGGAACAGGAAATGAGGAAGGGGGCAAACACTTTTTCACACCACTGTAGAACCAACAGTTTGCGCAGCGCTTTACAATGTTAGGGCAAACAGTACAGTTACAATACAATTGAATACATGAGGAATCAGAGGTCCCTGCTCATTCGAGCTTACAATCTAAAAATATGCATATTCACCTTTATGCTACATGGTAAATAATGCAGCGCTAACCCATAAACATAGATAAATAAATATGAAAAATGATGAATAATAGTGATAAAACAAATCAAATATACAAAGTGTCCAATGTATGTAAAAAACTGTATAGGTGAATAACCCAACACCAATGAGCACTGGAGGATATGTAAATCAAACCAGTGCAAAAAAGTGTATAGAGTATAATCCAACACAAAATGATCTTCCAACACGGGGTAATGAAGATTTAAAATGTAAAACACTGTCTGATATGGAGGACATCAAATATATTGCATCATCAACAATGAAGAGAAGTGCGTGTGCCCTTACCCGAACTGGTGGACTCCAATGTCAGCGACATGGAGTCATACAGGCATGGTGCCACAAAAGGCCAAAGTATGGAGCTCCACAGGATCCAGGACCTCGGGGATGAAATCCAGGGAAGAGACAGGAAACCTCCAAATGGACCTCCACTCCTGGGTGCGTCAAACTAGATCTGGATGGTAAGATCAACAGGACTCCGGAGCCACTCTCAGCAAAGTAGTATGTGGAGAATAAAATGCTTCCACATAGTGTAGATGAAAAAAATTATATTTTATTTCTAAAAATCAGCATACAGGTATAAAAGTAATCACAAGGATAAAAAGCTGGGCAATGTGAAGAGCGATAAGAAAAAAAAAAAAACCTACGCGTTTCCACCAATAGGTCTTCAGCAGGGGCATATGATATGCCACTGTTGAAGACCCATTGGTCGAAATGCGTAGGTTTTTGCAGATCAAGAGGGAAAAAATATGGAATCACTTAATTCTGAAGAAATTCTGACAAACATGCAAAGGAACAGGAAATGAGGAAGGGGGCAAACACTTTTTCACACCACTGTATATAAATCATGTATAATAATAATAGTAACCCTATACATCTCCTTTAATCAATACATGCTATCTCTCCACATCAACTGTTCTTCAAAATGGTACTGTGCTAAAAGCTACACGTTTACTTAAAATGCTACATAAACTCCATTTAAAATGTTATTTCCAAGGTTCCAAGGCTGGATTCCTGTCTCTGGACCCTGTAGGTATGTAGCTTAGCCTTTGGAACCCTAAGTAGAACCTCTCTGCTAGGATCCCTACTTTTACAGAGTACATTCTCTTGGTTTATTGGTCCTAACCTATCATAGAATATTGTGATAGCATGTTATATGAGATGACTGTACTTCTAGTGATGATGCAAAACAATATGTGGCTAACTATACAGGATAAGGCCATCTTGGCCTATGCCATTTCTAAGTGCAGGACTGCTGTTTCTAAAGACTGCCGTACATGCCTTGAATTTTTGACAATTCCTGCTGAACTGGCCAAAATTTGAACTGTGGGTGCCCCTGTCAGCACCAACCGGCTCAACAACAGTTGAATGCTCAGTCAGCTCTTGTACAAAATTGTCAACCGAACAGTGACTGCATCCAGTCAGGTGCAGGCATCTTTTGCGCAGCCGGATGTCAGAATCCAATTGCCAGCGGGGGAGATTCATCCATCCAAACATGTTGTTCAGCATGGATTGAGGAACCTGTCAGATTTATTTTGTTCAGCTTGTAGGTGCAGAGTGTGTGGCGGAAATAATTCACACAGACAGGTGTAGGGCAGAACTTGTATTGAAATAATTTAGCAACAGTTACAATAAACCAGGTGGGCAGGCTACCTGGCTGGGTGCATTCACTGGTTCCTGTATTGTGAAAGAAGCAGATTCCAGCTGTACTGACAGCATCTGTTGAGAGGAGCAAAATGTGGCCTAGCTATCAGGTGCCCAATCGGGAAGTTGTCCAGAAGAATTGCGAACCTACGCGTTCCCTCCTCATCAGGAACCTTTCCTTAATGCTAGTAATGTCCTTAACAGGAGGGGTACCTGTCCCTACCGCACCAACTCACAAAATGCACGTCAAACCTGAGAGCCAGGGCATTAAAAAGGCTCTGCCTGACCCAAGATGGCTGCTAAAGTCACATAGGGCAGCAGCATCCAAAAGGATACCTTCCCCAGTGACCCCGAAAACAATAGAGGAACCCTGTTCCTCTTGACTTCCTTTCCAACAGCAGTGCCGCTATGGAACAGCACCACCTGCAGTGGAGAAAGTAGACAGCATCTACCTACAAACTCGCAGGCTGATTTAAAGAAATCTATACTTGTGTGGCCAGCCTAATGCGCAGGGCACAATTTTGCATTACTGCAGTGTGAATGGGCCCTCAGTGATTTCAGCAGCTCTTCATTTTATCCCAATATCCCAGATTCACACCATGTAGAATTCTCATCCAAGTAAATATTGTGCTCTCCTTGAAAACTGTCCTCTTTAGGTATTTGTCTTGGCAGTCTAAGTATATTCGCACTGGGTCTGCTGAATCAGTGGTTATAAAATGACAACCAAACTACCCACGAGAGCCTCATCCACATCCTAATGAAGAGACGTTTGTCAAGGCTGTCCATGCAGATCTGAGCTCATGATTGAATGAGGTTGGCTTTGTGCATGGGCTGTCAAAATCACTTCTGTATTTAGTGTTGTTCTTTAAATCTTTCCTGCAATCAGACAAAAGGTCAGTTCAGATGTAGCAGTGTTCAGCATATAAACCATCCTGTAATGCACGCACTAACATGACCTTTCCTTGTAGAAATCTACGAAGAAAAAATGAAAGCTAAAGAAAAGTCTTTTGCATTGAAAACTGACAGTTGTTTTAGAATTCTTGTATTTCTAAAAACAAAGCATTTAACATAAAAATGAAATACTTCGGTTTAAGGGACCCGGTTAACTACTTCGAAAACTGCAGAAAAAGGCACAGTGCAGTTAGGTGTTTTAAATGCCTAATTGCAGTGTTTTTCCTTTCTATATATTATGTTTTGCTCACTTGCAATATGCCTTTGAAATTGTGCCTAATCCAGGAGAAACAAATCCCTAGCACAGCTACCTCCCTTCTTGCAAGTCATAGTCCACATCTGAGAGTGTCTAATTACTGTCTGTGTTGGCCCAGCTACTCTTAAAGCGGCGCTCCACTGTTTTTTTTTTTTTTTTAGGCAAACATTAACACAATCAAACATTGACACTTGCAAACTCACAGTTTTGGAGATTGAGCTTGCCCCATGTCCGCTCTCGTAAAGATCAACTTATATAAAATATGTCCTGCCGTTTCTATCTTGCTTGTGGGCATGTGAAGCCCACAAGTATTTACTTCCTTGTTCCCTCGATGCTGAGCTACCAGCATGCTTTGCTCGCTCCCGCGCATGCTCAATAGTAGCTTTGTGGAGCGAAGTAAAGTTAGTTGGTTGCCATCACAACGGGCGGCGTCGCAGGAAGTTTCCGCCCCTTGAGATGGCAAAAAAAAAAGTAAACAACACCGACGGTCGTAATACCGTCACCTCCTTTCTTCAAATCCCGCGATAACTCGCGGCAGGCCTCCGCAATGACTCCTGGGAACAATGACACAAGCTCCCAGGAGTCAGTGCGGCTTGAGGGAAATGCCGAAATAGCCGCACAATACCCGCCCATATCCGCAGACTAGACGAACAGGGAGCAGAGAAGAACAGCTGTAAAACAGAGGTACCTTAGAAAAATAAAAATAAAAAAGGTCAGTTTTTATTTCATTACATGCAATCTGATATGAGATCATTTTATAAAATAGGGTGGAGCTCCGCTTTAAGCCTAGTACACACTATTAGTTTTTTTTTGTTCAACCCTAGAAGAATGGAATATCTCAGAACTGCCAAACGCTTAAGACCCCACCAAGCCCGATGGGCCATATTCTTTTCCAGGTTTAATTTCCACATCACCTATCGCCTGGTGTCCAAGAATGGGAAGGCCGAGTTTCCCGATACTCCTGAGGAAACGATGCCCAGTACAAATCTGTCAGCACAGAACTTCCTATGAATTCAACCTGATCTAAGAGCTTCAATTGAACAGGCATCAGTTTAGTGTACAGAGCCAGAGCCATCTTCACTAAAAAGTCCTATGGCACCAGGACAAGATCTTTGTTCCACAGCAAGCCAGACTTCAGGTCCTGAAAACTTTCCGTGATCATAAACTTGCTGGGCACTTTGGAGTACGGAAAACGTCCAAACTCATCCAAAGATCCTTTTGGTGGCCCACCTTACCTGCCAGCGTCCAACACTAGATCTTGGGGCTTGTTAAGATCACTACCCGTTCCGAAGCTACTTTGATGTGGGGATCTGTGATGAGGGGAGATCTGTGATGAGGGGGGTTTGTGATGAGGGGGGGTCTGTGATGAGGGGAGTCTGTGATGGGGGGGGCTCTGTGATGAGGGGAGTATGTGATGGAGAGGAGTCTGTGATGGGAGGGGGATTTGTGATGGAGAGGAGTCTGTGATGGGGGGATCTGTGATGAGGGGAATCTGAGGTGGGGGGATCTGTGATGGAGAGGGGTCTGTGATGGAATGGTCTGCGATGAGGGGAGATCTGTGATGAAGGGAGTCTGTGATGAGGGGGATCTGTGATTAGGGGGGATTTGTGATGAGGGGGTAATCTGTGAAGAAGGGGGTCTGGGGTGGGGGGGGATCTGTGATAGAGAGGGGTCTGTGATGGGGGGATCTGTGATGAGATGGTTTGTGATGAGGGGAGTCTGTGATAGGGAGTAGATCTGTGATGGGGGGCTCTGTGATGAGGGGGCTCTGTGATGAGGGGGGATCTGTGATGGGATTGTCTGTGATGAGGGGAGTCTTTGATGAGGTGATCTGTGATGGGGAGGGGTCTGTGATAGGGAGGGATCTGTGATAGGATGATCTGGGATGAGGGGGGTCTGTGATGGGGGATCTGTGATGGAGAGGGGGTCTGTGATGGGATGGTCTGAGATGAGGGGAGTCTGTGATGGGGGAGATCTGTGATGAGGGGAGTCTGTGATGGAGAGGGGTCTGTGATGGGATGGTCATTAATGAGGGGAGTCTTTGATGGGGGATCTGTGATGGGATTGTCTGTGATGGGGGGGGGGGGGGGTCTGTGATGGGATGGTCTGTGATGAGGGGATTCTGTGATATGGAGTTTGTGGTTTGGAATTGAACATAATGGTATGTCATATAATTTTGCATATAGGCAAGGTGCTGTTGCATGTAAATCTGACCTTTCTGATAAATGTAATTTTAGTTTTAATTATCATGATATAACATAATGCATGTGGGGGGCCTAATGATGGGCGGGGTTTTTTTGGGGGATGGAGTGGCGGGGGCAGCATTTCATTCTTGGACCCAGGCCGCACAATGTCTTGGGCCAGCCCTGCACTGCCAGCCCACCTGGCTGCAGCTGTTCCTTTCTCCAGCCCTCTTGGTTACGCTTCCACAGTCCTCCCAGACTGACTCTGGATCCATCTCAGACTGCTCTCACCCAATCCTCTCAGGCTGCCGCTTAGTCCTAACCAACTGTAACACTCACCAGCCCAATTGGCTGTCTTCTCCTTGGAGATCTCCCGCACATGCTCATTGGCTCCTGCTGGCCTTACATCTGCTCCCGTGCCACTGGACAGGCTTCCTCATGGGTTGTAGAGGATCCCTCATGCACACGGGCTCCCAGACACGAGGTCACCACCCAGACTAGGGGGTTACCCTCAAGAGTCCACCAACAGCCTCCTAGCACTCCATCTCCAGTCTTCCATCCAAACACTCCTGCCAAGCTGGGCTGACCCAGAGTATTTGAGGGGTTCTGTCCCCTGTCAACCCATCTGTTGGGGATTGGTCAGGGCCCTCATGAATACTCCAGGCAGCTCCTCCTAACCTCCAGAAGTAGAGGGAGGTACCAGAGGTGCTGCCGGATGAGTCATACCAGCCCTCCCTGGATCACTCACTAGATCCAGATAAAAACACAGGCTTGGCTGCCAGCCAAGCCTAAACATTTTGCCTACTCAAACTAACACTTACATTTTCTAGCACACTAGGGGGTGCTACACAAGTTACGTGATTATGTACACACACATAGAATGATCTGCAGAGCTGTGCACAGAATCAGAGAGGTGCACGCATTACGTGATTATGTACACACACACAGAATGATCTGCAGACCTGTGCACAGAATCAGAGAGGTGCACGCATTTGCGCGTGTGTATATTGAGGTGTGTGCTCATTAGCGTGCAGGGTAAAAAAGTTTACTATGTTCAGTTATGAGTATACACAGTGAGTGATTGATACCAAAAATATAATATGCCGTATTTATCGGCGTATAACATGCACCAACATATAACACGCACCCCAAGTTTAGGAGGGAATTTTAAGGAAAAAAACTTTTAGGAGATGAAGTTTAACGGAAAAAAAACTTACATTTAAATGCCCATAAATGCAGCCTTATCAGTGTCCATCTGCAGCCTTGTCCATCATTGCAGAATGATCAGTGTCCATCTGCAGCCTTGCCCAGTGTCATTTGCAGCCTTGCCCAGTCTCATTGCAGCCTTGCCCACTCTCATTGCAGCCTTGCCCACTCTCATTGCAGCATGATCGTTTAAAATTAGCGCCGCCGAGATACACAGAGCTGGATGTCCTGTGTACTCGGCCCTTCTCCCAGTCCCACCCCTTGGCCCGGCTCCTATGATGGACATAACACAGGTCCAATGGCAGGATTGGGCGTGACTGCGAGTGGAGCCGAGAGGAGCCGAGCCTAGCCGAGTACACAGTACACTTGGCTATGTGTATTTCAGTGGCGCTCGCTCGTCTCCCCTCACAGACAGCGGGGATCGGCGTATAACACGCACCCACGATTTTCCCCTGATTTTCAATTTTATAAATATGGTATTTGCCGTCCATCCCCGCTCTCCATCCTGAAACATCCCATGTGTGTCTGCAGCAGAGGAGGGAAGCTGGAATTGTTGTGGATGAAAGAGGTACACAAGGGGGCATGGTCAGCAGAGGGAAGGGCATCAACTACAGGGAGGGTGATGGGTACTGATCCCCTGTGTGGCTCTCCCTGCAGCAGCTTTTCCTTCTCTCCTTCCCACTGTCTTTCAGTTGCTACAGAGAGCCACAAAGGGGATTGGTTCCTGTAATTGCACCACCCCTCCACACTGATCACACGTCTTTCCATGATCAGATTCCCCCTCCTGCTTGTTCCACCCTGATAAACAGATGGGACCTGTACAGGAGGACCAGCTGTACCTCCCTATCAGTGAACCTGAATACTGGCATTTACTTTGGCAATCAGTGGCCTATTTAAAGCAGAACTTTACCCAAAAGGGGAAGTTTTGCTTGTTTGCATCCACCCCCCTCCACTGCCACCTTTGCTACTTTTTGCAGGGAAAAGGGGAGCAGGTGCCTGGTTTTGACAGGTACCCACTCCCACTTCTGGTCAGATGTGCTGCAGTGATCTGAGCCAGAAGTTCAGCCCCCCCGCAGCCTTCTGGGACACATAACAGGTCCCAGAGAACTACAGGACAATTCACAAAGCACAGCACGTCTTGTGCATGGGCAGTATGAAATCAGCAGTGAAGCTGCTTTTTTATGATGCTGGTGCCTCCATTTAAGAATCGGCTTGGATAAGGTCATCGCTGAATTCCTGCACAGGTAGTTTCCACATATTAAAAGTCAGCAACTACAGTATATGTAGCTGCTGACTTTTATTTTTTAAAGCACTGCAAATTTCAAGATAATTGCTGAGTGATCTTCAGCTCCTATGACTTGTGACCAAACCCTGCTTGCTGATTCCTCTGTGTCAGACCCAGTTTGATCCCTCTGTTATGTGACCTCTCGCTTGTTATCTGACTTCACCTCCTGCTTCTTGTTTTGGTTTCTGCCCTCGTCTCCTGAATCTGCACCCCACTGCCCAACCACTGCAAACTTCTGATCGCCTGACCAAGGTTCTGTAATCTATATCGGCAAGTTCCTGTGATGACATCCAACATGAGTTCCTGCTTAATATCTTCTGCCTGATCCCGACCTTTTTCTGGCCAGAACTTACCTCAGGTACCTGTCCCACTTAGTGTCATACCCTGTTAGCACTGGGGGGGGGGGGGGGAACAGGACGGGAGGTGTAAGGGAGAATGTGGCTTCTACACTGGGACTGGGCAGGGAGAGGTTAATATTACATATAGTGACTTATAAACAATGAAATTGTTTAGTTTTCCTATCATGAGAATCAAAATTATTCCTGGATTTGCAGAAAACCTGTCTGCTGACCCATCAACATGTGTTGCAGGACCTTTCAGTCATAGACATGTCTGGATATTTCCTGTTTAGAGCACACTTGTCACAATTATACTAATGAAAACATGACAGAAATGAAAGACCTCACTGCTTTTCATCACCTAATTGTTTCTGCAGCCAAGTCAGTCTGAAAGCTAAGGTCTGCTTTTTGTAATTATAGCTCTACATACATCATGTGCTGATGTGAAAATAGTTTTTTTAACTAAGCAACTGTGCACATCTCACATGAAAGCGTCACTTTGTCAGTTTTACCTGCCATTATCACATGCAGGTTTTTTCGAACATATGATTTAGTTTTTTATTTGTGGCGTGAAAATTTTTTCTGTTTATGGAACAATCTGTCATACAAATGATTGCTCATCCATGAACTTCAAGTCTGGTGAGCATAGACTTGTGTATCTAGGTAGGCTAATCTTACACATTGATATAATGCGATTGTTAGCTGAACTGATCATTTTTACTGATCCTCATGTCTATGAAAACCAGGAGAATGCAGCAAACACTGGTGAAAGACCCATACTGCAGATCGACCCGGCGGATTGGAGCAAGGCCTGGTCTTCAATTGCTAAATGTTCATTTAATACTGCTGTAAAGGAAATTTGTAAGTTCTGTATATAATTGTATTCTATTTTGTATGTATTGGACACTGCCCTCACTGTGCACATGGCACTAATCATGTTTTCATTACACGTTTGCATTCTTTCGAGTCCTTATTAGAATTAGTCTGCCTATGTTACACCCTTTGTTACCATAAATGTACAATTGTAATATTAATGTGATATCTACATAATCATGTGTATGAAAACCTTCAATTGCGTCATAATAAAGCAGAACAGTTACAGTGGGGATCGAAAGTTTGGGCACCCCAGGTAAAAATGTGTATTAATGTGCATAACGAAGCCAAGGAAAGATGGAAAAAATCTCCAAATGGCATCAAATTACAGATTAGACATTCTTATAATATGTCAAAAAAAGTTAGATTTTATTTCCATCATTTACACTTTCAAAATTACAGAAAACAAAAATATCTTGTACTGCCCCCTTTGGCAAGTATCACAGCTTGTAAACGCTTTTTGTAGCCAGCCAAGAGTCTTTCAATTCTTGTTTGAGGTATCTTTGCCCATTCTTCCTTACAAAAGTCTTCCAGTTCTTTGAGATTTCTGGGCTGTCTGTCACACACTGCTCTTTTAAGGTCTATCCATAGATTTTCAATAATGTTGAGGTCAGAAGATTGTGAAGGCCATGGCAAAACCTTCAGTTTACGCCTCTTGATTGATTTTGAGGTGTGTTTAGGATCATTATCCATTTGTAGAAGCCATCCTCTCTTTAACTTCAGCTTTTTCACAGATGGCA
The DNA here is from genome assembly GCA_028564925.1 of Lithobates sylvaticus. NCBI lineage: Eukaryota > Metazoa > Chordata > Amphibia > Anura > Ranidae > Lithobates > Lithobates sylvaticus. Next base: position 69,287,679 of record CM053027.1, read on the forward strand.
TCAAGTTACCATCCAAAATTTGCTGAAATTTTATTGAATCCATTTTTCCTTCTACTCGTGAAATGTTCCCTGTGCCACTGGCTGCAATACAACCCCAAAGCATGATTGATTTACCCCCATGCTTAACAGTTGGACAGAGGTTCTTTTCATTAAATTCTGTGCCCTTTCTTCTCCAAACGTACCTTTGCTCATTCCGGCCAAAAAGTTCTATTTTAACCTCATCGGTCCACAGAACTTGTTTCCAAAATGCCTCAGGCTTGTCTATATGTTCATTTGCAAAGTTCAAATGCTGATTTTTGTGGTGAGGACGTAGAAGAGGTTTTCTTCTGATGACTCTTCCATGAAGACCATATTTGTACAAGTATCTCTTTATAGTGGAATAGTGTACCACAACGTCAGTGTCTGCCAGATCTTTCTGGAGGGATCGTGCAGTCAAACGTGGGTTTTGAATTGCTTTTCTCACAATCCTGCGAGCTGTTCTGTCTGATATTTTTCTTGGTCTTCCAGATCTTGCTTTAACTTCCACTGTTCCTGATGACTGCCATTTCTTAATTACATTCCGAACAGAGGATATTGACATATGAAAACGCTTTGCTATCTTCTTATAGCCTTTTCCAGCTTTGTGAGCGTCAACTATTTTCAGTTTCAGTTTTCTAGACAACTGCTTAGAAGAACCCATGGTGCTGATTGTTGGGGCAAGGTCAGATGAGTCTGGCCATTTAAAACCTTTGAGATTGACATCACCTGGTCTTCCTAGACGATGAATGAGAACAATCCATGACACTGGCAGGTCTCAGTTTGCAAAGGGGGCAGTGCATGCTATAAATTCTGCAGGGTGCCCAAATTTTTGCAGACGCCATTTTTTTGTTTTCTACAATTTTAAAAGTGTAAATGATGGAAATAAAATCTAACTTTTTTGACATATTTAAGAATGTCTAATCTGTAATTTGATGCCATTTGGAGATTTTTCCATCTTTCCTTGGCTTCGTTATACACATTAATACACATTTTTACCTGGGGTGCCCAAACTTTCGATCCCCACTGTATTTGGGAAGATGCATAGTGTATCTTTTGTGTCTGTTTCCTACTGCAGTAGTTATTATTAATTTGGAACCACTAATCAATATGAGGATAGGAGTTGCCTATCTACAAATTTCCAGGTCAGATGGCGAGCCAGCCAGGAGGGGATTTACAGGTGACCCTGAGAATACGAAATGAGGAGCTTGAGACGATCCAGGAATTTCTGAAAATCAGCCGGCTGAGGTAAACTTTTTGCTTACATTTGAGTTATCAGACTTCCTAGATCGGTATGGCATTTTCGGGACAAAGGGTACCTATTTTACTCCCCTTAATCGGACTGTATTGATTGGTGGTTATATGCTATGTTGTCACTGTCTATTGTTCATCGGAGTGTTATAGATAAGAAAGAGAAGAATAGTGCTGTTCACAGGTATATGTAGTACATCTGCGAGATAAAGTCGTTTAGAGGCAAGAGGTTATAGGCACACGTAGAGAAGACTGGCCAGTCATTATGGGCATTAAATTAAGTAAGGGAATGAAGGGTAAGAGACCCTCAGAAATGCCAGGCGCAAGAGGAGCGCTATAAAATATATGAACCAAAGGTGTGGTTCCGCCTATACTGAGCCCCTAGATTAATGGTTAACGTGGACAGGGATCCACAATGGGTAACTGGGTTACTATCAAAGTCCACAGGGACTAAGAATAATGCAGAGTAAACAGATAGAGAAACAGCTATCTATGTGAGCAGGATGGCTCAAGGGTGACAATTAACTCTAGACAGAAAGGGACATTTTGATGTTAGGCCGAGTTCAGAGGGTGGTGATAAATGTGGAGTACTCAAAATGGTCATGGGTGGGTAGTGGGGTCCCCCAGGAGTCTGTGCTCTGGGACCAATGCTGTTTAATTTGTTCATAAATAACCTGGAGGATGGGGTAAACAGTTTAATCTCTGTTTGCGGACGATACTAAGCAAAGCAGGGCAATAACTTCTCCACAGGATGTGGAAACATTGAAAAAAGATCTGAACAAATTAATGGGGTGGGCAACTACATGGCAAATGAGATTCAATGTAGAAAATTTAAAACAATGCATTTGGGTGGCAAAAATATGAATGCAATCTATACACTGGGGGGAGAACTTCTGGGGGAATCTAGGATGGAAAAGGACCTGGGGGTCCTAGTAGATGATATGCTCAGCAATGGCATGCAATGCCAAGCTGGTGCTAACAAAGCAAACAAAATATTGGCATGCATAAATTAATTACAGAGATAAAACGATAATTCTTCCGCTCTACAAGACTCTGGTCCGGCTGCACCTACAGTATGCTGTCCAGTTCTGGGCACCAGTCCTCAGGAAGGATGTACTGGAAATGGAGCGAGTACAAAGAAGGGCAACAAAGCTAATAAAGGGTCTGGAGGATATTAGTTATGAGGAAAGGTTGCGAGCACTGAACTTATTCTCTCTGGAGAAGAGACGCTTGAGAGGGGATATGATTTCAATATACAAATACCATACTGGTGACCCCACAATAGGGACACAGAAGACGCAGAAGGGAGTTTAACAAGACTTGTGGCCATTCAGTAAAATTAAAAGAAAAGAGGTTCAACCCTAAACTGTGTAGAGGGTTCTCCACACACGGTCGGAATTTCCGATGGAAACAGTCCGATGGGAGCTTTTCATCGGATTTTCCGGACCGCGTGTATTCCGGATTTTTTTCAGATTTTCCGACCGTGTGTATGCCCATCTGTCTTTTTCTGTCGGAATTTCCGACGGACTTTGGATTGAGAACCTGTTCTTAATTTTCCCGACGGAAAACCTTTCTATCGGATTTTCCGATCGTGTGTATGCAATTCCGACACGCAAAATTCCGACGCATGCTCGGAAACAATTTGACGCATGCTCAGAAGCATTAAACTTCCCTTTTATAGTGCAGTCGAACGTGTTTTATGCCGTGGTGTTATGGACCGTCGAAATTTGGTCTGACCGTGTGTAGGCAAGACAGTTTGAGCGAAATTCCGTTGGAATTTCGATGGGAAAACCATCAGAGCTTTTTCCGACGAGAATTCCGACCGTGTGTACGCAGCATTAGAGCGGGATGTGGAATTCCCTTCCACAGGCAGTGGTCTCAGCGGGGGGGGGGCATTGATAGTTTCAAGAAACTATTAGATAAGCACCTGAACGACCACAACATACAGGGATATACAATGTAATACTGACATATAATCACACACATAGGTTGGACTTGATGGACTTGTCTTTTTTTCAACCTCACCTACTATGTAACTATGTACATTGTGGGATGAATTTGGGGTCAGGCACAACAACTAGTAAAGTCAAAAAAGGTTTTACATTTATACAATACAATCCCTTATTGAGAGGGGAAAAAAAAGATTAAGATGAGGTTGTTAATTGGAATACAGCTGCCATAATATTTAACAAAGCCAAGATGGATGGGATACATTAGAAGTTTTTTTCTACTAAAATGAAATCTAAAGGTCTGATAATAACTTGATGTGCGGTCCATGATGTGAGAGTAATAATAAATAAAATTTAAATATAACAGACCCATCACATCAAGTCCACATACCCTGTTAGGATAGATTCCACCTGCAACCAGTTGTTTTATAGTTTTTGATCTAGCTGAGAGCTTTCTGTTCTGTCATATACAGATTGTTGGTCCTTTTTGTTTTTATTTATTTTTATTTTTGAAATACAAAGCAAAATGTGTGGATTGTGAAATGATGTGCCCCTTTTCCTTGTAAGTGTAGTGGTATAAGCAGAAGAATACTTTGGATTTATGGACATCTCTGCATGACCGCAGGGTATTGTTATCATTTATTATGTTATAACATCAGTAAAATAACGTCAGATGGAAACTAAGGACTTGTATTATCTACCTAAAATTACTAGAAATTATAATATTGCCTGGAAAAAGTTGTCTTTTTGAAACATAAAACTGAAGTTTTTACACAAAACAGCATGATAGAAAACAAGCCATTGTAATATATTTATGCAAGCTGGACCCAGTAATGAAGGGTTCACCCCGATGTATCAGAGCTGTAGCTTTATGCAAAGGTGCTATTAGACAAAGTTAGACATTATTTTGGTAAAATATTACATTTTTAATGGTCCCACATTCTGCATAGCAAATATACAGCTAACTAAATGTTTGTCTAATGAAAGGTTCAAAATATGAATTTGTTTTGTTTGTTTATCTATAAATCTAACAATGAAAAATGCGTACATTTGAATCCAGCCACCTTATTGCCTCTATTGGAGGAGGCTGGAGACAAAGGAAACCACATATGTTAAATTGATAACGTAGGAATCAGCTGCTGTGAGCCCAGTGCAGTTTTATACTGAGGATGGCAAAACCCATACTGAGTATGCAGTTTATCACCCAAAAGGATACTCTGTATCCAGTCATTGGATCCTTTTTCCCCAGCTCAAGAAGCAGAGCTTCATGTTTTGACAAAGCATGTGAGCTATAAAAAGAGTATATATTCACACAGATAGTCGAGAATTAGAGAGCTTTTGGTTCAATTTGCAGAGCCAGAAGTTTGTTTTGACTTCGACAGGTAAACCAATAAAGCATGCCAACTCTCGTTTATTTGAAACCAAATAAATTTGCCCCCCAATTGCCCTCCGTTTTGGTTTAATGACTTTACCTCGGTAAAAACAAATATATAGTAATATTTACCTACCATAAGGGCTATACTACAGTGAACCTTTCATCCAACATTTGTTATTTTGAAAAATCAATATAAAGGAAAATAAATGTGGGGGCCCTGAGGAAGTCACGTGACGTAACACTTAGGGCGTGGCCGGAGTGTACCGTGGACCGGAAAAGACGTGCGAGGTGGGGTGAAACCCCAAATGTTTGTCTCTGTTTGTTGCACTTGCTGCTGCTTTCATGTAAGTAGGTATTTTATTTAATAAACTCTTTTTACTATGGTAATACACTATTGGAGGCTTATTTACCTTACATGTGGATCGTAATATCGGTTACGAGGGGTGGAATTTCTTGATCTATAATACCTTGCTGTTAATCCTGGATCCTGGAAGTGAAACTCACTGTTCCTATTGGATTTACAAAGACATTTAACCTATGCCTGTGAGGTGAGAGTTCTGTGAGCACATTGGTGTGGTGTCAGCGGTTTCACTCCAAAGACATGCTGGTAGGTTAATTAGATCCTGTCGATAAAATTGGCCAAATATGTGTATGTTGTATGTGTATGTAATCGTGTCAGGACCCCACAGGGCAAGGACCGCACTATACCACAGATGGACACCAGTAGTAAAAGAGCCCTGAGGCGATTCAGTTCGCATAGGTAGCACTATACAAGTCATTCATTCATTCATTCACTCATTGGATAAATTGTCAAGTATTTTGAAACTTCATCTACACTATCTTGAACCACTGGATTATTTCTACTTATGGACTTTTTTCACTTATTCAACTAAATGGTGTCACTACTCTTATGAACATTTATTGAATGTCATTTCACATTATTGCAATAATTCAATCATTTTTGTTGATAATGTATTGCTAGGTTATGCGCAAGATTACTGTAACTAATTCATTTTTTACATTCTAGTTCCTTCCTGAGTGGCCATTGGAGTGGATTCATGCCATTAATGGAACCAATCTGGGGTTCCCAAAGCGTTTCTTGACCATCCTATAAAAAGGGGTCAAACAGCTCTGGTGAGTGGCCATCTTCATACTGATTACTCGTGGTGGAAGATCTAGAAGTTTTATCTCAGAGTATTCCGTTTTGGTGTTGGGATTTATTCACTTATGGACTTTATGCTTGCTTATTTTCTCATTAATGTGCACATTTGAGTTTGATGCAGTTTTACTTTGTGACAGTGTTGTTATATGAACATGTTTAGCACTTTATTCTTTATTTTATAATTTCGCACAGGAAACACTGTATACTTTGCACAATACGTTCCTCCTAAAGGTTCCAAAACCCCAACAAGAGATGAAAGGTTTATGCTGGCTTTGGTGGGTCTATTGTTGCTAGAAGTCTCAAGCTGGGAAGCAGGAGAAGATGTAAAAAGCAAAAAGAATCCACATACAGTAACTTCTAGCCATTTCCTCATTCTCAACAGGAGGCATCATTGTATTTTCTTATTATACTATACAATTGTAACTGCACAGGAGCACAAGTATTACAAAAAAGAACATTTGGCCTTTTCAGAGAGGTGATGGAGTGCCTCATCTGTATTCTCATTCACCCCAACACAAAAGTTTATTATATAAATTATATTTGATACATATAAATCTTCCCTGAGAGGGCAGGTGGACTCAGCATACGATCATCCAATGGTCACAGGAATGGTGATGGAGACCGGGGGAGGGAATGAAAAAAGGGAGACCACTCCAATGGTGCAGGTCAAAAAAGTAACAATTTATTCACATCTGCATGTGAACATACAAAAAATAAAAATAAAAATCACAAAGAGGATAGCTGGCCCGACGCGTTTCGACTAAAAGTCTTCCACAGGGGCATATCTCTAGCCCCCCCATATTGCCTCCAACTATTTATAAACATACTACTAGACTGGAGCCGCCCCCTTGGTCCAGGCAGGAAGTGGACGCCTCCAGCCCAACCAAATACAATATGGGGGACAAATTCCAAAACATCTGAGCGCATTGAGTGTAACTTTGAAATTATGAAACATATTGCAAAGCAAACAGACACATCAATGTGCAACCTGGTTGTGGAATGGGTACTAAGGGGAATCTGTGACTATTAATCCTGTATCATACAAAATTGCAACATAGAAACCCCTGTTGATGGTCTGGTCCAAGACCAAAGTCCCGATAGCCAATCCGAGTCCAGAGATGACAAATCCCGCCAAATTGGATACCCAATCTGTGGCGGTTTCCCACAGATGCAAGACCTTCCATCCTTAAGCTTGTCTGATGTGTATACCGTATGGTAATCACATCCAACACATCCGGTGGCGGTTTCCCACAGATGCAAGACCTTCCATCCTTAAGCTTGTCTGATGTGTATACCGTATGGTAATCACATCCAACACATCCGGTAAGCGTACCCACGCCTTTGTTTGACATCAGTCAAGTATATATTGTAACCTGTCTCCATTGAGTGGACCAGAAGGACTTTCACTTTAAAGTTGTCACTATATGGACTATAGTATTTTGATTCACTGGAGCCCACTCCAGCACTAAGATTTAGTCACACAACTTTATATTGTTTCTCATCGTTGTTCATTTGCTTGAGTGTTGTAATATACACATATTTTGTCCATGCACTAGCGCTACAATTTTGGATTTACACGTATTTTGACTTTGTTTGTTTTGTTTGTTGGCAGCTTTTGTACGGCTTTAATTGATTTTCAAAAAGTTTCTGCACCTTTTTAACACCAAATCAATTATCCACATCGTTTCTTGATAAGTACTTGGTAAGGCCTATAGTCTAGAGTCTAAATGTTCTGCCATTGTAATGCTGCATCCACCTAGGTGAGTATAGGTGAGTATGTATGTTTGTCTTGTTTTTAAATCCCGCACTTTACTTTTAATTAATTTTTAATATTAATAGAAAACTCACCCATCCTTCCATGCCTCCATGCTTTATTTAGTTGAGAAATCACTTTGAAAAACACCGGCCTAGCATTTCTAGCTGTGGTCATCTTGAGTAAGGGCAGAAGATTCATGTAGCATTCACTTCCTGGAATCCATTTGCCCTTAGCTCAGGCTTGCAGGCAGGAGGGTGTGCTTAGCTGAGACATCCCTCCTCCTCTCCTCCAGATAAAGGAAAAAAATGTCCATGAAGACTCCTGGGATGTATGATATATTTTTGCCCTAGACCAGAAACCAGGAAGCAACTGAATAAATGTAAGAAAAAAAAAAGTTTAACACAAGTAAATAATAACCACCTACCGCCTGCGATATAGCCGAAAGATGGCTACAGCGCTGGCCTTAATTGCCAGGAGGACGTCCATGTATGTCCTCCCAAGAATGCGCCGCCTGCACACCCCCTGCGCAGTGCACTCTGTGATCACCAAGTCAATGAGACTCGGCTGATCACCGATAGGAGTAAGGGGCCAATCCCGGCCCCTTACCACGTGTTCAGCTGTGAGCCAAAAACAGCTGATCACATGATGTAAACAGAAGATCGTAAGAACCACTGCTGCTATGCCAATGCCACCTGCCAGTGCATATAATTGCTGCATATCAGTGCCCACCAGTGCCACCTACCAGTGCCCACCAGTGACACCTATCAATGCCCACCAGTGCCACCTATCAGTGCCCATCATTGCTGCCCATCAGTGCCTCATCACCAGTGCCACCTCTCAGTGTCACCTATCAGTGCCCATCAGTGTCACCTATCAGTGCCCACCAGTGCCACCCCATCAGTGCCCACCAGTGCCACCTATCAGTGCCCATCAGTGCTGCCTTATCAGTGCAGCCTATCAGTTCCCATCAGTGCCGCCTCATAAGCGCACATCAATGAAGGAGAAAAATTACTTGTTTTCAAAATTTTATAACAAACTATGAAACAGTTTGCTTGTTTTTTTCAAAATTTTCTGTCTTTTTTTAGTTTTTTTCTATCAAAAAATAAAACACCCAGCAGTGAATAAATACCACCAAAAGAAAGCTCTATTTGTGTGAAAAAATATATAAAAATGTAATTTGGGTACAGTGTTGCATGATCGCGCAATTGTCATTCAAAGTATGAGAGCGATGAAAGCTGAAAATTGGCCTGGGCAGGAAGATGGTTTAAGTGCCCAGTAAGCAACTGGTTAAATACCTTCCTATCTATTTACTAATGCTATCATAGTTTGTAGTTAGTACATAGTTTCATAGTTTCATAGTTTGTAAGGTTGAATAAAGACACCAGCCCATCCAGTTCAACCTGAGTGAGTGTCTACAATTGTCCCTATCCCTGTACATTGCACACTCACATCAGTCCCTACCCTCAAGTAGCCCACAATCCAAGGTCCCCATTCATATACTAGGGCCAATTTTTGGACAGAAGCCAATTAACCCACCTGCATGTCTTTGGATTAAAATGAGGATTAAAAAAAAAAACTAAAGTGTTACTAAATACAGGACCCTGCATTCACTATATCTGGTCTCCCACAGTACACATAACATGAAAATGCAACTATTTTAGTAAATATGAACTGCTAAATACCCTTTCTCACCAGCAGCATATAGCAGTCTTGTGACTTCTATCAGTGTCCAGCCAAGCACTGGTTAAAGCTTGTAGGAGGAGTTTTCTGACTGTCCTTTGCGACTGCAAGACCCCTGACTCTCTGTCTGGACAGTGCTGATTGGCACATGCACCCTTCCAAGAAAAGAAAAAAAAACCTCTCTAATAATTCACACCAACCTGAGCATGTGCAGCCTGACTCCATTAGACTCTGTGTTATCAGGAAATTATTAGGGGGCAGTGGAAGGAGGGGAGGATCAGAGATAACAGAATCAAACAGCTTTTTTACTCACTTATACTCACTGTGTAACCTAAGGGGTAATCCTCTGCATTGTGTTAAAGAGGAAGTAAAGCGTGAATTTATTTTTTTTTTTTAAATACACCCTGCAAGGCAAAGTCATAATGAGCTAGTATGCATAGCATACTAGCTCATTATGAATAACTTACCTGAGATCGAAGCCCCCAAAGCAACCCTCGTCCACGTCCTCCGTCGCTGCCATGATACCCGGAGTGACTTCTGGGTATCGCGGCTCCGGCGCTGTGACTGGCCGGAGCCGCAAGGACATCACTCCGGCGCATGCGCACGGGAGCCGTCAGTGACGGCATGCTCGCCTTCACTCAGTGCGCTTGCGCCGTTGTCTACAGCGCGCATGCGCCGTAGACATCGGTGCCCGCTTTTTGTAAATAATCTCCTTAACCGTGTAGGTTAAGGAGATATTTCTTGCACCTACAGGTAAGCCTTAATCTAGGCTTACCTGTAGGTTAAAGTGGTCCCAGAGGATTTACAACCACTTAAAAAGGCTGTTTGATCCTGTCTTCTCTGACCCTCCCCTTCTTCTACAGTCCCCAATCTATCTGCTAATAGAACAGAACCTTTGGAGTCACTCTGCACATGCTCAGTTTGGTGTGCATTGCTAGGTTTTTTTTCTTTGGAGGGTGCATGTGATCAACACAGGGCCAATCACCACTGTCCAGACAGAGGGTCAGGGGTCCTGCAGCCTTATAGGACAGACAGAGCAGAAAGAAAACTCCTCCTACAAGCTTTAACCAGACACTGATAGAAGTCACAAGACTGCTATATACTGCTGATGAAAAAAGATATTTAGCATTTCCATGTTCAGTGTACTGTGGGAGACCAGATATAGTGAATGCAGGGTCCTGGGTTTAGTAACAGTTTAATGTTGATTGAGAGAGTTTAGTTCTGCTTTAATAAAGATTTTCTATGATGTTGTTTAACCACTTAAGCCCCGGACCAATTTGCAGCCAAAGGACCAGGCCCATTTTTGCGATTCGGCACTGCGTCGCTTTAACTGACAATTGCGCGGTCGTGCGACCTGGCTCCCAAACAAAATTGGCGTCCTTTTTTCCCACAAATAGAGCTTTCTTTTGGTGGTATTTCCCTCCGTTTAGGCTGGTACGTATTCTTCTACATATTTTTGGTAAAAAAAAAATCGCAATTAGCGATTATTGATTGGTTTGCGCAAAAGTTATAGCGTTTACAAAATAGGGGATAGTTTTATAGCATTTTTATTAATAATTTTTTTTACTAGTAATGGCGGCGATCAGCGTTTTTATTGTGACTGGGACATTATGGCGCACACATCGGACATTTTTGACACATTTTTGGGACCATTGTCATTTATACAGCAATCAGTGCTATTTAAATGCACTGATTCCTGTGTAAATGACACTGGCAGTGAAGGAGTTAACCACTAGGGGGCGGGGAGGGGTTAAGTGTGTGTTTTTGTTAACTGTAGTGGGCGTGGCTTGGCGTCTGACATCACTGATCGTCTTTCCCTATGACAGGGAACAGACGATCGGTGACAGTGTCACTAGGAAGCACGGGGAGAGGTTTGTTTGCACAGACCTCTCCTTGTTCTTCAGCTCTGTGACCCGATCGCGGGACACCAGCGGCGATCGGGTCCGCTGGTCACACGGTCACAGAGCTCAGCGTGCGACCCACGGCTGGGCTCTTAAAGAGACACGTACAGGTACGTGATTGTGCCCAGCCATGCCATTCTGCCGACGTATATCGGCGTGAGGCGGTCCTTAAGTAGTTAAAAGTGACTTGGCAATTTTTGTAAAATTTCAAGTTATTTATACCACCTCTACGCTGACGACACTCAAGTCTATTTCTCTACCCCCTCAGCTCACTCCCTCTGTCTCCTAATGTATCACTAATCTACTATCAGATATATCCGGCTGGATGTCACACCACTTCCTCAAACTCAATCTACCCAAAACCGAACTTATAATTTTTCCACCCCCATATGCCCCTTCCCCTGATCTCTCTGTCAAAATCGATGGCACAACTATCAGCCCATCCCCACATGCCAAGGTTCTAGATGTAGTCCTGGACTCTGAACTCTCCTTCAAGCAACACATCCAATCACTGTCCAAATCCTGCCGCCTTCATCTCCGCAACATAGCCAAAATACGCCCCTTTCTAACCAATGACACAACAAAGCTTTTAATTCACTCGCTCGTCATCTCTCGCCTCGACTACTGCAACTCACTTCTCATTGGCTTACCTCTACATAGTCTATAACCTCTGCAATCCATCATGAATGCTGCTGCTAGACTTATCCACCTTACCAATCACTCTGTGTCTGCCACTCCTCTCTGTCAATCCCTCCACTGGCTTCCACTCGGCCAAAGAATTAAATTCAAAATACTAACAACTACGTACAAAGCCATCCACAATTTATCCCCCAGCTACATCACTAGCCTAGTCTCTAAATACCAACCTACTTGTTCTCTTCGTTCCTCTCAAGACCTCCTGCTCTCTAGCTCCCTCATCACTTCCTCCCATGCTCGCCTCCAGGACTTTTCCAGAGCCTCTCCAATCCTATGGAATGCCTTACCCCAATCTGTCCGCTTATCTCCTACTTTATTAGCTTTTAGACGATCCCTGAAAACCCTTCTCTTCAGAGAAGCATATACTACCCACACCTAACAACTGTATTTTCATTTTCTCCATCAGCTCATCCCCCACAGTATTACCTTTTGTTCCAATTGACCCTCCCTTCTAGATTGTAAGCTCCAACGAGCAGGGCCCTCTGATCCCTCCTGTATTGATTTGTATTGTAATTGTACTGTCTACCCTTATGTTGTAAAGCGCTGCGCAAACTGTTGGCGCTATATAAATCCTGTATAATAATAATAATAATAATAATAATTTATCTCTGTTAGAGAAGGCCCGAAGCTCTTGTTGTGTATTTGGTTTCCTCTCCTTTTTTTAAAACTTGTGACAGTTGAAGTAAATGTAACTTTTTTTTCACTGAAATCGTTTATTTTTTTTTATTTTTGCTTTTGTAAAATAAAATGAGCAGGTTCGAGCATTTTCGTTTTCTATAAATAATGCACTTCTAACATTGATATCAGGAGTGAAAGCTCTTATTTGTATTGTTACTGTAACTTGATCTTCTCTCTCTCCAGCACACACTCATATTTCATCCTATGCACTTTGACACCATAAAGACTGGGCAAGGCTTCAAATGTTCTGTCTCTGCTCCTAACGCAACCACAGTTTCAGTTTCACGTGAGATAAAGAAGACATTATTGAAGCTCCCTCCTCACCATTAGACGATGCCAGCTGGCAGAAGAATACTGCACAATGTATGTGGACAATATGCTCCTTATTTCATAACACTCAGGGGGATGTCATACAGAAAAAACCTGTCCAGCTTGTTGACCTGGTAGTAGGTAATAATTCATGTGTGAAGGATTCTGATGACATGAAGTTCTGTATCTACAGCCAAAACTTGATTTTTTCCTTAGGAGGGTTGGATGCCTTTAATTTCATATCTTGTCAACAGAGGGCAACACTGCGGTTTGCAAGTGGTTTACCGGGAATATAACTGAAGCTATCAGCCATAACCCTGGTATTGTTTTTTTCAGCCGGCGGCTGGTTTTCTCTTGAAAGCGTTCCAAGCTTTCATTCCTATTTTTTCCTCTTATTCTTATTACAAGGAATGTAAACATCTCTTGTAATAATTATAAGGATGACAGGAAGGGTTGCACTGATACTAGTATCGGTAACGGTGCCGATACCGAGTATTTGCACAAGTATCGGTACTCGTGCAAATGCACAGATACCTAAAATCGATACTTTCAGGCTCGGTTCTTTGAGCTGTCAGTGGGTCTCCCCTGTGTTAAAGAAGTCCGGTAATTGGAGCTGTCAAAAAAAAGCAGCCGGCAATGTTTATTAACAACATTGCTCAGCCCTGAAACACTCAAATAAAAAGAAACGTTGTTTCTTGTTGTATATTTCTGTTTCTTTATTTGCAGATCAAAGGGATGAACAAATGTCCCTCTGTTTAACCCCTTAATAACCCTTAATTTACTCCTCTCAAGAATCCTTAGAGCTGATGCTAGCAGTGGGCTCCTTTTGGGGGGAGTTATGCGACTATCAAAATGCCTGGGTGGGTGATGGCCATGCCATGATGGGTGGATGTCAGTCTGGAGGCGTGGGTATGTCTAGGCAGACTGTATTTTCATGAAGAGCACCCAAAATACCCCACATAATACCCACATGTAATACTGAAATCGAATGAATGAAAGGGGTGGGCCAGGGTCAGTCAGGCTGGGGAGTTAAAGAGGAAGTAAACCCTAATGGGTTTACTTCCTCTTTGTTTCCCTGCAAAGGTACAGCATAATGGACTACTATGCATCGCATAGTCCATTATGTGTCACTTACCTGACACAGGAGCCAGCAAAGTCACCGCTGTCCCCTTGTGTATGGCACCTCCATCTTCTTGGTGGGTCTCGCAGCTCCGTCGCTGTCATTCGATGGCGCTGCAATGACGTCACTCCCACGCATGCGCACAGGAGCTGCCACTCGCGGCATATTGCCGTTGAGAGTGGCCTTCTCAGTGCGCATGCGCGCAGCTGTCTACGGCGCATGCGCCATAGACAGCGGTGCCTGTATTTTGGCAAATATCTCCTAAACCGTGTAGGTTTAGGAGATATTTCTTTGACCTACAGGTAAGCCTTAATCTAGGCTTACCTGTAGGTCCAAGTGGTTTGTAAGGGTTTACAACCACTTTAAATGATGCTGAACATCCTCTAGCCAGGAAATGAGGCTCTGTCTCACTTGCTGCAGCTTCTAATGCGCACTATAAAAAGGCTAACAGTGTGCAGTAAGCATTTTCAGTACAGGAAGGGATCCTGTACAACTGTGCAAGACACGGGCCAAATGTTGGACGACATCGGCCGTTCAATAGAAACTGGCCAACATTCTGCTAATGTATATGGCAGCCGGTCCAACAGAAGCCGTCCGTTTAAGGCTCATGACCGAAAACAGTCTGCTGAACGGAGTGTGCTGGCGGGGTGGCCGTCCACCTGTCAGAACACAATCGCACAACAGAGGAGATCGATGTACTAACATCGAACTGTTAGTACAGCAGCTCCGACCTGAGCTGTGAGTTTTTTTTGTTCAACCTGCTGGGTTGAATTAAAAAAAAAAACTAGCAGTGTGTACTAGGATAGGACCCCTTTCACACTGGCGCCATGGCCGAGTTTGCATTAAAGCTTGTTTTAGCTGCTCTTTACCGCTGTTTAAGCATCGCTTTTCGGCCCCTAGCGGGGCGATTTTAACCCCAAAGAAGGGGTTAAAAACTCCCGTGTTGTGGCGCTTTTGAAACGCTTTTCAGGCATTCATTCCAATGGGCAGGGTATTTTGGGAGTGCTAAATACAGCGCTCCAAAGATGCTGCTTGCAGGACTTTTCGGAACGTCCCACAAGCGCACCGTCCGAGTGTGAAAAGTCACACTTGAATGAGTGGGAGGCGGTTTTCAGTCGTTTAGCAGAGGCTATTTCCAGCGCTAAAGTGCCTGAAAACCGCCCCAGTGTGAAAGGGGTCTTAAAGAGAAGGCTGGAGTTTAGCTTTAATTTAATATGGGTGGATCTGCTTTTGGCTCACACCACACAGTTAGCAACAGAGGCGGCTCTAGGATTTGTGAGGCCTTAGGCAAAACTTACACATGAGGCCCCACTCACGCCCATAATGGGAAAAATAATTCCAGCAAGAAAAGATGCACAGATCTAGGGTGATCAGCACCACTTCCAGGGCACCCATCAGACATATGCAGCCAATGCCAGAGGAGGGGGGTGGGAGGGGAAGATGAGAAAAAGAGAGGGGTGATAGAGAGATCCCTAGCCCTGTCGCTGTCTGCAGCCCCTCCTGTGCCCCATGTCCCAGTCTGCAGTCCCTGTCTGTGGGAAGGTTGGTGTGATGCTTGGTACAGTACCTTCCAAGCCAGCAGGATGTTCATGACGGCCAGCAGCAGGCAGGGTCCATTCTTGTTCCGTGTAGGGACAGTGTTCTCCTCCTTCCAGAGGATCTGTTTGCTGTGTGATGGAGTGGTCCCTGGCCGCCAGCACCTTCTGCCTGTCTTTGGTTTCTGGGCCCCAGTCAGCCTGTCCTTCGGTCCTGGGAGGTCTTCAGAGCTCTTCTCCCTCCAGGGCTATCGGTCCTTGCTGCCGATGCTGCTCACCTTCCCCACCAGGCCCGGACTGGGACAAAAAAAAGAGGCCTAGGTATTTTAGACTGAGCAGTCCATGAGACTGGTCCCCTCCCCGCTCTCCATCCTGACAGATCCCCTGCAGCAGCCGGCGGGAGAAAGGAGACCAGAACCTTGCAGAGCTGCAGGGGGTGAGGGGGGCCGAGAAAGAGCACAGGGGTGTTGGATAGCATGGGAGTGAGGCGGAGAGCACTGGGGGGAGTAGAGAGCAGGTGGGCTAAGGGCACTGGGGGGGGTGTAGAGCAGGGGGGCAGAGAGTAGGGGGGAGATGGAGAGCACTGGGGGAGCGAGAGAGCACTGGTGGGGCAGAGAGCACTGGTGTGGTGGGGGGGCAGAGAGCACTGGGGGGAACAGAGAATGGGGATGGAGAGCACAGGAGCTGGGGAGCACGGTGGGTGGAAAGCACTAGGGAGAGGAGCCAGGGAGCACATGGGGGGCGGAGAGCGCAGTGCAGCGGAAAGCACTGGGGGGAGCCAGGGAGCACATGGGGGGCAGAGAACACTGGGGGAGCTGAAGAGAACTGTGAGGGGGAGCTGAAAAGCATGGTGGGGTGGAGTGTATGGAGGGGTGGAGAGCATGGGGGGCAGGCAGAGAGCACTGTGGGGGGACCGGAGAGCACAGTTCGGTGAAAAGCACTGGGGGAGCCAGGGAACATATGGGAGGGGGCAAAAATCACAGGGGGAGCTGAAGAGCACTGGAAAGCAAGGTGAGGTGGAGAGCATGGGGGGTGGAGAGCAGTTGGGGGGTTGAGAGCATGGTGGCACCGAGAGCATGGTGGGGTGGAGCAAGGGAGCACATGGGGGGAACCGAGAGCATGGTGGGGTGGAGAGCACAGAGAGGGTGGAGGAGATCATGGAGGGGAACTGGAGAGCACAGTGTGGTGGAGAGCACTAGGGAGGGGAGCAGAGAGCACTGGGGGAGCTGGAAAGCAAGGTGAGGTGGAGAGCATGGGGGGGTAGACTGAGAGTCAGAGCATGGTGGGGTGGAGAGCAGGTGGGGGGACTGAAAGCATGGCGGGGTGGGGAGCAGATGTGGGGGAATGAGAGCGTGGTGGGGTGGGGAGCAGATGGGGGGACAGAGCGTGGTGGGGTGGGGAGCAGATAGGGGGGACTGAGAGCATGGTGGGGTGGGGAGCAGATGGGGGGACTAAGAGCATTGTGGGGTGGGGAGCAGATGGGGGACTAAGTGCATGGTGGGGAGCAGATGGGGGGACTGAGAGCATGGTGGGGAGCAGATGGGGGGGCTGAGAGCATGGTGGGGTGGGGAGCAGATGGGGGGACTGAGAGCATAGTGGGATGGGGAGCAGATGGAGGGGACTGAGAGCATGGTGGGGTGGGGAGCAGATGGGGGACTGAGAGCATGGTGGGGTGAGGAGCAGATGGGGCGACTGAGAGCATGGTGGGGTAGGAAGCACAGGGGAAGACCATGAGGCGGAGCAAGGGAGCATATGGGGGGGCAGAGAGCATTGGATGGAGGGCCGAGATCGTGGGGTGGAGAGCAGAGTCGGGCCGGAGGATATCATGGGGGGCGGAGCCAGGGGGCAGCAAAAAAAAAAGCTGGATAGGAGGAGCGGCGGAGCCGCTGCATATAGAAGAATTGATCTTTCCATATTCCTCCTGCAGCCGGTGAATGCTCGTTTCAGCTCTCCCCTGCAAACATTTAGTGGCTGCAGAAGGGATATGGAAAGATCAATTCTTCTATATGCAGCGGCTCTGTTGCTCCTCCTATCCAGGAGCACAGGAGGGCTGCATGGTCAGACTCAGCCTCAGGTACTTAACTTTCTCTCCAGACGGCATCAGATCGGATCCATTTAAGCTCCTTCCCCTTCACGGTCATGGGGCTGCGCTGCTGTGTGCGTCCCGCACGCCTTGCTGAGATCGCACCTGGAGTCTGGTGCTGACCCAGAGGTCTTTGCTGTCCCGCTCCCCGCACGTGCTGCCACCAAACCGGGATGCTCCATCATGATTGGCCAAGGGGGCCCTCAGGCAGTGCCTTATTGGTCAGTCCGCTCCTGGGCCATGGAGTCCCGGCGGCGGTGGGGGGGGAGAGAGGCGGAGCCGCTGGCGCCATTAGTATTGATCACAGGCAAACTAGGCGGCCGCGAGGCCCCTGTGAGTGCGAGGCCTTATTTAGGCCTAATTAGCAATAGACATGTGCACACTGAAATATTTTGTTTTTGTTTCTTCCAAAAAATAAATTTATTTAGTTACTCCCAAAATGCGTTTTATTTATTTTGTTTCGTTAAATGCATTCGTCCGAAAATCCAAAATAATTAAGGTCGAATCTGTCATTGAAGGCTTATGGTGTCTGTCGAATGTTCTAAGAAGATTCGACGGAGCAGCTAAACTGTACGACGCCGCAATCGTACATTTCCGGTCGAATGTTCAGCATACAAGCTATAGTAGAATTCTAATGTTGTATGACACTAGTAATAATTATATTTTTTAAATATTATTACTAGTCAACCAACATTAGAATTCTTCTATAGACTATGGGCGTAGCATTTGACCATAAATGTCCGCTCGCAGTGACTGCTTCGTCGAATCTTCATGTCAAATCTTTTCTCTCTATGTTGAATCTTTTCTCTCTATGTCGAATCTTTTCTCTCTATGTCGAATAATCTTGGACTAATAGAGTTAGGTTAGGCACATTCGACCTTTTTTGCTATTGTCTCTATAATGTCGAATCTTTTCTCTCTATGTCGAATCTTTTCTCTCTATGTCGAATTTTTTCTCTCTATGTAGAATAATCTTGGACTAATAGAGCTAAGGTTAGGCACATTCGACCACAGGTTCGATGGACACAGATTGCTATTGTCAGCATCATGTCGAATCTCCTATCTATATCGAACTGTCGCAATGAAAATGAAAATAAACATTTGTTTATGTCGGATCTTTCGGTTTTCGGATTCTGCACGTTCGTTATCGTTTGTTAAAGCGATAACGAAAATACCCGAAATTCGGACGAAAATGCATTCGGACGAAAACGAATGCACATGTCTAGTTAGCAATGGATAGACACATAAATCCTGGTGTTTCAAGCAAGCTGCTAAGTTTATAGCAGACTAAAATCAAATGTGGAGAATTGTTTACTGGCCTTTACTTTATTTGTAGAGCTCCAGCGGTATTTTTTACAGTTCACATGACTATTTACATTAGTCTTTGCCCCAAAGCAGCTATCAGTCTCATGCTCTACCGCAGATTTACAGATATACTGGGAGCAATTTAGATATATTTCTGTTAACCAGACAGAATATTTGCGGATTGTCAGAAGAAAGTAGAGTTCTCAGAGGAAAACAAAAGTAGTGGTAGTAGTTACACTTATATTACTAGGGCTAAATTCACACATTGACAATTGTGTGTCAGGAACGTGTGCAAAATCGAATACTTTCTGACATGCACAGATAAGCACTGTCATTTAGCAGGTGCGCTGCGGTGCACACGTTCTTACACAACAAACAGTATGGTGCCGCAGCACCATGCAGTTTGGTGTGGCACGTTTTTGGAAAAGAATCAGGGACTGATGCGTTTCTTGCGGGTTGGAAAGCCTATTTAGATGAATGGGCTGCTCTACAGATGACACTTGGGAACGCACAAAATTCTTGTGAAAACGCGCTCACGCTTGGTCACACCTGTAGGTGTAAAACAAGCCTTAGTTTTAGATTTGGATTTTATTATAGGAATTTGTATAGCACCAACAACTTATGCAAAACCTTCTTCTGGAATCCTGCGGGAACAGTCTCTTTCCATTCTAGGAGGACATAAGTGCAATCTTCCTCCAAGTCATGTTTCAGGTCCAGAAGGTAGGACCCTTGCTGTACCTCTCTATCAAACCACCAGACTCCAGGTAGCCTCAGAACCGTAGTTTGTTCCAACCGGCTCCCATACTCCTGGCTCCACTCGGTGGACTAGGGTTGAGCGAACCCGAACTCTAAAGTTCGGGTCCGTACCGGATTTTTGGGTGTCCAGGTCCCGGACCCGAACCCGAACTATTGGCTGTTCGGGTTCGGGTCCGGTGTTCGGCGATGTATTGGCGCCTTTTACAAGCTGCAGGGCAGCCAATCGACGCTAGTTTCACTAGTGTGCCCTTAGAAGCCATCACAGCCATGCCTACTAATGGCATGGCTGTGATTGGGCAGTGCAGCATGTGACCCAGCCTCTATATATAGTACAGACACACAGCATCATTCTGCTATAGACAGGTTCCTGTGCTGCTAAGAGAGGATTTTAGGAGTTAGTCTGATAAAGTCAGTCAGTCAGTCCACATTCCTTAAATTTTCTTCAAATTTGTTATATCAGTGAGCGATCTACATAGCTAGAGTAGAGAGTGACTTTAGTAAGGAAAAGAAAGAGGCAGATAGAATTATTCAAGAGATTCCTAAATCAATTGTACCCTGGCTGGGGTGCAGTGCACAGTCTTTTAACAGTGAAATTTTTTTTCCCCAATAGCATTTTCTGCGTGTTCATACACGCTTTAGACACTGTACGTGTATTCTGCTATTGACAAAAAATAAAATCTTTCAGTGCTTTGTGCAGGAGTGTGACATACAATCGATCGATATTTCTTCTATTGTATATTGTCCCAAAAAAAAAAATTGTAGAGACATTTTGTAGAGGCAAACTGGTGCCAGTCTCACAGTACTTGATGAAGTCACGAGCATGTGACGTAATGCGTAGGGAGTGGCCGGACAAGGATACCGGAAGTACTGTGAGACTGGCGCCAGATCGCCATTTTATGCTGTTAAACTGCGTTTTTGATGTAAGAGTTTAAAATTGTTATTATTAAAGTGTTCTATTAAGACGTACTTCACTATTGGGTCCCTTCTGTTTTGCTTCACCCTCCCCCCCCTTGTTTTGGCGAGTCTCTTTGCGGGATCGCGGCCACCATTTTGGTTATAGGAAGTTGGTGAAACATCCCCATCAGAAGCACCCAGTAAGTGGAGACAGTACAGGAGTATAGTGGAGGTTAAGTGGATCTATCCCCTGGAAGCCGACTGACAGGCATCTTTGGAAGTACTAACACAGCGGAGCCAGTGGTGGGATACAGCGGAATTGGAGTGTACCCCCGTGTCTTTCGGATGCCCATGAATGTTGATTTTCAGGTGAGAGGCTAGAGTGCACGATTTAGGATCAGGTCCTCACACCCCCACCATCCCCCAGTTTGGAGATTGAAGACCACTGTCATTACTGCCATCTCCTTTCATTTTTAGAGACGTTTTTTGGGTCAGTGGTTATAACCATTCACCACCTGGAGTTTATGATTGTAGTCATTTATGCAATAGAAAAGTCTCTTACTTTATCTCTCATACACCAATTGGGACTTGCCAGGAGCACTCTATATCTCTTATGCTCAACCATTGCTTATTGTTTATTGTTTTTTGTCTGTGACACATAACTGATTTGTGGGAATTAACACATTGAGCACTTTATTTATTTTCACATACACTGTTTATATATATAATATTTGATATTTTATTAAGTATATATATATATATATATATATATATATTTTTAGCACTTGGTGCACTATATATATCGATTCACATATATATTTTTATACACTGTGACAGTATATTTATACAATTATATTTATTTTTTTGGTGCATATTAGTGCAAAATCATCACCTTATTTTATGCTATTTGTGGTATTGTGTTCACCATTGGATTTTGCTGCTTTTTTAAGAAATATTTTCTACACATAGCACTTTTAGTTGACACTTTGCAGCTATTTATTTATACATTTTTATATATTCTTTATATTGATTATTTCTTTTATTTATTGGGTTGTGCAGAATATCTAGTTTACTAACAGCGCGAAGGTCACCCACACTACTAGCAAATTTACAGTGTTATACAAGCTGCACACTCACTATTTTACATTGTAGCAAAGTGTAATTTCTTCAGTGTTCAAAAACATATTTGGCAAGCACTCACCAATGCGTTTAAATTCAAGATGGTGCTGCCATAAGACCAACAAACAATAGCAAACATATTACAGCGCACACATTCAAGAATGACATTTCCTGCAGGGCTAGTTAAAATGTGTGCGCTGTAATATGTTCGCTATTTCTTCAGTGTTGTCACATGAAAAGATATAATAAAATATTTACAAAAATGTGAGGGGTTGTACTCACTTTTGTGAGATATTGTACATATGCACATATGTTTGTTCTATATTTCATGTTATATTTCCTTTAACTTGTACATTACCATACTTTAGCGCAGCAAATTACCTAGTTAACTTCTAATTAAAATCCGTGGCAGATCACATGAACACAGTGTGATTGCAAAACGTGTGGGAAACGCACAGGAATCGCTGTGTTTCTCACATCGCATTAAGCAGAGAAGAACTGACACAGAACACACTTTGGAAAACATCATCCTAGCAGTCTGGATTCTGTCAGAACTGGACTACAGAAAAACTCAGATTAAAGTAAACTGAATATCATTATTAATAGTATTATTATTCAGGATTTACATAGTTTGTGCAGCGCTTTACAATATAGAGGGAAACAGTACAGGCACAGTTACAATATAATACGAGATGGTTAGGAGGGTCCTTGCAATCGAATAATAATCTGTGTTTAGCACAGCTGCAGTGTTTGCTACACAGCATAAAGTGTTAACTTGCCTTTTTATCACTCTTTAATAGTTATTTTATGAGCATTCAAAGAAATAAAACATCATTATCAGGGCAAGAAAACATACACTCTATTAATCTGACCTCTGGAGGAAGAGAATGTTGCATGATTGTTACAAAAAGCTAATATTGTACAGGAAAGAGGCAGTGTTCAATGATACAAATCTCTCTCTCATTATAATCACATGAAAAACAATCTTTGGCGGATCCACGACTGAAGTTCATGCTCTGTGAGTTCTTCCTATCCTCCCACATAGGATCAGATGACTGAATAATGTTGTGTTTAGGGAGATCAGAAACTTGTCCACCTACACATAATAGCTTGGGGTAAAGTATAACATACTAATTGAAATTTACGCTTGCTTTTTTTTAGATACAGTATTTAAAGAATATTTAAAGAGGCAAATTCATAAATAATTGATACTATACAGTATATTGCAATGTTAAAGAACAACTCTTTAAGAGGATTTCCGACAAAAAAAAAAATACTGTAGCTGCTGACTTTTAATAATCATACACTTACCTGTCCCAGGGTCCAGCAATGCAGGGGAACGAAAACCCTGCTCGTCTCCCCTACTCTCTGTGGCCCCGGTATTGTCACTGTGGGTGCCCGGCTGTGGCTTCACAGCCGGGCACGCTCTGCGCATGCTCGAGTCGCGCTGCACACTGTGACTGGCCGGGCAATCATCTGGGACCTGTGACGTGTCCCAGATGACCGCCGAGAGGGAGGGGGGAGAGGAGCCGTGGTTCCCCCGGTAGGAAGTGGGAGCTGGAACACTCTAGAGGGTTTCCGCCCCCCCCCCCCCAAAAATTACATGCCAAATGTGACATGTCAGGGGGTCACCTTCCCTTAAAGCGGAAGTTCCATTTTTGGGTGGAACTCCTCTTTAAACAGAAAAGAACATAAGAATATGTAGCGCTACCCCCAGAGGAGCTGCTTAAGTATGTTTGGTTCCGTACTCTGCCTCTCAACCATAAGAACAGTCTCAGCCCCTCTGGTACACCTGGCAATAGTGTAAGTGCAAGTTGACTAACAGCAATGATGTCTTATACAGTGTCCATTTAACTTCTTCTGTGGTGCAGTGTCCCTGTTTCCTGCAAGTACGAGACTGAAGCTATTGGCTACTGGCTTTTGAACTTCCATTTTCTAGTCCCGTTGTACGTGTTGTACTTCACCGCTTTCTGGATGGTCGGAATTTGGTGTGACCGTATGTATGCAAGAGAATTACGTAGAAAAAAACCTTCAGAGTTTATTCTGACAGCAAAACCGGTCGTGTGTACAGGGCATTAGATTACAAATGTTGAAAACTCTACAGCAGCCTTTCCCAAACAGGGTTCTGTGGAACCCTAGGGCTCCCCCAGAGGTTCCTTGAGCAATGAGCAATTATGGCCTCTCAGATAAGTTCCCACTGACTTTAATTATCTTTTTAGCTATTTATAAAGGGGAGATTCTCTCCATTCACAACCAATGTAAGGCGTGCTCTTCCCACTGATCATCATGCTATTATGTATCATGAGCTGTAGTTAAAGTAATTATTAACAGGAATTAATAATTAAGACAGGGACGTCTTTTTGCACAGGCATTCTGGGGCCCTGACAAAGGGCCACAGGTGCATGGAGGGCCCCTTCAGTTAGCCCCCTTCCCCCCAGTACGGATAATCGCATGGGAATAGTGGGTGATCACTACTATAACTGGAACCAATCTTTTGTGGCTCACCTTTCAGCAGCTGAGAGCTGCCAGTTTCCCTCCTTTACCTCGGCAGCATGTATTTAAGTGACTCTGTCATAAAAAATAAAAAAAAGGAAGCCAGTGGCGGGTGTAAGATGTAGCAACCTGGTAGTGCAGAAACATAACTACAGCAACTGCAGAAGGGGTGGGTGAGCTCTTTCACTACTAAGTCCTGGAGCTATGCCTGTTCAGAACAGCCCACTATTTGACCTTAGCAGAGGTCTATGAGAGCAGCTGCAGATACAATTGGGTACCTCTAGATGCCTAAACTCTATACTTATATCAAACAATTTTTTAAAGTGTCTGAGTTACATGAAAGCGGAGCTCCACCCAAAAGGGGAAGCTCCGCTTGTCTGACTCCCCCCCCCCCCTTCCACTGCCACATTTGGCACCTTTTGGGGGAGAGGGGGG
Organism: Lithobates sylvaticus; assembly: GCA_028564925.1. Classification (NCBI taxonomy): domain Eukaryota; kingdom Metazoa; phylum Chordata; class Amphibia; order Anura; family Ranidae; genus Lithobates; species Lithobates sylvaticus. The sequence goes on from CM053027.1 coordinate 69,312,190, forward strand.
AGCGGTTACCTGGTTTTGACAGTTACCTGCTCCCACTTCTGGCTCAGTTCATTGGAAGTTCGCCCCCTCCTTCCCCTGCAGCTGGCTCATTCACAAAGCGCAGCGTTATTTGAGTATGCGCAGAAGGAAACCAGCTGTGAAGCTGCAAGGCTTCACTGCATATTTCCCTTAGCCAAGATGGCAGCGCCAGCACCCGAGAGCCGATTCAAGAATCTGCTCAGGTTAGACCACTGCTGGTTGCCTGGACAGGTACAGTAAGTGTCCTAATAGTAAAAGTCATCAGCTACAGTATTTGTAGTTGCTGACTTTTATTTTTTTTTGAGGGGGGCAGAACTCCTCTTTAAGATGAAAAGTTTTTACATGCTAAGTAATTTGTACATTAAAAATGGCAGACACATTCCAGATTCACAGATCAGATTTCTAATTTCTACTATGTTCATTATATAGAATGTTTAGTTATTTCTTAGCTGAAATATGGCTTGAAATCATTTATTTTTTATGACCACTATCTTTTGTCTATACAGAAACCTATACAGTCACGGAGACATCCCATGTGCCAAAATATTTTATTATGTATACCTTATCCAAGTGTAGCACCCTCTAGTTAATGAGTGCTAGAAGTGAGTTTTTTTTCTGACAGGGTAGGAAAATTTGGGCAGGCCTAGCTGATGTTTCCATTCTGGGCTGAGAGTGGCTCAGGGAGAGTTGGGTGACTGACAGGTGGCATCATAATCACCTCCCCCTTCCTTCTAGAAGGTCCTGGAAGGAGAGGAGGGGAGAGGAGGTGGAGCTGCTTGAGGTATCTGGGGAGATACATTCTTCTTGAGGGTTTTTCCTCAGGGGGAATAGGATATAGTATATCTATTTGTATCCCCGGGTCCGTTGTATTATCCCCATCTAAGTTATTTGAATTCATTTATATGCGATTAATCAAGAATTCTTGAGTACCAATACTATATTGGAATTGTCTGTATATTCATAATGTAAATCTTGTTGATCACTTTAAAGTGACCATCCTAAAGTGGAACTTCCGCTTATCGGATTCCTCCCCCCTCCGGTGCCACAATTGGCGGGGGAGGGAGGTGCAGATACCTGGATAATCCAGGTATCTGCACCCACTTCCGAGACTAGCCGGGACTAGCTAGCCGCAGCTGCCCTGCCCCTATCCGCAGACTTTTAATATTTTTTGTTAAGGTGGACTCCCTCTTTAAAAACTTTATAATATATATTATGTTTGTAAAATAATTTTTTTCCTGTTATTTGTTTTTTTATGGTGATCAGTGTTTTCCTGTGTCTTCTCTGCCTTCTGCAATGAACCCTATTTGCAGTTCTGCACCCCTTGAGGGCTGGGGCCTTTTCGGTTCCATGTCCCACTATGGTTGGATTTACTTACAGTGATCAATATAACCATTGTATGCAATTTATTGATTTATGCTAGCTGATCCTTTGGGAATAGACTGTAGGGCACACATAGCCGTCCGGATTTTCAAACCGTGGCAGCTTCTCATGGGGACCATAGATGTTTTTGCATCTCGTCCTGGTCTCCATCTTACTACTTCAGCAGCCACGCGCAGTCCGCTGGAGTAGCTCTCTGTGTTAGTTGGCTGCGTGCGCATGACATCATTCCGCGCGCAACGTTGCACACGTGCAGTCGGATGGAAACCTGCGCACGTGGCTCAGGAAGCCAGCACAGGCGCTACAGGTTCTCCGCCCAAGGCCACAGATGAAGCAATTCAGCATGGCCTGGGATTGGAGGGGGAAATTACATTTTAGGCACCCTTGGAGTCATGGCCGACATCCACTGTTCGGCTTGGATGCCAGGTCCGTCCCCCCCCCCCTTCTGTCTCAACTTACATTGTGGGCTTTGCTCTCGCTCTCTTTTTTGGGGGGTATGCACTGCACTCTATGTATACACGTGAGCCAAATTAATTAGTTATTGATAGTACTACCTGGCCTGCCCAATATCTACCTATAGGATAATAAATGTGGCTCTTCAGGCTTATATAAGATTGATTTACAAGTTTCACCATATTGACTAACTAACCTGTAGCATGTTAATACAGAGGTATTTTCCTGGCAATGGTATATATAACCCAAGCCAGGCATCTATGTAAATGCACATTGATTAGTTCATTATGGTATTTGGATTATATATTACCTGGTCCATATATGAGATCAATCGATATTTCCGTATTTTGTAGCATTATTCATACACAATCATGTGATCGATCAATAAAATATAAATTAAAAAAGACATCAAAATTGATGGAAACCTAGATATCTAAGATATTGGTTTATATACCTAGATGACTAATCTACTGCTATGCATTTATTACTCATTTAGTACATACCATCCTTATATCTTCAAATCATCTCTGCATCATCAGCATGTCCCTATTTGGTACAGGTAGGATGCATTACTTATATATATGAATAGTTATAGGACTTATTTTAAGTCAATTGGGTTTCAATCATGCTCATCCTGTGCTTTATTACCTTATTATTTCTATCTACAGAGTGACGCCTACTTCTTGGCTTCAGCGCTCCTAGCTGTTCTTTGACCTCTGGGGGAGCTTGGCATTTTTCAGTTCTAGTTGCATCATTTCTATGCAATCATTTAAGCATATCAACAAGAGCAGCTATCTGGAGTAGAAGGTTTTGGAGACACAGTCCTTTCTATGTTTGTTTTTAATAGTTCTATGGAATGTTTTCATTGGTGACACCGCTACAATATATGTGAGTCTCTTCAAATGACATTTAATGCAAAGATATTATATCATACTATTGATTTTTATATGATAACATTCATGATTTTTTAAAACCACTATATTGTAGATACACGATTGACTCAACACGATATTCTCATAACACCCATGAAGAAAGAGTTACTCAATACTCTGAAATGCGTCGGATGAACCTAGAGAATTAAAAAGTGAAATCTATGTGGTGATTTTGTACAGCTATTGCAATCATTCCCATATATTTAATATTCTATGTATTATGTTTAATAAATTATATACTTTTTTTGACAATTTACCATGTTAGTGCCTTTAAAGTCCATTTGGGTTTTTTTTTTCTATGTTTATCTGGGGAGCCTTGACCAATCCCCAACTTGGATTGGTAGGGGGCATGCCTCCTTAAATACCTGTGGTCAGCCCAGCTGTGGAGGAGTTGTCGGGTGGAAGAGCTGGAGTGAAAGGGTGTGGAGGCTGTCGGGCCCACGGGGAGCTCCCCAGTCTGGGGGGTGACCCTGGGCTGGGGCTAGGGTGCATCCGGGAGGAGTGAAAAGATCCTGGAATCAGAGGCACATGAGAGAGCAGGAGAAAGGACAGCGGGGGAGAACACTCTGAGTCTTCAGAAGGACTACTGGTCACAGCCTGGGACTGGGGAGCTCCCCGTGGGCCCGACAGCCTCCACACCCTTTCACTCCAGCTCTTCCACCTGACAACTCCTCCACAGCTGGGCTGGGAAGGCATGCCTGAGAGAACTGGGAGATTGCAGTTTGAGAGCTGGGTGCAGAACCAGTGGAGAGAATACTGTGGAGGAAGGCAGTGGAAAAGGGTGTTTGCAGCCAGGCTGGCTGCCAGGTCCTGTAGAGAGCTATCTGTGAGTGGTAGCTGAGCAGAGGACAGCTAGCACCTAAACCATACCTCCCAACATTTTGAGATGGGAATGAAGGACACCTACTAGCAAGCGTATGTAGGCATAGGACACGCCCCCTTGCCACACCTCCTTAAAGGAGAATTAACCAAAAAAAAGGTTAATTAAATCCACAAGTGCTTTTTTACCACTACTATTCCTTTATATTAAAATTAATTAAAATTTACAAATGCAGCGAATTTAGAATGTGGATGAAAGTTTTAGCACTGGGAAACACTTTTTGAAAGATAAAGAGTGCATTTTATGTACAACTATATAGATCAGACCAAAATGAGGGACAAATGAGGAGGAATGAGGGACAGAGGGACATTGCTACAAATTAGGGACAGTCCCTCGAAATCAGGGACAGTCGGGAGCTATGCCTGAACTATTCTACACCACATGGGCCCGAGGTCCCTGCCCGCAAAAGGCAGTTCAGTGAGACTTGGCTGAAGCAGCGTCAGGCCTACCCATGCGGTGCTAGTTGGTCCGGAGGAGAGATAGTCTGCAGCAAGTGAAATGCTGGAGAGAAGATTGAGATGTATGTACAGGGAGTGTACATGGTAGTCCCAATTGATTGTTCTGCAATCCACAATTGATTGATCTACAATTCACAATTGTTTGTTCTGAAATCCTGGACATTCCATAATTCCCTAATACCCATTTAAGTTTAACCCCCTCAATAAAACAAGCTATAGACAGGTCTGTGTTACTGAGTGACTGTAAGGTGGACATTAAATTCCTAAATTATTTTTTATCTACATTTTTAGCTTTTTTCCAATTTCCCTGAAATCAGAACTGAGGCTGCTGTTAGCTGTACTGATCATGGGATGGCATTTACAATCACCTTAGTGTGATCCCAGTATCATACAAATTAAAACAGGGTTGTAAACCCTTGTTTTTTTTTTGTTTTTTTTTAAAACAAACATGTCATACTTACCTCCACTGTGCAGTTCATTTTGCACAGAGTGGCCCCGGTCCTCCTCTTCTGGGGTCCCTCAGTGGCGCTGGTGGCTCCTCCCCACATCGAGTGTCCACGTTGGAGAAGGCCCTCCTAAGATGGACACCCATGCGGGCGTGCTCCCGAGTACTGCATCTATTCATGCAGGAATGCAGGACTCGGCGCTGCGTCTTTGGATTTGATTGACAGCAGTGGGAGCCAATGGCTGTGCTGCTATCAATCTATCCAATCAGGACACCACCCAGTGTGCTCATTCCCGGATGGAAGATAACAGCTTTCAGGTAAGTAAAACAGGGGGGGGGGGATGGGGGGCTGCATGCATAGAATGTATTAAGGTGAAAAGAGATGCAGAAGAGTAATGATACAAATTTACAAAGTGTAGAATAAACATCAAATATCTCACAGGTAGAACATGAGAACGAAGTAGAACTTGGCCTATAAAGCAACTTTATGGGTCTTTTTCACTGTTCAAGGTGAGAATGTTATTAATGTCTCTCTGATATTCTGCAGATTCTTCCCAAACAGCAATGTTTTATGTCAGCCAGCTTGCGAGCAGTACAGAGATGTCAATACAATGCATGCGTCCCCACTTCCCCATGAGAATTTAATGCCCGGCAAACATTATTGTGTATGTTTTTTTCTTCAATTTTAATAATTGATTTGCTCCTCCAAAAGCAAATCACACGCATACAGGAAGCTGTCAGGTTTTATTTCAGTCTCACGCAAAGATTATAGAATATTCTAGCAAGATGTGTGAGCAATAATTGGAATTAATGAAGAGTTGAACAGTAGGAAATGCAGAATTCATTAGTGCTGTTTTATCTCCTATGTATAGTCAGTTCGCTGTTCGGAAATAAGCAGTATTTTCCTTTCTTTAGTTAAAAAAACTTCTCATTAAAGCGATACATAGGCAATAGCAGGCTTCCTTTTGAAAATGCTAGCTGACGAGTCCCATGCTGATTCTTGGCTTCAGTACTTGGAATTACCAACTCAAAACAAGTACTGAAGCCACTGATGAGCGTTGATGAGCACTGATGAGTGTTGATGAGCACTAATGAGTGTTGATGAGCACTAATGAGTGTTGATGAGCACTAATGAGCACTGATGAGTGTTGATGAGTGTTGATGAGCACTGATGAGTGTTGATGAGTGCTGATGAGCACTGAGTGTTGATGAGCACTGATGAGTGTTGACGAGTGTTGTTGAGCGCTGATGAGTGTTGTTGAGCACTGATGAGTGCTGATGAGCACTGATGAGTGTTGATGTGTGCTGATGAGCACTGATGAGTGTTGATGAGCACTGATGAGTGTTGATGAGTGTTGATGAGCGTTGATGAGCACTGATGAGCACTGATGAGTGTTGATGAGCACTGATGAGTGTTGACGAGTGTTGTTGAGCACTGATGAGTGTTGTTGAGCATTGATGAGCACTAAGCAGATATCTGGTGTCTGAGGTGATGCCCCAAAGTCTTGTCTGACTCCAGTGATTGGCTCTCTTCAGAGAGCACCATTCTTTACTGAATTCTTTTTAAGCCCAGTCCAACATGTTAATGTGCCCCAGAGAGTGTGTCCATGATGTCCTGGGTTTGCAGGAAGTGGGTTGAATGATGCTGGGTGACATACTGTATCTCTATTCAGGGCTACCAGTCCAGAATATTTGAGTAGCACTTGCCCAGAGCTTAAATGCCTCTCCTCCAGCACAGTCCAATTCTGGACAACAGTAGAGGAGAGATGAACAGCAGGATTCAGAATCAAAGAGGGACAGTGCCTCTAAATCAGTGGTTTCCAAACTACGGCCCACAGGCCACATCCCTGCCACTACAAGATTACAGCAATTATAATGTGATGGGGGGCTTCTGATGTCAAAGGGGGACTGTTATGCCCCACCACTGTACCCCCTGCTCATCTGTCCCACCACTGTAACCCCCTGCTCATCTGCCCCACCAATGTTCCCCCTTTCTCATCTGCCCCACCACTGTACCTCCTGCACATCTGCTCCACCACTGTACCCCCCTGCTCTTCTGTCTCGATCACCACTGAACCCCCTTCTCTCATCTGTCCTAACACTGAACTTATCTGCTCATCTGCCCCACCACTGTAACCCCCTTTCTCATCTGCCCCACCACTGTACCCCTTTCACATCTGCCCCACCACTGTACCCCCTGCTCATCTGCCCCACCACTGTACCCCCATGCTCTTCAGTCTCACCACTGAACCATCTGCTCATCTGTCCTAACACTGTACTTATCTGCACATCTGCCCCACACTGTAACCCCCTTTTCTCATCTGCCCCACCAATGTAACCCCCAGCTCATCTGCCACACCACAGTACCTCCTGCACATCTGTCACACCACTGTACCCCCCTGCTCATCTGCCCCACCACTGTAACCCCCTGCTCATCTGCCCACCACTGTAACCCCCCTGCTCATCTGTCCCACCACTGTAACCCCCTGCTCATCTGCCCAACACTGTAACCCCCTGCTCATCTGTCCCACCAATGTAGCCCCTTTCTCATCTGCCCCACACTGTACCCCCCTGCTCCTCTGTCCCACCGCTGAACCCCCTGCTCACCTGCCCCAACACTGCACCCCCCCCCTGCTCATCTGTCCCACCACTAAACTCCCTGCTCATCTGCCCCACCACTGAACCCCCCCTGCTCATCCCTCCCACCACTGTACCCCCTGCTCATCTGCCCCACCACTGTAACCCCCTGCTCATCTGCCCCACAATGTACCCCCTTTTCTCATCTGCCCCACCACTGTACCTCCCTGCACATCTGCTCCACCGCCGTATCCCCATGCTCTTCTGTCTCACTACTGAATCACCTTCTCATCTGTCCTAACACTGAACCCATCTGCTCATCTGCCCCACCACTGTAACCCGCTTTCTCATCTGCCCCACCAATGTATCCCCATGCTCATCTGTCTCACTACTGAATCACCTTCTCATCTGTCCTAACACTGAACCCCCCTGCTCATCTGCCCCACCACTGTACCCCTCTTTCTCATCTGCCCCACCTATGTACCTCCTGCTCATCTGTCTCACCTCTGAACCCCCTGCTCATCTGCCCCAACTCTGAACCCCCCTGCTCATCTGTCCCACAAATACACCTCCTTTCACATCTGCCCCCCCCCCTGCTCATCTGCCCCACCACTGAACCCCTTCTCATCTGCCCAACACTGTAACCCTCTGCTCATTTGCCCCAACACTGAACCCCCCTGCTCATCTGCCCCATCACTGTACCCCCCTGCTCTTCTGTCCCACTGCTAAATTCCCTTCTTATCTCTTCCACCATTGTACCTCCCTGCACATCTGCCTGCTGCTGTACCTCCTGTTCTTCTGTCCCACCTCTGAACCCCCCTGCTCATTTTCCCCACCGCTGTACCCCTCTGCTCATCTGCTCCACCGCTGTACCCTCTTCTCATCTATGATATGCGTGATATGCAGAGTGGTGAAAGAAAGCAGGGATGAGACACATCTACCTGTCCTGGCACACTCATCCTGCTGATCCACCTCTCGCATCCAGCCCACGTGCTTGTATGTGATGTATGTGATGTATGTGATGTCACATACAAGCATCTGGAATGGATGCGCAATGATGAGCTCAGGTCAGGGGCATTTTCTGAAAGCAGTGGGCCTGTGTGCAGGATCATAAGTTGGGCCCCCGCAGCTGAGAAAAAGTGCGGCGCGCTCTGCACCACAGGAAAAGTTGGGTGTGATTTTTCATTGCGCTGAATACTGGCTGTGGCTTAAAGGGACACAGAGTGCAGGGGTTCAGTAGTAAGTGACGCAAAGGTTCAGGAATAATTTCAACAAAGTTCCCAGAAGCTCAACAGTAATTCCACAAACTGTCACCTGATTGTGGTTTTCTCAATCACAGTGAAATCCCTTCTTTCTGAGATTGGTAGTGGCAACCAAGCGAGTCATCTTCCTCCAGATGGTGGACGGGGCTAGCAGGACTGTGATTGGCTTTAGCAGTGGCCAATGACAGTCCTCCTCCTCCTGGAAACAGGGACCGCCCCCCCCCCCCCCCCCCCCAGAACTGCACCCAATCTCTTCCCCATCACAAAAGCTGACGATCGCAGCTACAGCAAAGTTAGAGAACCAAACAATGTTTCCCATCTTTTACAATGTGTGGGGCACAGTGCCTCCCCCCCCCAGTGCAGGTGCGGTGTGGGGAATTCTGAAATTGGAATGCATTAGTGTCACACTGACACTTCCCTGCACTGCTCTGCTGATGGGGAGGCTGTAAACCACAGCTCTGTCACCTGGCACCGTCTGCTTATGTGAAAGAGCTCTTTCATAGCTCTACAAATCTATGTAAAAATACTTGCGATGAGGGAAGTGGCCATTAGAACCTGTGCTGAGAGGCTTTGGGGTTCTGTCAATGCCATCAGTTTGACATCAGTTTTATCCAATCCAAAAGTGTGCTATAGTAAAATTGTAGATGGTGCCACCAGCAACAAAAGTCACAATCCAAGATATTACCAGCACACCATGTTCAAACAAAAAGACATGTATGTAAGGTGCTGCATTCATTGAAGAATAAATTCATTCCTTTTTTGCCACTATATACAGTAAATACCTATAATATTTAATAAATGAATAAAACATTGATAGGTGTGTTTGACCTGGAGGTGACCTCCTGCTGACCTGCGAGATCAGTATGGGAATATCAAAACTAATTTAAAGCCAACAAAATCCAGTCAACAGAGGTCCTAACCCATCCAGAGTAGGCAGGCAATAAGCACATCTCAACTAAAAAAGGATTAGAAAGGAAATATAAACCCAAGAATAAAGCAAATAATATATTGTAGCTACCAGTATTTAGATGTGGTGGCAACTCAGTTTTAATTTTTCAGACTAAGAACATTTTCACAAATACAGAAAATAGCTGTTGAACTTGCCACAAATGCAGTGCCCTTGTAACTTCCTGCAAGTTGAACTGAAAGCATAAACACTGGGGGGGATTTAAAGCGGTAGTAAACCCTGCTTGTTCATTTTTACCTACAGGTAAGCCTATAATAAGGCTTACCTGTTTGTAAAATTAATATCTCCTAAACCTGCATCGTTTAGGAGATATTCACCCTGAATTCAGCCAGTTACGTCACCAACGCATTCACTCTGAAGGTCCGGCATACCTTGCTGGACCTTCAGAGCTTCGTGCTGGAACCGACATGCTGGAAGTCATTGTGGCTCCATCCAATCACATAGCCGGGGTGCGTGAACCCGGGGGGAAGAGGTCAGCCCTCTCAGTGGTGACAGCTCAGAGCTGAAGGGCTTCATTCTAAGGCAGTGTTTCTCAACTCCAGTCCTCAAGGTGCCCCAACAGGTCATGTTTTCAAGATTTCCCTCAGATGAAACGGCTGTGGTAATTACTAAAGCAGTGAAACTGATCAAATCACCTATGCAAAATAACGAAAAGCCTGAAAACTTGACCTGTTGGGGTGCTTTGAGGACTGGATTTGAGAAACACTGTTCTAAGTTGAGTATTTTTTTTTTTTTTAAACATCCGCAGTTTACAACTACTTTAATAAAGCTGCTGCACCACTTTTCTGGCGTTAATCCCTCGTTAATGTATTGCTCCAAATTCATGAACCGTGGCTTCTCCAAAGATACAGTGGATTGAGCATAGTCATCCTAGAGCAGGAAGTATGTTATTTGCGTTATTACAAGGTGAAAACTAAAGTGGGACACCTAAAATAAAGAAAACGAATGCAACAAACACATTAAAGGACTGGTAAGCTACAATTTATTACATTCAATATTATACAAAATCAGGTAAAATTTCATGAGGCAGTACAGGACCATAAGGAGACCTTGGGCTTTAGATTATATTTATTTATTTGGAATAACTGATGGCAAATTTCTGTGGATGATTTATTGAACTTTATTGCAAGTTTACTTTTTCCCCCCATTTATTTATATATCATATTTTACATTTCAGTGTAGGCGCCGATAAAATAAATAGGTTTCTCCTAATGAATTGCTTTTTTGTATATTATTGTTGAATTTTCTGTGCCATATTAATTTTACTGATTTTCTGGATTTCATTTCATATTATATGTGAGTTGAAACAGGAGTTAATTAGTAGTTCAATTAGTGCTGATCTATACAGTTCTGTTGTAACTTTGTTATATATTACTTTGATAGAAGATGGAGACCCAACATGGGTAAGAGTTTGGCTATTGTCAATGAATGAATGAACTTGGAGCTTTTATTGTCTAATCTGGGCCAACTGCTAGCTATTTTTGGCTCAAAGTGCTCTACCCATGGGAATGTATGCCGGGGTAGGCACTAGGTTCAAGAATAAATTTAAAAGTGTGGTTCAGCTGTTTAAACATAGAAATTTTAAAAACATAAAAAAGTGAGGGCAGAAAAAGACCAAGTGGTCTTTTTTGTTTTTTTAACCTTTTTGTCAAGTACAAATCTACATTTAACCCAAGCATGTTTCAAAGAGAAGCATGGGTTTTGAAAAAAAATAACATTCACACTCACCTAGTTGGAGAGGCAGCATCGATCCAATGCTGTATCTGTCCCCCACTCCCTCTAATGGCGCGTACACACGGTCGGATTTTCCGGCAGAAAAAGTCAGATGGAATCTGTTCATCGGATATTCCGTTCTTGTGTGGGCCTCATCTGACTTTGTTTTTCGAAAATTCTGACGGACCTAGAAATAGAACATGTTTTAAATATTTCCGACGGAATCAATTCCTATCAGGAAAACCGCTCGTCTGTATGCTGTTCCGATGACCAAAAACAATGCATGCTCTGAAGCAAGTACAAGACGGCAGCTATTGGCTACTGGCTATTGAACTTCCTTTTTCTAGTCACGTTGTACGTGTTGTACATCGCGTTCTAGACGGTCGAGCAAAGCAACTTTGCAGCCCTGATGCAAGCTATTACGGGATCGGACTTCTCACAACCAAGATAGACACAGTGCAAGCGGAGGTGGGCCTGATCCGCCAGGATTTTGAGAAGATCCGGCAGAGGGTGTCTGGGACTGAACACAGGATCAGCGGCGTGGAAGATGTGACCCGAGACCATCGGCAACGCTCCACACTCTGCAGGTGAGGGTACGTTCCCTGGAATCGAGAGCCGAGGACGCGGAGAACCGCAACCGCAGGAACAATTTGCGGTCATAGGCCTTCCGGAGGGCCTGGAGGGAGCTGACCCGGTTACATTCACGGAGCGGCTGCTCCGCACATTGTTCCCACAGGCCGCCTTCTCATCTTTTTTCGCGGTCGAAAGGGCCCATAGAATGCCAGCAACGCGGCCCCCCCCCCGGCTCTCAACGCACGTTTATATTTAAACTGCTCAATTTCAGAGACCGCGACCTGACGGTCGCTGCTCGCACGGTTCTCGATCTTCAGTGATCAGAGAGCAGTGAGTGTCCGTCTGAGTATCACTACTTCAGTAAAACAGTACGGACGCGGAGAAGGCCTTTGACTCGGTGGAGTGGGAATACTTGTGGCTGGTCCTTCAAAAATTTGGATTTGGTCCTACTTGGGATTATCATCATAAACAGCATTTCTCATAGTAATGTCCACAGTGGCTCCAGTAACACAGATGAACAGCTGGAGGGATCCAAGGCATGAGGACAAATGGCCACCACCCTACTGGAACTGGAGTACTCTGGTAGCAATCAGGGAGGGGCTGCTCACAGCAGCTGGGTCTTCTGGAGAAGCTGTGTGCTATGAGGCTCTTAGGACCCTTTCACACTGGGGCTGTGTGCTATGAGGCTCTTAGGACCCTTTCACACTGGGGCGGTTTTCAGGCGGTACAGCGCTAAAAATAGCGCCTGTACACCGCCTGAAAAAAGCGGCCTCATTCACTCCAGTGTAAAAGCCGGCGGGCTTTCACACTGGAGTGGTGCGCTAGCAGGACGGCAAAAAAAGTCCTGCTAGCAGCATCTTTGGAGCGGGAGAGGAGCGCTGTATTCACCGCTCCTATACCGCTCCTTCCCATTGATTTGAATGGGACACCGCGGTAATACCGCGGCAATACCGCCGCAAAGCGCCGCTACAGCGGCGCTCTGCGGGGGTAAAACCGCACCGCGAGTGGCCGAATCCCGTGGGCAAAACGACGGTAAAGCAGCGCTAAATATAGCGCTGCTTTACCGTTACCGCGGCTCCCGCCCCAGTGTGAAAGGGGCCTTACTCTGCCAGCACACTGGTGTTGACAATAGAGGGCTTCCAACCTGACTGCAGATCACTTATCAAGCTACCTCTGCCTCATCAGATGTGGCTTTATTGAGCTGATGATGGCAGGAAGCTGAGAATCTTATCTGCCTTGAGCATGTCCAGGAACCCAGGCAGTTGTTGATTTAATCAATTGGCCAACAAGGAGATTCTTGCATGGAAAATCGTTCACACTTTTAGCCACTACTCCACACTACACTATTCTACACTACACTACAGTACTCCACACTACACTACTCTACACTAGACAACTCTAACCCACACAACTCTACACTACACTATTCCACACTACACTACTCTACACTTTACAACTCTAAACTACACACCTCTACACTACACTACTCTACACTATTCTATAATACGCTTCTACACTACTCCACACTACCTAACGCAACACAATATACTACATTACTCCACACTAGACTATTCTACACTACACTACATTAGTCCACACTACACCACTCTACACTTCTCTACACTACACAACTCTACACCACACTACTCTAAACGACACTACTCAACACTACATTACACTACTTTACTCCACATTACACTATTCTATTGTAGGTTACACTACACTACTCCACACAACACAAAACTATACAGCGCTACACTACTCTACACTTCTGTACACTACAAAACACTACTCTACACAACACTACTCTACGCTACACAACACTACTCTGCTCTACATTACACAACACTTCTCTACACTACACTATTCTTCACAACTCCACAATGCACTACTCTACATTACACTACACTACACTACTTCACAATACACCACTCTACACTATTCTACAACACACTACTCTACACCACACTATGTTGTGCATTAAAATACAGAATGCGGTAGGGATTAGGAAATCATACTTGTGAATTTCAACTATGTATCCCTTTGGCTAGGGTTCCAGTTTACCCTGTTTAACATTAGACATTATGAACATTCTTAACACTTTCTTTCCTGTTTAATTACTTGAAAGGTTAACCAGTTAAGGGCAGATAAAAAACATTAACTAGAAAATTAAATGCAGAATAGGTGCATCACAATTCAATATAGGGAAGGATGTTTTGAACGGTATACAGAGAACACAACCTACCTGCTCAATGCCTCAGATATGCATCCAAGCATTGCTGTAAGGCACCAGTTCATTGCAGTTTCTTTTGTTGGTTATCTGATGATTTGAGAACCCCTTTTCTTAGCTGCTTGTAATGCAAGAGAGGTATTCCGAAATACACCCATTGCAGACTCCTTGCTATTTTTCTCATATTAGAAGCCTGCTGTATCACAGTGTTACTACTAAAACTGGCCATTCACCAGTAGAATTTAGTTTAAACTTTCATTCAATTAGAAAAATCATTCCTCAGAGCATTCAATCCCGCCATTAATGACTCAACTGAATTCGTTTGAAAGCCCTTAAACTTTCATCCACACCTGCTACTTAAATGGAACACAATTCAACTCTTGTATGGCCAGATAAGGACGTTCGGCACTGCCTCCAAAGCCATTTCAAGTGTGCATTGAAAGTTGGATTGGTGATAACTAAAGAGAAGAGACAATGTGTTTCAGGACCCACCTACAAAATGTGAGGAGGTCACTGGAATCTGGACCCAGTTACTTAAGACTGCAGTGTTTTGTTATCTCTCTTCAAAGCAGTGTTGCCAACCGCCCGTAGTTTTACGGGCAGCCCGTAAAAACAGGCACTTTTTTCGCTGCCCGTAGTAGCGGGAACGTGGCAGTAAAAATAGCTGTGATCGGGCCGGCTTGGAACTGCGCATGCGCAGTTCCGGAGCTTGCTGAGCAGATCGGATCCTGTATTCGGTCGGCGGGGGGCCGATCTCACAGAGGCTGTGTGGCGCTGGCGAGGCGCGTCATGCGTGACGTATTAGCATGTCCCGCCAGGCGTGCCAGCATTCAAAAAGTATGTAACATGGTCACGGACTGGAGCAGCAGCAGGAGGACTTGAGTTGGAGCCTGGTGGGCGGTGGCTAAGCAGCAGGCGGCGGCAGAGTGGAGGAGACCTGCATCAAGGGCCAGGCAATCCAGAATCCACGGGAACCGGCCAGGGGGGAGTCGGGGACGGAGTGACACAGCCCAGCCGACGGTGACAGCAGGTGATGGAGGCCGTCTGGCAGAGGGGGATGGAGGCAGATGGTGACAGAGGGAGATAGAGGCAGTCTGGCAGAAGGGGATGGTGGCAGGGCAGATGGTGGCAGAGGGGGATAGAGCCAGTCTGGCAGAAGGGGATGGTCATGGTGGCAGGGCAGATGGTGGCAGAGGGGGATAGAGGCAGTCTGGCAGAAGGGGATGGTGGCAGAGGGGGATAGAGGCAGTCTGGCAGAAGGGGCATGGTGGCAGGGCAGATGGTGGCAGAGGGGGATGGAGGCAGTCTGGAAGAGGTGGATGGTGGCAGGGCAGATGGTGGCAGAGGGGGATGGTGGCAGTCTGGCAAAGGGGGTGGTGGCAGGGCAGATGGTGGCAGAGGGGGATGGTGGCAGTCTGGCAGAGGGGGATGGAGGCAGAGGGGGATGGTCGCAGGGCAGAAGGTGGCAGAGGGGGATGGAGGCAGAGGGGGATGGTCGCAGGGCAGCAGGTGGCAGAGGGGGATGGAGGTAGGGTATGATGGTGGCAGAGGGGGTGGTGTGAAAGTGGAAGTATCCGCGCTTAGGAATTAGGAACTGCTGCCCCCCTAGGAAACTACACCTAAATGTAGTAAGGATAAATAAAATTGAAAGGAAGGGGTGATGGCGCTGTTCAGGCAGAGATGTATATAAGGGGTTAAGATTGTCTAAAACGACAGCGGAATATAAAATCGTGTATAAGGTACAGTGGGATAAACCAAGTGAGTGAATCAGCAATACTAATACGATAAAAGCATACTGATTGGAGAGTGTCTAAAACAAACCAAAATATACAGTGATCATGAGTAGCTATAAGTGAATGTAGAGGATAAAATCTGTTGAAAACATTTTTTTATACTATAAGAAAGTGCACGTGCATGAATATATACAGATATTTTGTGACAATTTTATATAATGAGTATTGTGGAAAAGCTCAGAGTAAAATTGCAGATGTACTGTATATATTAAACAAAAGGGTCCTAGAACAATTAGATGTGATAACAGTATATAAATGAGGGAAATAAAAGTCCAATATATAAATATGTGGAGATAAAAGTCCTAATCAAATCCAGTAGTGTTGTAGGCTGGTATAAAAAGTAATTGGTTATATGTGCTCCATTTAACTGTAACCAAACAGTAAGAAGTCCACCATATACTGTATGTAAAAACTGCAAAAAAACAGTCAGTAAGTAGGTGCAGTTTATAGAATTCCAATCTGGTGTAATATATGATTAATCTTGATAAAAAATGAGAAGCGTGTTTAAGCAGCTGTGGGGGTCCCGTACTCCCCTCCTTCCGATCGTGCCCCTAATGTGTTTGCACTCACCGGAGTGCCCAACCCCTGCAGGGGTGATGGGCATAGAAGTAATGGTCTGGTTGTCCACGTCTGGGTGTCCTCCTTCTCTGGGGGGTTCCTGCCAGCTGGATCCTCGTTCCTCTGTACTTGTCCGGTGTGCTCATTCGGTGCAGATGGGGGAGATATGGGGAAGGGATGGATTCATAGCGTGACTCCATATTGGTAAAAAATTGCGAGTTTATTTCAAAGTAAAATATAATATAATGGAAGGTTAACCACCAAGTGGTATAACCCCCTGCGAGTTTATTTCAAAGTAAAATATAATATAATGGAAGGTTAACCACCAAGTGTTTTTTTTTTTCTTTTTTTTTTTTTAGAGGGGGTGGTGGCAGAGGGCAATGGAGGAAGGGGGTGTTGGTGGCAGGGGGCGATGGTGGCAGAGGAGGATAGAGGCAGTCTGGCAGAAGGGGATGGTGGCAGGGCAGATGGTGGCAGAGGGGGATAGAGGCAGTCTGGCAGAACGGGAATGGTGGCAGAGGGGGTGGAGGCAGTCTGGCAGAGGGGGATGGTGGCAGAGGGGGATGGTGGCAGTCTGGCATAGGGGGATGGAGGCAGAGGGGGATGGTCGCAGAGCAGAAGGTGGCAGAGGGGGGTGGTGTCAGAGGGGGGTGGAGACAGGGTGTGATGTGGCGGAGGGGGATGGAGGCAGGGTATGATGGTGGCAGAGGGGGTGGTTGCAGGGGGCGATGGAGGAAGGGGGTGTTGGTGGCAGGGGGCGATGGTGGCAGAGGGGGATTGAGGCAGGGTGTGATGGTGGCAGAGGGGGGTGGTGGCAGGGTGTGATGGTGGCAGAGGGGGTGGTGGCAGGGGGCGATGGAGGAAGGGGATATTGGTGGCAGAGGGCGATGGAGGAAGGGGATGTTGGTGGCAGAGTAGGATGGAGTCAGGGGGTGATGCAGGAAGGGGGCGATGGTGATGGAGGCAGGAGGTGATTGAACTAGATAATTCGCCCTTATTATGTCGAAAATAACAAATATGTTTTTTTACCTTAATATCTACCTTAAATCACATTGCTATTTGCCTAGTGTACTTGTTTGTAGCCTAAATACTTAAATTTGCACCTAAAAATGTAATTTTGGAACTTTTGTGAAATGCCTGTAAAAACGTGGTGGTGCCAGTAAATTTTGGGTGCCGTGCCAGTAAATTTCAATCTGGTAGGTTGGCAACGCTGCTTCAAAGCCCTATGTCCTGTAGCTGTCCCCTGCCCCGTTCTTCTGTTATCAGCCTGATAACTTCTGACAAGTTCTCTGTCACATATGATAAAAGCAGCCGGAGTTTTGTGCTGGGGAGGATGCTGTAAATAGATTAGCAGAAAGCTGAACTATTTAACGATCAGCTCTGAAAGTTTCTACCTATGAGGAGAGGGGGTGTGTGCCTTTCCTCCAATCAGCTGTCTTGGCTGTATGCCCAGGCTTCACTGTAGTGCTAAACAGGAAGAAAAAAAAATGTTTTGTTTCTAGCGCAAAAAATGTAAATAAATAAAAAAAAACGCAGAGGTGATCAAATACCACCATCCATCCATCTATGTCAGACTTATGATTCAGGGACAATCCGATCAACTTAGCGGGTCAGGAAGGAATTTTTTCCCCTTTGGAGACCATTTGACCAAGGGATTTTTTTTCCTTCCTCTGAATCATCGGAAGGTTTAGGGGTTTGAAAAGGCCCTACCTCTGAGGAGTCAGAGGATATGTAATCAAGGCAGATCGCTGTTCTGAGAGGAGGTAAGGGATGGAATTTGTGTCCCTGCATCTTTTCCCCTAGTAAAAGCACCTCACACAGTACACAAAACACTGACTAGGCACACAGTTAACCCTTTGATCACCCCTGATGTTAAACCCTTCCCAGCCAATGTCATTAGTACAGTGACAGTGCATATTTTTAGCACTGATCACTGTATTAGTGTCACTGGTTCCCAAAAAGTATCAAAAATGTCAGTTAGTGTCAGAATGTTCGCTGCAATATCGCAGTCTTGCTGATCGCAACCATTACTTGTATAAATAAATAAAAATATACTATAGTTTGTAGACACTATAAATTTGGGCAAATCAATCAATGTACGCTTATTGGGATTTTTTTAACAAAAATATGTAGCAGAATACAGTGCATCGGGAAAGTATTCACAGCGCTTTCCTTTTTCCACATTTTGTTATGTTGCAGCCTTATTCCAAAATTGATTAAATTCATTATTTTCCTCAAAATTCTACAAACAATACCCCATAATGACAACATGAAAGAAGTTTGTTTGAAATCTTTGCAAATTTATTCAAAATAAAAAAACGAAAAAAAAATCACATGTACATAAGTATCACAGCTTTTGCCATGACACTCAAAATTGAGCTCAGGTGCCTCCTGTTTCCATGGATCATACTTGAGATGTTTCTACAACTTGATTGGAGTCCACCTTTCGTAAATTCAGTTGATTGGACATGATTTGGAAAGGCGCACACCTGTCTATATAAGGTCCCACAGGTAACAGTGCATGTCATAGCACAAACCAAGCCATGAAGTCCAAGGAATTGTCTGTAGAACACCAAGACAGGATTATATGGAGGCACAGATATGGGGAAGGGTACAGAAAAATATCTGCCACATTGAAGGTCCCAATGAGCACAGTGGCCTCCATCATTCGTAAATAGAAGAAGTTTGGAAACACCAGGACTCTTCCTAAAGTAGGCCACCCAGCCAAACTGAGCGATCGGGGGAGAAGGGCCTTAGTCAGAGAGGTGACCAAGAACCCATTGGTCACTCTGACAGAGCTCAAGTGTTTCTTTGTGGAGAGAGGAGAACCTTCCAGAAGAACAACCATCTTTGCAGCACTCAGGTCTGTATGGTAGAGTCGCCAGACAGAAGCCACTCCTCAGAAAGAAAAGGGCACATGACAGTCAACCTGGAGTTTGCAAAAAGGCACCTGAAGGACTCTCAGATCATCAGAAACAAAATTCAATGGTCTGATGAAACAAAGATTGAACCCTTTTGCCTGAATGGCAAGCAAGCAGGAAACTGGGCACCGCTCATCACCTGGCCAATATCATCCTTACAGTGAAGCATAGTGGTGGCAGCATCATGCTGTAGGGATGTTTTTCAGCAACAGGAACTGGGAGACTAGTCAGGATTGAGGGAAAGATTAATGTAGCAATGTACAGACACATCCTTGATGAAAACCTGCTCCAGAGCATTCTGGACCTCAGACTGGGGCGAAGGTTCATCTTTGAACAGGACAATGACCCTAAGCACACAGTCAAGATAACAAAGGAGTGGCTACAGGACAACTATGTGAATGTCCCTGAATGGCCTAGCCAGAGCCCAGACTTGAACCCGATTGAACATCTCTGGAGAGGTCTGAAAATGGCTGTGCACTGATGCTCCCCATCCAACCTGATGTGTGTTTGTAAAATGTAACCCCTTTACGCCGACTGTACGCAAACATGCATTCTCGGCTTGAAGGGGTTATACGGGGGTGATGCCTGCAGCTGCACGCATCACCCATGTACCGTTCTTTAGAGTCAGCGGTTGGCTTTCTAGTAATAACAACCGATATGGCTAAAAGCCGCTTGACTGTTATCCTAAGGAGCGGGAGGGGGACATCCCCCCCTCGCCTCCAGTGGCTCTCCCGAGCTCTCCTGTAGCAGCGGGAGGCCGAGCGACCAGCCGACGTGTCCGCCAGCTGGCCGAAGACCCGAATGAAGCTTTGATCGGGTCTCCTAACTAGTAACCCAGAAGCAATGTCATGACATCACTTTACTCGGCTGCCAATGGCGCCGATTTTTAAAAATCCCTAGTGTTCCAAAACGCAGATTTTTGGCGTTTTGAATACTTTTAAGTTTATAGACCCCAGATCTCTCCATAAAAAGTACCTGTCACTGAATATTACTGTCACAAGGGATGTTTACACCCTGAACTAAGCACCCAGCAACCACATCCGGCTTATGTGGTAGGGCAAATTTTGGGGACCCATTGAGCCCAACGATCCTTCTCAAAAGATCTAGTGATACTGATCAGCAGAGCTGCATTGGCAGACAGCTTAATTTTCACACTGGCGGCAGCAACAGAGGGAATATCACCTTCCTGCACATCACTCATTTGCTCCTCATCGCTATCACTCCACTTCCCGGTGCAAGACAAAGTATCCAAAAATAGTTCAGATAGACTGTCAGACGGAATGTCTGATTCTGTAATGGTAGAACACTCTTCAGCCAGGATATAGTTGCGCTTGGCACTTGCCTTAACTGGCACAACTTTGTTATCTCCCTTAACGGCCACAGGCATCACTTTCCCTACAGGCACACTGCTTTCACTCCTCACTGGCTTACCCAGCTCCAGTACTCTCTTCCCAGACATTAGGGTGAGCAGTTGGGCTGACCCTGTCCTCGAGGAGCGACCGATGCACTGGGTCCTGGGATGGTCGCTGATGCAGGGGTAGCAGCTTCCTGCACAACTTTAGAGATGGCTGGTCGGCTCTGGATATCACTCCCAGCCGGGATAGCGATATTTTTGTCCCAATCGACCTGTAGTATCCGGGGAGGCTGAGTTGGGGATGTCAATTCAAACAGGTTCTCTCCGTAACGTCCACAGACGATCCAAGGCCTCAACTGCGTGGCCAGATCGGAACATTTCTTACAGATCAGTCCCAAGGCCTCATAGCCTTCAGCCGTATAAAGGGCAAGCTTACCCTTCAGTGTATACAGCTCTCCGGTGTCAGTAAGGACGGGTTTCGCATCGTTCGGACCAAAGCCAACACCCAGAGCGTACTTCTTCCAATCTGCCACCTCGCTTACGAACTGCACCATCTTTCTCTCCAACCCACTACCAAGCACACATGGCAGCACTTCCTTATCCTCCTCTGCAGAGCGGGAACTCCTCCCTCTGCCAACGGATTGGTGCAGATACTCTCTGGGAACTGTAGCTCCCACCTTCTTCATGCTGCAGCACGCCAAAACTGTAATGGAGTGCATTATGGAGTCTGTTTTAACCCTCACATCGCTGGCGGGAAGTGTCAAAAGACCAGGCTGATCCTCTCCCATGAGCAATGAGACTTGTTGGTTCTTCCCCTGGTTGTTAGTGTAGCACTGGTTTCCCATGGTAGATGGCCCAAAGAAATGTAGAAACTGACACTTGATCTTCCTTTTATGAGAAGTACAAATGTTACTTGCCACCTTCCCATGGAGGCAGACGAAATCCTGATGGAGCTGTAGCTGTTTGCTATGGGCAACTGTTGCGAGAATAAGGCCTTTGCCCATGTTTGATGCCAAATGTAGCAAGGTCACAGGCCTCCTCTCGTCTAATGAGAACCTTTGGAGCCAAGAACTGCTGACATCCTTCCATATTGAGTGGGTTGTAAGGCATAGACACTTCTTGAATGCAAAGAGATTTCATTTCTCTTAAGCAAAACTTTGGGAGAGAGGGTTAGGGCCAGGACACCCTTAGATAGTTACAATGTTAATTGGCAGACTCTGAAACTTCTACAGGTAGACAGCCATGCAGGGAAAGGCATCCAGCAAAACGCCACATCTGCATGTGTAGGAATGATGTCTCCTATGGCAACAGTCTTTAACAGTTTCTAACACAAGGTGTAACAGTTCCGTCACTTCCACTACAATCACTTCTTGTAGTTCTTCAACCCACTGAACTCCCAGTCTCTCTTTCACACTAGACTAGATGATTCACTGCCACTGAATGCCTTAAGCTCTTCCAATCTTCACTGTAGTATTTTCCTCAAGCGTCACCCCCGCTTCTCTGCTGGGCCCATAGCTTGGCTCTCCAGATACTTTTAAAACTTCACCCCATTGGCCTGCTCGGTCCCTGGCTTGACACACAAGGCTGTTTTGCAAGCGTCACCTCCGCTGGCTGGGTCCCTGGCTTGATACCTGCTGAAGTTTCCAGATTCTTCACCGTCCCCAGTTGGTGAGAGTTCTGCTCCGGTACTTGCTTCAGCTACTCACTGAGGTCCCTGGTAATACGGTGGATGGTCCCTTAGTGGTGACAGCTTCCCCTCTACCTCCGACCACGACATGTTCTCCAGCCAGCAGAACTGCCACTTGTGATTTGACTGCAAGCTGCAATCCCAACCCTGCGCTGCTCTCTTGCTTCTGGATAGGCCCTCAGACAGCCTAGCAGCCAGATGTGCCCAGTATAGGCCCAAACTCTGGCCTAGCAGCCCAGGCAGTACAACACACGTCCACACAGACAGCCGTCCAGGTGGCGCAGAACACCAATCACCTTACTCCACCCAAATATATACATTCTCCCAGCAGGCCAAGGGATTCAAGAAAACCCCTGCCCATTGGCTGAGATACCCCATATACTCCTAATCTGTCTTTGCTTTGCCCTTGTCTTATCTGATGCCACCAGGTACCCGGCCACCTAGCGGCAGAAGAGAAAAGTGCAGCAATTTTATACTTAGGATGAAATCAATTGATCTCTAACAATGAGCCAAGGTAACTACACCTGGTAGGTAAATTTACGAGCAAACCTGCCTAAACATAAAGGTGCTACACCAGTATTTCCAAGGGGGGTGTACGGTGGCACCAGTAGCCATAAGAAGGAGAGTTTCTCTCTCCTATATTTATATGGCCACTATTAGATGAAACAATCCTCCCCAAATGGGTGGAGACAACCTCCACATCCACATGTGGAGGTGACCACTTCCTGTTTGCACCAATAGGAAAGGTCCCCCGGGTGTGCGGCGCACAGCATCAGCCCTGCCCACATCCAATGGCAATTGATACACAGGTATGTTGTGCTATCTGTGCTGCTGTACATACTGGGATGAATGCACTTTTTCAATACGCAGTACCAGTGGCAGCTGGTGCCTACTATTTTTGGGGGGGGGGTGGCACAACTAACACAACTACCCCAGTTTGGGCGATCAACCCACAGCACCCCGCCATGTGCGGGAGACACGGACACGGCCAGCAGCGATCACCTCGCAGCACCAGAACCCCCCCCCCCTTGCGTGCGGGAGACACGGACACGTCCTGAAAGGGTTCAAGTACATGAATAAGGAGGGATGCAGCGGCGTTAGGGGGGCCGCGCCCGTGCACGGGCCGCCACTGCGCAGTACCATTATGACACAAATTGATTAATTCACTTTTTATGTCTTTATGGTATTCAAGCTACTGCTTTGTAATATTAGAACTCCAGGTGGCTCTGTCACTATAATAATTTTTATACGCATTTATTGCAATTATATCAGGACCTATAAGGCTTACAGGTATGTGGATTTTTGATTTTGATATAGTTCTTTCATATAGCATCTGTTTATATTAGACTGTTTGATAGAGATGTCTTTTGGTTGACGTAGACTTATCCAGTCTTTCTCCGTTTCTGATCTATTAGGGCCCCCTAGACAGTGTCTCAGGGTATAAACGATGGACTAATTGAATATAGGACCTACTAGAAGTCACACTACAATAATCACTATAGATTATATAGAGTATATAGTGATAAAGTTCAGGTACTCCAGGTATGCTTATTCTTAAAGAGGTTGTAAACCCTCGTGTTTTTTCACCTTAATGCATCCTATGCATTAAGGAGAGAAAACTTATGTCACTGACCAGCCCCCCAGTCCCCCCATTTTACTCACCTGAGCTCCGTAATTCCCAGGTCGGAGAGAGCGCGGCTAGTACGGCCGGCTCGAGCCCGCTGCCCCCGTGACTGATACTGTGGAGGGCATGACGGTAGGACACGTGGAGGATGTTGGCATGGTTTGCAGGTCCCTCCCCCATGAAGAAGAGAAGATGGAATGGAGACCAGTGTTCTGAGCGGCCGGTGTCAATGCTCCCCTGGGGAGGTGGAGCTGACTGGCAGGGAGGTGGAGTGGGCTGTCAGATCACTGGCCAATCAAAGCCCACTCCCCCCCATAGGACCTTTTGGGGAACTGTCTTCTAGCGAAGAGGATATGGATGATATGGTAGAGGTGGAGAGTGGAGAAAGTATAGAATGTGCCCAATGAGAAATCCTTTAAGTTTAACAACCTGCATTCTTCAGTGAAGCATGCACCGAGGGAGGGGGTGGGTACATAGAGCGAGGTGGAGGAGCTCCCCTTGCAAAAAAAAATTTCTGGGGCTTCGGGTGAAGAAGCCGCCAGTTCCTCTGCACCTAGGAGGAGACAGAGAAGAGAGAATGATGAGTTTGGATTGGAAGGTGGACACTAAAAAACGCACTGAACTGTACGGCGTTAAATTTGCAGTAACAACTGAAATATACTGCGTTAAGCGTGCACTAACGCACAGAAATATATGGCATTAAACTTGCAGTAATGCAATAATATATACTGTGTTAAACGGTCACTACACTCACACTGACTGAACTATACCTACATTCACAATAAACTGATATTCTACACGCTATGGAAAGAATACTTTTATATTGTGGCGGGATTAAGAGCAATGAGCCATGATTGGATAAAGTCATCATGACAGCGTCCAATCATGGCTCTGACAGTGCTCTGTGCCCTGATTGGGTGAAGCTTTCATTGCTTCAGCCCAATGAGGGCTTTAAGCAATTGTTCTTCAACATACTGTATGTGTTATTTAAAATCTGCAATGTGTTATGTACAGGAGCTCAGCACAAAACTGGTTTCCTAGAACAGTTGATATTCCTGCACAGAATCTCAAACATCCAGTGTTATGTCAATGTACAAAAGCATGTATACCTTGATTGATACATTATCATTCTCTGCTCTGGGAGTACCCTGTTTAGTTATAGTTGCAGCTGAAAAACTTGAATAAGTGCAAATATCCCTAAACAAATATTATGTTATGCTCTATAAAGTGTTACTAACACGGGGATTACAGAGCGCTCATATAACAGGGAGGGGCATGCAGTGAAAACATGACTTTAGTCAGAGGATAAAGTCCAAGTATTCTGATTAATGGCAGCACTCATCAATGTGTCATTTGGTATGCCAGGCTAATTTTATCTTTAATAAGACATCCGATCTCTCACACTGGAGCTGACAGTTTGTTAGAATGTTTATAAAAGGAAGATTAAAGAAAAAAATGTTTAGAAAAAGCCTTTATAGAGGTGTCTGGATGGGTAGATAGATGGGTTGTATACTTTCTTTTTAGCTATTCAAGTTCTTTTTAACAATGCTATGCGCTCTCCAAAGTGCTATGCATGAATCTATCCATTAACCATATAAGATGCAGATAGAGGGGGCAGCGCCTATGCACCTCCTAATGGATGGGCCGCCCCTGGTCCTGGTGCTGACAAGTGGCACTAGACCCAGACCTAGCCAGGCACCATCAGATGGAAGGTAAATCAACCACAGCATAAGTAACCCCTAGTAACCTCTGGAAGAATCCTAGACTTCCTTGGAACCCTGGTAGAGAATAGCTGTCCCAGAGGATATCCATGGTTTAATTGTCTGGTAGGGTAATGTAATAAACATAAAAACTAAAGTGCCATACCAATGCTAAGAGGTTCAGATACAACTTTATTCCAATAAAAGTCAGGGAGAAAAATCCAAAGTGTTGCCAATGTGTTTTGAGGATCCAAAAACACCCACTTGTAGCGGGTCCCCCGCATCTCCCATGGCCATGCCAAGCTGTCCGAAGCTCACATCTCCCTTGACCATGTCAAGCTGACTACGGGTCTCACTGAAGGGAGAGAGTGCCTGTCAGCCCCTGAAGGGAATATCCTCTTCGTTCTCACTGTGCAGAGACACACACACAGGCACACAGAGCTGCTCACTCTGCATCCTCCCCTGCTTCCTCGTTGGCAGGGAGGAGGGAGCCAATAGACAGCCACCTGGATTGCAGCAAGGAACTTTGGGACATGTAGTCCCCATCTAAAAGGGTCCCATAGCTTTCTATGGACACAGAACTACACAGATCAGCTGCCCTCAGAATTAAAGAAATAAAAGGACTCCATCTTCTTTGCCTGGGCAAAGGCAGACACCATGAGGCAAGTGAAGAGACTGGACCCAGGGGAGAGGTGTTGCCTCCCAGGTCAGTCCACTTCATTGTTCCAGGCATCCACGGCCGGTTGGGGACATCCTACCTGAGAGAGAGGGGTCCCAGGTGCATATCCAGGTGCACCTGCACAGATGGCGTGATTTGATCCAGTGTGAGGTGATCAGTTGGGTTACCAGAAGAGCCTGTCTGTTCCAGGATGTTAATTTTAACCTTGACCTCAGGATTGGTGAGAGGGCACTTTCCCATTTGCAGGAAACAAGGACACTGCACACAGACAGAGTTACTTCAGTGTAGTGTATCAAATACTTGTTCTCCCCACTGTATGATTATGTTTTTTCTAGCCCTGGTAAAGGGCCATTTTTGGACCCTTAAACCGCATTGGATATTCTTTGGATTGTCCCCTGACTTTCAATGAAATAAAGTTGTATCTAGACCTCTTAGCAGTGGTGTGGTGCTTCAATTTCTATCACAAGCTGAAGTGTCAGGCTCAGACAAACAACTAGAACAAACATAAATGTTTTAGTCAGAGGCGGCTCGTCTATTAAGGGCACACGGGCGCCGCCCCCCTTATCCATGCATCCGGCCCCTTGCAGGACACCAGCTGCATGGATTCCAATGGGGAGGGGATGGATTCTATTGTGACACTAATCCTCCTCCTGGCCAATCAGAAAGCGGGCTTTGAGACCCATCACTCGATTGGCTGAAAGGATAGGCAATCCTATTGGACGCCTAGGAGGAAGGGAGGAGCTGCAAGATGGAGGCCGCCGTGATGGAGAAGAGGACACAGGAGCCAATGCCCGCTGCCCGCCGCCCGCCACCCGCCACCTAGATGGGGTAAGTGCCAGACCGACCAGCAGACAGCGAGCGGGGGGAGGTGCTACCGGCCGCTTAGGGTGGGGGGTTTGTTTGCTGCCACCCCCCAAAAAAACAGCACCCGCCACTGGTTTAAGTACTTGGTTATAATAAGTTAGGACTCGATATTCTTGCATCACCTCAGGTTCAACTGGTTCTCTATAAAATATATCTAAACTAACAGTATTTTCCATTTTGGATGATGTAGGGATTGGTTATAACCATAACCGGGGCTCCTGGTCTCTTGCCAAGTAACATAACAGAGCAAAAATCTCTTCAAAGTGAGGAGAACCACCCTCCCCGTTGGTAGATTTTCCCTCTATTCATTTTATAGTGACAACTGTAGAATTTTAAATTTAAAATCATTTTATATCCCAGTAACAATGGCCCCCAGGATAAATAGTAATACAAAATCTCCTCATTGGGGAAAAAAATCCTAATAGATGTTTTAACACTTCCTTACTTCCTTATAAGAATACACACATCTTGTATTTAGACAATAGTTGCTTATCCTGGAATTCAGCTTTAATAAAATATTTATTTGACAATTATCAAGATTAACGATTCCCTCCCCCTTATTGGCGGGGGGGGGGACTATTTGCAGTGGTTCATTGCTTATTCATTGTACACAGCATGCTATGGAACCACCCTTGTGTGCAGGGACTAAAGTTTTGTCTCCTTACACTGTGTGAATCAATAGAAAAACAAAGTCCCATAGGCTATGGTGACAAGGCAATCCCCTATTCCTCCCTTCTCCTCCCCCTATTCCTTCTCCAAGCTTATAGTATATATATATTTCTGGCTTGATTTTATTTTTTTTGGGCAGGGGATGCAAAACAATAACCACCAACAACCCCCCCCCCCCTTTTCTCATTGTCTGCCAGTCGGTGTCCTCTGGCACTTACCCCATGTAGGTGGCGGGCATCGGGTGGTGGTGGGAAGCGGCAGGCATCCAGCAGCGACGGGCATCAAGCATCAGGCAGCGGCAGGCATTGGGCAGTGGCGGGCATCGGGCTCCTGTGTCTTCTCCTCTACCTTGCTTCCGCCGTGCATCTCCTCCCCTCCTCCTAGAAGTCAAAAAACCACCCCCCAGCATTCGTCAGCAGCGGGCATCAGGCAGTGGTGGGCATTGGGCAGTGGTGGGCATTGGGCTCCCATGTATTTTCCCCTTCCTCGCTTCTGCCGTGCATCTCCTCCCCTCCTCCTATGGGGTGATAGGTTTCATACCCGCTTCCTGATTGGCCGGGAGGAGGATCAGTGTTACAACAGCAAATTGTTTGGGCACTGGACGCAATGCTCTGGCTTGGGCACTGGACGCAATGCTGGATGCAATGCTCTGGCTCTAATCAGGTGCTTAAAAAAACACCCCGTCACTGTAATTATTGCGCCCGGCATCCTGCAATGGGCTGGACGCATGAATAGGGGGTCAGTGCCCGTGTGCCCTTAATGGACAGGCTGCCCCTGCTCTTTTTTTTTTGTTTGTCTCACTAACACAGGAAGAGAGGGGTGGTTGGGGAAGCTGGAGGAGGGGGGAGCAGGGATTAGGCAGAGAAGCCTGGTAGCCCCTACACTATATATGGGAGAAAGATCGGAAAGTGCATTTATGCTTAGAAGAGGGTTGCCTCCACCTATCACATGTCTCTTGCCTCTTTTCTCGGGGAAGAAATATGATATATTTGGTTGTATGGATAAACTTCTAGAGGATACACCTTTTATTACATTTTGTAACTATATTTACATTGTGGTGTCTATGAAAACCTATATGGTTTTCTATTGTTTCTTTCCTTTGCTTCTTCTATGAATGTTGCCTGGATTTTAAATTGTGTTGTATTGTTGTTATTACTTTTTAAATTAATAAAAGTAATTTAAACACATAAAAAAAAAAAAAACCTATACTCTTTTTGCCCTTTTTTTTATAAGTGATACCCTCTGTTCTCAGCTGCAAAAGGAACTCATAGAGCTGGGGGAGGAGAAATAGCAGGACACTGGTCTTCCTAGTAAATGGCTGTGCAGGGTGGAGGGGGAGGGGAGCGTGCCAGCACCAGTCTGTTCATTGGAGGAGAGTAGGCTGAGTTCTCAGCACAGCTTCAAAACTGACCACGCTGTGCCCTAATGCCTAGTGTGGTCAGTTTTTTTTTATTAGGAAAGCAGAGGGACTGGCAGCAACACCGGGGATTTCACACAAAGGAAGCAATACAAAGAGAAAAACAAGATACATGGTACAGCAGGCACATATCAGGAATATGTAATGTTGGGTTTACATATTCTTTAAAGAACGTGCAAACTCCATGCGGTCCAAACTCCATGCGGTCCAAACTCCATGCGGTCCGAACTGAACCCAGGACTCCAGCATTGAAAAATAAAAAGAGCGAACGCACAAAGCCAGCATGCTTTAATCCATGTAGAAACCTTTTATGTTACTGGGATGGAGTCCATAATGAAGCTGATTACATGAAAGGGAACTCCTGGGGTCATTACATTCTGTATGTATGTCTGCCAGCACAGAAAGATGAGTGAGGAGTGTCTGGGGGATGGAGAAGGCTCAGTATAATCTGCACAACACCGGTTTATTTTCTGGAAGAATTTGCTTTCTCAGCAGAAGTTTCACGCTGGTAATTTTGCTCTGAAATTGTGTATATTGTAAACAAGAGCTGCAAACCTAGAGCTGCACCTTTGCTAATTCTAGGATCCCTCTGCTGTGTGCTGGGCCGGATACACAGCCGAAATCAAAACAGCAGACTGGATAGTAGTGTGAGCCTGCTGGGATGAAGTGATGAAATGTACCAGCCCCCAACTCGTGCCAGTGACTACAAGGGCCCCATATCTGTGGAATGCAGACAGGGTCAGATTAGAGAGCGCACAGCCCAGCTCACAGACCACAAACCAAAGAGGGGTTAACCTTCTCGCCATGAACCTTTTAGCGCCAAAATATTTTAGCCAATCTTTTAGAATTAGATACTTATATGGTCACCATATGAACTTCAATAAACGATACATTTCCTTTCTGATCAATTTCCTCTAGTAGGAATAATCAATCTATGGCCTACACCTATTCGATCGATAATGCACACACTGGGAAGTGGATTCCGATCAATAGTTGAGGTGCGGTAAATTATCAGTTGGATTTCTGTTTCACCATGTAATTACATAATCTGATTGATCGAAATACGATCGTATTAATAAATTGATCAAAACTGAAGTTATGGCTAGTCGATTGTGTGCAGATTTAATAGTTTTGATTAAGTAAAAAGAAGTGCATTAAATCAATGCATTAATAAATAGATTAAAATACTAAAATAATATATAAATCATTTTTCGTATTAAAATAATTGATTTATATTTTTCGTATAAAATAATTGATATATATTTTTATATATAATATATTTATATAACATATGCTTTTTTACATATTAATTGATGTATTGATTTCATGCACTTCTTTTTATTTGTATACCCTTCTTGTTATGGTATGAATTATTCTTTATTTATTTATGTTAGGTAATGCTGTTTGTTGCATGTAAAGTTTATTAATATCTGTAGCACTATCCCCGAAGGAGCTGCTTGGTCATTTGGGTTCTCTGTTCTGCGCCTCAACTCCAAGAACACCCCCCAACCCCTCTGACACACCTGGTTGAATGAGGGTGACCGCAAGCACTTAAGCCCCATACACACGCGCGGATTATCCGAGGACCAGGTCCGTCGGATCATGTCCGTCGTACTTTGTCCGATGTTGGTTTTGCGTACACACGGTCAGACAAAGTTGTCGGAAAATCCGATCATTCTGAACGTGGTGACGTTTGTTGCCTACGACGGGACTACGTAGAGGCTAGTAGCCAATAGCTTTGGTCTTGTAATGTGATCTGAGCATGCGTAGCACTTTGTCCGTCGGAATTCGCTACACACGATCGGATTTGGTGTAATCGGACTTTGTTGTCAAAAAATCTATCCAGCAGGAGATAGGACTTTGTCCGTCGGACAATCTGATGGAAACTGTCCGATGGTGCCTACACACGGTCGGAATTTCCGACAACATTGTCTGATAGGACAGAATCCATCGGAAAATCCGACCGTGTGTATGGGGCTTTAGACCCCTTTCACACCAGGGTGGTTTTCAGGCGCTTTAGTTCTGGAAATAGTCTCTGCAAAGCGCCTGAAAACCGCTTCCCACTCATTCCAGTGTGACTTTTCACACTCGGGCGGTGCGCTTGGGGGACGTTCTGAAGAGTCCTGCAAGCAGCATCTTTGGGGTGGGTTGGAAGCGCTGTATTTAGAGCTCCCAAAACACCCTACCCATTGGAATGAATGGACAGCGCTTTTTTAAAGCGCCTGAAAAGCAATTTGAAAGCGCAGCAAAACATGAGTTTTAACCCTTTTTTTCAGGTTAAAAGCGCCCCGCTAGCAGACAAAAAGCGTCCGAAAAGCAGCACAAAAGAACTGCTTAAACAGCGCTAAAGCGACACTAAAACGAGTTTTAGCACGAACGGCCGGCGCTGTCAGTGTGAAAGGGGTCTTATAGGAACACAAGCTTAGTAACCCTCAACTTGGCTGTGAATTGGCACCAGGAGATAGACACAAAACCGTTTAGAGGTAAATGAACTCAATCTATTAGTATGAGTTAGAAAAAATGGTGGTTTGAGCTACACAGAAAGTAGGTTCAGACACAGTACACTAGACAGTATAATCACTATGCCAAGGTAACTTAGAATAGAGTTTTGTACCACTAGACTCATGACTGCAATGTAAATAATAGGACTACAACTAATTTAGAGTGCATTCTAGGAGAATGGCTAGGATATGGTGCAATGTCCCTTGAGGGGTACCTCTTAGCATAAGCTATACATAAAGGTCTCTGTGTAGCAGCTGTAAAGGGATAGTCTTTAGTCCTTACTCTTCAGCCGGCTAGCATTGGGGCCCAGTTGTACCGTTGGTGCACATTTGTATAGTCCCAGTCATAGCTGCAGGCAGAAAATAAGGCTACTACATGGCCATATGGTCAGTTTCTAAAGGGCTCAGTGTTTTACTCTTGTATCTGACAGTAAATCCCCACAGCAGCAGCTCACCAGTCACATCAATATTGCAGCTCACCATCCGGCTATACACAGCAATTAGTCTGTCAGTGAATCTGTCTGTTGGCACTCCCAAACTCAGCACTTTGGATCCTGCTCCAGCAGCCTATATGTAGCAGTGCACTCTCTGGGCTCCCTCTCGGTAAGAGGTAGGGGCTGTAGTTCAGGCCTCATTAGTTGGCAGCACTTCCAAGGGGACTGTCCCATGATCCTCCTCCAGCCTTTTATAGTTGGTCCCTCTGCTGCTTGCCAGGAGGCAGGGGGAGCAAGTGTAGGATCACACACAGAACTGCTCTGATACTGCACGAGAGGAAAGCTTAGGGTAGGAGACAGCTGCTACACACACAGCATGCTATTTACACAGATCCCAGCATTGGGGGGATCAACACAGCCTGCAAAGAACTCGACTATACATCATTCAGATGTTCATACAGCAGCCAGGAAGTGATCTAAGGTACAGACAGGTCTCTCCATGTGTGAGGGACTATAGAGGAGATGTTGTTGGAACTGCCAGCAGAGGAGTTGGTTCATGGGATGAACATGTCAAGCATTGGTTCTTGGCTGATGGCATAATCTGAAATTTCAATAAGAACTCTGTGGGGTTGATTTACTAAAGGCAAATAGACTGTGCACTGTGCAAGTGCAGTTCTGCTGTGGACACCAGGGCCATCTTGGAAGAGACTAGAGTCTAATTAGACAAAAGAGTTGATTTTGAAGAGCAAATGGACTGTGCACTTTTCAAGTTACACTTATCTTCTCAAGAGCTTAGTGAATGTGGTGAAGCTTCACTTTTTAAAGAATACACAATCAGGTACAAAGGAAAAAAAAACAGCATTTTTGCTTGCACATGATTGGATGGTTTAAATCAGCAGAGCTTCACCATTTTTACTAAGCTCCGGGGAAAATTAGTGTAAAGCAGCAGGCCATAGTGCAATTTTTTTTCCTACAACCACAGGGTGACTGTGTTGATGGGGGAATCCCTCCCACTGAGCTATTGTGTTCTCCTGGTGGGGTGGCATTGGGGACTGTCCATGCTGGGAGAACACAGTGATTATTGCTAGTGGCTATACCCACTGACAATATTCACATCCTAAAAACCTGATATGCTGATTGTACTCAAGTCAATCGATGGATCAACTTGGGTACAATCAGCCTGCCCATCCATGGTTCAAATCTTGTCCTGTCCCTGGTGAACTGGCCGAGATTCAAACCGTCTATGTCCGGCCTAACTGCACTTGCAAAGTGCACAGTCTATTTACCTTTAGTAAATCAACACCTTTGTCTAATTTGACACAAGCATTTCCAAGATGGCCCTCAGTGTCCATGGCAGAGAACACATTAGTCCTATGCCAGGCTTCCCTTGGCTCAAGTGGCTTACTAAACCAGGTAATCAAGAAGTGACTGAGCGATCAATGGATCTCAGCCTCACTTCCCTCACTGCTGCCCGACAGAGCAAAAACAGCATTCCTAGGGTGCAGGGTGGTCACCTGCATACACACCAATAAACTCTTAATCCTAACAATAAAAAGTAGCAAAGACAGCAAGTAGATGAACAATATTGTTGTCTAGATCAGTGTTTCTCAACCTTTTTTCAGTCAAGGCATCCTTTAAAATGATGCACAATGTTGAGGCACACCATTCTAAAATGTAAAAAACTAAATTAATAATTTTACATAATGCAGCAACATGTAAGACACCCAACATTAGAGGTGATTTATTCTTCCAAAGCAAATAGATCTTTGCATACTGGTACTGACTAGTATTCCAATGTTTCTCTTCTCCCTCACTCAGCTAATGTGACCCCAATGCTAATGAAAGGGGCAAACAAGGATGCTGTGCAGGTGCCCAATGTCCTCATCATCAACCAATGACATCATTAGTTGTGGGGCACCAGCGGCAAGAAGGTTGTAATGGTGCAGAATGAAAACCTTTGGCTTTGTGTAACTAATAGGTAGGATTGATCCACCCGCTGGC
The DNA here is from genome assembly GCA_028564925.1 of Lithobates sylvaticus. Taxonomy (NCBI): domain Eukaryota; kingdom Metazoa; phylum Chordata; class Amphibia; order Anura; family Ranidae; genus Lithobates; species Lithobates sylvaticus. Next base: position 69,346,277 of record CM053027.1, read on the forward strand.
TTGTATACAATTTTGGGGCAATTTTTAGGCATTTTGCCAAGGCACCCCTGAAGAAACCTGAAGGCACCCAGGTTGAAAAAGGCTGGTCTTAATCAAATCCCGGACTATGGAACTACAACTCACCAATGCAAACCCCTTTAGGCCTCATGGACACTAGAGCGCCTAAACTTGAGTTTAGGAGCTTTCTGCGTTTTTTTTGGATAAAAGCTCCTAAACTCAACTCTATAAAAGCCTATGTGTCCAAGTACACATAGGCTTTTAGTATCCTTTAGGAGCTGCTGTGGTTAGGTGAGGTTCAAACTCCCTCAACCGCCCTCTCCTGAACACGTAAGAATCAAGTTTAGGATTGGAACGCTTTGATTGCCGGCCGCAAAACGCAGTGAAAGCGTGTTGCAATTTTGCTGCATTTTGCGCTTTCCTGTGGCCAGCGGTCACAGTAGTTTTAGTGTACATGAAGCCTTACTTCTCTGTTTCACAGTCATAAGACACTCACAGTTGTAATTTTTCAGCTGATGCTGGATTTGTAGTTATCTCTTGTGGGATTAATCGGAAGGAACATTTTGTAATTCCTCTTTCCACACCAATGAATCATTTTTACATGTTTATTACATATCTGGGGGTTATTTTCCCTTGAAGCTCCTCTCTTAGAAGACTTACCGGTATGTTTATATGCTTGTATATGTTTCTCCAGAGTTCCTGTACATAAAATAAAATAAATATAGAGTGGAGTCTCTAACACGTTCTTGTCGTTTATCACAACCTTTGAAAGGTGTTCCAGCAGTACGTAGGTTCCAGGCGGAGTGTGTCAGGAAGATGCAGAATTCAGTACCTAGCACTGTGATATGTGTGGTATGTGTTACTCCTACAAAGATTACTCAGAGCTGCAAATGATGAGGCACTGTGAACCTCCAGAAAACCTTATGATGCATGACAAAATCTGAAACTTGAAGCAGAAGTTATGTACAAAGTCCTACCTCAACCAGAAAATTCAAGGAGACTACCAATGAAACCAGTTTGTTGTATATGTAGATGTTATATGTGCCAGGAGCTAGCTTGTCTTGTATGTTTTTTCTTTATGCAGGGTCATTGCAAGAGAGTCAAAATATCTTTGTACAGCTGGCCATAAACATATAAATTATCAAGCCTGCTGGCTAAATGAGAGAAATCTATTGACTCGCCCATCCACGCTAAACATCATAGATGAAGGAATCTCCCTTGCCAGCTATTGTACTCTGGCACTAAGCACCCATTGCTTTGAGAATACCCGAATGTTGATGGTATCTGATTGGATGCTCTCTCTGCTCGACTGACACATTTCCATGCACCTCCTTCAACAAGTTGATTGGGCTCCATCAGACTTTTTCCGTCTGAATTTCCGCCGGAAAAAATTTGAGATCCTGCTCTCAAATTTTCCGACAACAAAATGCGATCAGACTTTTTCCAATCGTGTGGAGAGAATTCCGATGGACAAAGTGCCACGCATGCTCAGATCAAATTACGAGACCAAAGCTATTGGCTACTAGCCTCTACGTAGTTCTGTCGTACGCAACGAACGTCACCACGTTCAGAATGATTGGATTTTCCGACAACTTTGTCTGACCGTGTGTATGCAACACCAGTGTCGGACAAAATCCGTCGGAAAAAAATCCGACGGATTTTGTGGTCGGAATTTCCGACCGTGTGTACATGCCTGTCATTAAGGAAGAAATCTTGAATGTTCTAAGCATCCTGAAGGGCCTATATTTGCCTTTTTTTTCTGCTCTCCCGCTGCTCTAACCTACCCCCTTCCCACCGCTAGGTTAAAAAAACCTGATAGGTGACATACCCCCGATCTTTGCCCAAAGCATTACTTGGGACCTGAGTGGCCGATTATCAAGCTCCAGTGCAGTTTCATGGGGCCGGGAGGGCGTGCAATTACCATTGATACTGGATATTGTCTATAATTGCTGGTGACATTTGGGTACAGCAATAGGCATTGGAGTGTAGGTGGAGATAAGGCTAATTAAAGGCATTGCAGAGTCGAACCAGCTGCCATATACACGGGCCACATGTCAGTCGGTTTTCATTGAACCAGCCGATGTCGCCCAATATTCGACCCGTGTATACTAGGCTTTACACAGGGTAGGTAAAGTGAATCAGAGTAAAATCATGCAGAGCAGTCCAGAGGAAATAGGTTCCGCCCTGGCGGGTGTGGGAACCTCCACATACAACGGGGAAAAGGGAAAGAGGAAAAAGTGTACCTCGCAATCTAATAGGGAAATAGATGTTACTATAGAACATAGGCTACCAAAACAGCATTGATAGTTAATTAATTAATAATCAACCAATGACCCACCGTAACAGTGGGTATGAAGTAAATCCCTTCTTATTTGGGATTCAATAGACATGAAGAGAGCGAGTGGCCATCATATGCTGTAGAATATCTTGGGTTCACAAAGGCACACAAATAGATATATTATTCAAAAATGTATCCAAAAGCACAGGGACTACTCCTAGATCTTTACCATAAACATGCGGTTCAATCAGGCAAGCATTTGTAATAAAGTTCTTTACCAGTGTGTATATAAGTACATATACACATACATACATATATATATATATTTCCTCTGAGTTATATAAAAGGTCCACATCAAATCAGACAGGGAACTGGTAAGTCCTATAAATAATCATATATTGTATATTGAACTTCCAACCATATAGCCATAAATTGTAATCAAAATACCAGCATAGGGATCCACAAAGGCTCACCTTAGGACGAATATCAATAAAGGCTAAGGTGCTTATCATGGAACGACTGCATGGAGGTCCATCAATCCAAAAAGAGGTATCCACTAATACATAAAATAAATAAATTCCACATAAGCCTCTCATCCATAGCCATGGAAAGTATGTATACACAGGACAGGAACTTACCACCCACAAAGGGGGAGATGTCATAGCCCAGGGCCTGTAGTAACCATCTGTTTGCTGCACAACTCCCATATATATGTGCAGGCTCCTGCCCGGTGATGCCCACAAGCAAATTGGCATGTGATGTCACCAGGCCTGGCCTCGAAGAGTGCATGCGCAGAGAATGGCACATTCGCAATGTCCTAGAATGGACATTCACACAACACAGCCGTGCAGTGTGTTGCCACTGGGACATCGAGAGAAGATGTCGTGACCTCGCTCTCCCTCAGGAGCAACACACCTGCCGGGATGGGGGAAAAAACCCCGACCTCCAAACAGGAAGTACAGTCGTTCCAGGATAAGCTCCTTAGCCTTTATTGATATTCGTCCTAAGGTAAGCCTTTGTGGATTCCAATGCTGGTATTTTTGATTACAATGTATGGCTATATGGTTGGACGTTTGATATGCCATATATGATTTTTTATAGGACTTATCGGTTCCCTGTCTTATTTGATTTATATAACTCAAAAAAAAAAAATACATATATATATATATATATATATATATATATATATATATATATATATATATATATATATATATATATATGTATGTGTGTGTATATGTACTTACATACAGACTGGTGAAGAACTTTTTTTACAAATGCTTGCCTGGTGTTTAAGGTAAAGATCTAGGCGTAGTCCCTATGCCTTTGAATGAATTTTTGAATAATATATCTATTTGTGTGCCTTTGTCATAACAAGATATTCTTACATATACTGTATATTCATCATATGCTACAGCATTTGATGGCCACTCGCTCTCTTAATGTCTATTGAGTCCTATATAAGAAGGGATTTACTTCATACCCACTGTTACTTGTCATTGGTTGATTATTAATTAACTATCAATGCTGTTTTGGTAGCCTATGTTCTATAGTAACATATATTTCCCTACTAGATTGCGAGGTACACTTTTTCCTCTTTCCCTTTCCCCCGCCGGTTGGACCTATCTCCTTTGGACTGCTATCCATGATTTTACTCTGGTAAGGCAGCCTATGGGGGGCAACACCATACATACTACATTATTGTTCTTTGTTATTTTCTTTTGTAACATGACTCTATATATCCTACTTTGTTTTTTGTCATTACTAATATGTGTTTTTCTTTTATTCTTAGTATGAAATGTCAAAATTTGCGCTGTAAACTTCATACATATGCAATAAGCTCCTGAAGAAGCAGTGTATTGTCCCGCAAAACATGTTGAGCTCACTAAATACAGTCCATACTGGGTGAACTGGTAAAGTTAATACCTACAGTGTTACCCAAGACATTCTACAGAGCCTTTTTATTTTTAAATAAACTATGTATGTTTTTTAATATATTGTTAAAGTGAATAAAACCATTTTTTTTTACTTATTACCTGCTTTTTAAGTGTCTGCATGGTACCAGTAAAGTGCACTATTGCCTCAACAAAAAACATTTCTCTAAATCGATAGGACGAAGGTACTTTTCTGTACTATGTATTTTTAGGCACATTTCTTAACTATCCTTTATAGAATGCTATGTTTTGCTCCTCTTTTCTTGTTCTTTAATTACTGCTTTTTCTACATGATCTATTTTTGGCTTCTTTAAGATGCTGCATCAAATTAAATTGAAAGTATGGGTAAACGATGCGTTCTTTAAGTACGAGAGGCATCCATAAATCTAGCCTCTCTTAATTGTTTTCTCTTATCGATTCTGGTTTAATTGTCTATTAATGACCAGGATTGGCGTAGGATTCCATTATTCACTTTGTTAGCTCTGGAATGATGCTGGAAAGCTCAGCCACTTGTCCATGAGAGGTCTATTCATCAAAGTTGTGAAAGCCTGAAGGAAAAGCTAAATGCAAATTCCCATTCGCCTTGTGCTTTTTTTTCTTTCACAAATTCCTTTGTTCATTGCAAATTGCATTTTTAAGACTTTTGAATGGGTGGGTAGGGTAGGGAAAGCAAAAATCTCTATCTGGATTTTACTGCTGTCTGGGTCTGTCCCTATTACACTCAGGGTGGTAAATACCAGCTTTCCAAGGTACAAACTGTGCTACGCCTTTCTGTAAAGCTAGCTTCTCTATTGGATGGGGACACAGGGGTGTGTCGAAGCGCAAACTTCTAAATTCATTAGATGATGGGGCTGTGCCGGGACAAGGTCACCTAGAGCCCAGAACGAACATGCCAAACTGCACCCTACCCCAAGATGTATGAGCATTATGTGTAATAACAAACCCCCCCCCCCCCCGAACAAAAATTGGGCACTAATCTGCATGATTACCCCCAAGCATAAATGATCCTTCCTCCCAGTACAAATCTGCCCCCCTGCTGAAATACCCCCTCTCAGCAATAATCTCTGTCCCCTCTATCCAACAAATCCCCCAGCACAAATGCCCCCCCCCCAAAAAAAGTCACCCCTTCTAGCACAACTTCTCCACCCCTCAAATTTTCGCTCCAAGTATATATCCCCCCCCACTCCAAATCCCCCTCCTAGCACAAATATCCTCTCAATCATCCCTACTAGCACAAATCCCCCCCCCCCCAAGAAAGAAAATCTCCTCCTTTCACAACTTCCCTCAACCATAGCACCTCTTCTACCATAAAAACCCCAAATTGACCCTCCTAGCACAAGTCCTCTTTTCCCATCCCCTTCCCAACACTAATCAACCCTGAATCATCACTCCTAGCGCACACACCCAAATTTCTGCTACTAGAACAATTCTTACCCCCTGCTGCCCCCCAAATTCCTCGTCCCAGCACAAATACCCTCCCCCCTCAATCGTCTTGCAGTGCCCCCCCACCTCACATAATACGATAGTGCCCAGGGGAGCTACCCCTCCTGCCCACCCCTTGTCCTGGCCCTTGATGGGGGTATTACAGAGCTTGGACTTCTAAGTTGGTTAGATGTAGACGAAAATATTTTCGTCATAGTTTCATCAGCTGAATGTTTTCAGTGACAAAAACTAAACGAAAATAAAATAAGAATTAAGTCAATTGACGAAAATCAATTGCAATATTCATTTAGTCTCCAGTACATTTTAGTTGACTAATATCGAATGGGTTCAGTTACATTGCAATGCAATATTTAAGCATTTCTCTAGAATTTCAAAGCTCCTTATTCTCCTGGAGTAAAAAATCTAGTACCATGTTATTATTTATGTTATTAAGGTTTGAACATGCACTACAGACACAGATTTAGCCATTTTAATTTATAATCTCTTTATAAATAAAACCATTTTTTTTTACATAAAAATATTACTTTTTGTGCAACTTTAAAATATAAAAAGAAAAAACTGTAAACTCTATTGGCTGCAATGCCAGGCTGCAAGTGGAGATGGGGAATAGGGATGGGCCGAACGGACCCCTATTCTGTTTGCACCAGAACTTTTGAACACTGCGAAAGTTCTGACCCAAATAACGAACCCCATTAAAGTCAACGGGACCTGAACGTCAAAAATCAAAAGTGCTCATTTTGAAGGCTTATATGCAAGTAATTGGGCATACAATGGTTATAGGGGTCCGGGTCCTGCCCTGGGGGACATGTATCAATAAAAAAAAAAAACGTTTGCGAAAAACGTAACTTTTCAAGGAGCAGTGATTTTTTTTGATTTTTTAAAGTGAAAGCATAAAAATTAAAAAATCCTTCCAATATAGTGCCAGGGGGGTCCCATTAGTCTACCTGTAAAGTGGAAGATCTGTACCATGTCTAGAATCTGCTGAAGCAATAATTGCATTTATAAAGCCAAAAAAAAAAACATTTTCCCTGCAAGCTGCCTTTATTTTGCTCAGCAACAGCTGGGGAGCCAGTGTGTATGATGAGGCCACAATGTAGTGCACTGGGAACAAGATTAGAGATTTTTTGGATACAGTCTGGTGTCACTTTGACTTGGATAGAAGTAACAGGTGGATAAAAATTGGTCTTTGGGTGTCGGTGGCACCTTCCCACCGTAACCCTATAGAGGTAATCTTAATGAAAGCAAGAATTGGCCTTGCTGTAAAGAATTGCAATGATATGAACCCGTCAAACAGGTGCTGAAAAAATTGGTCTTTGGGTGTCAGTGGTGCCTTCCCACCGTAACCCTATAGAGGTATTCTTGATGAAAGCAAGAATTGGCCTTGCTGTAAAATAATTGCAATGATATGCACCTGTCAAACAGGTGCAGAAAAATTAATCTTTGGGTGTCGGGCGCCTTCCCACCGTAACCCTATAGAGGTAATCTTAATGAAAGCAAGAATTGGCCTTGCTGTAAAGAATTGCAATGATATGCACCCGTCAAACAGGTGCTGAAAAATTGGTCTTTTGGTGTCAGTGGTGCCTTCCCACCGTAACCCTATAGAGGTATTCTTGATGAAAGCAAGAATTGGCCTTGCTGTAAAAAAATTGCAATGATATGCACCTGTCAAACAGGTGCAGAAAAATTACTCTTTGGGTGTCGGGGGCGCCTTCCCACCGTAACCCTATAGAGGTACTCTTGATGAAAGCAAGAATTGGCCTTGCTGTAAAAAATTGCAATGATATGCACCTGTCAAACAGGTGCTGAAAAATTGGTCTTTGGGTGTTAATTCTGCCCATGAAATCTATACCAAAAATATTCTTCCAGATGAAATGATTGAACACCCTCAAAGCTAGGCAGCCTCGAATTCCTGCAGAGATTCAACATCCCAAAAAGACTTAATCAGTGACATCAACATCAGGGGCTTCATAGCTGGTAATCCAGGACTGATTCATTTTTATAAAAGTCAAACGGTCCACGGAGTCTGTGGACAGACACGTTCTATGATCATTAACGAAACCTCCTGCAGCACTGAATGCCTGTTCTGAAAGCATGCTGGATGCAGGGCAGCCCAACAACTCAACAGCATACTGGGCAAGTTCTGGCCTGTGGTCTATTCTCATGACCCAGTAAGTCAGTGGATCGTCAGCTGGAAAGCTCTCCATCTCTGTTTTGGCCATGAGGTAATTGTCCACAATGTGATGCAGACGCTGCTAAAGAGGTGTGGAAGCTGACAGCCCTGGGCAGCGAGGACTAAAAAATCCGAAATGCCTCACTTAGGTGGACGCCTTCTCCAATGCTCCTCTCTTGACCAACAGAAGACTCAAAACAAATTTTTCCACCACACTGTAAACTACTGGAGTCAGGAAAATGTTCAATAAAATCCTCTATAACGTGTCCTCAAGAGATTTTATCTTCTGCACTCTCTGTGGGGACGGGATGAATTCTGAGACCTTCCCCTCTAACGGTGGTCAAGGAGGGTTGCCAACCAGTAATCACCCTTCTCCTTTATGCCACATATTCTTGGGTCCTTTCGCAGGCTTTGAAGCATGAGGTTGGCCATGCGCCTGAAATTTGTCGAGGCTTGAGAAGCAGACTCCTCAGGGTCAGTCAGGATGACAGCATCTGGAACTTCCTTCTCCAAGCCACGTACTACTCCCAAGGGTCCTGGGGTTGGAAAGCCATCGCTTACAGTTTGACACATGTCTTCCTCTTCTTCGAAGCCTATTAAAGTGCCAGAATCCTCCTCCCCTCTCTCCTCCTGTGTGTTCTGTGACATAGGAATGATGGTGTCTGGATAAAGTGGGTCTTGAGAGGAAAGGAAGTCCTCCTCTTCTTCCTGCTGCTCTGCCTCCAGTGCCCTGTCCATAATGCCATGCAGAGTCTGCTCCAGCAGGAACCCAACAGGAATTGTGTCACTGATGCATGCACTGTCACTGCTCAACATCCTTGTGGCCTCCTCAAATTATGACAATACAGTGCATGCATCCTTAATGATCAGACATTGGCATGGGGAAAAAAAGCCTAGGTGGCCTGAGCCTGTCATCATGCCGTACTGGCACAGGTACTCATTGCACTGGCTGTGTATGACCGCCTGAAATGGCTACAGACACTGCTGGCCTATTTTAGTACAGCTTGCAACCCTGGGCACCACTAAATTGAGGACATGTGCCAGGCATGGCACATGTGTCAACTTTCCCTGTCTAAGGGCAGACAGGAGGTTTGAGCCATTATCGGAGCCATTATCGGACACCACCATTCCTGGCTCCAGCTGGCGTGGTGTGAACCACCTCTGGGCCTGTACCTGCAGAGCTGCAAGAATCTCTGCTCCAGTGTGGTTCCTGTCCCCTAAGCACACTAGCTGAAGCACTGCATGGCAGCTTTTAGCTTGACTCTGGGAATAGCTCTTTGAATGCTTAGGGGGTACCTGATGTTCATAGGACAATTCTGCAGAGGAGGGCATGGAGGTGGCAGAGGGGAAGAGGTGGCAGAGGGGGAGGAGGAGGAGGGGGTAGAGCTCACATCACCACCAGCTGTATGGAGACGTGGGGGCACAACAAGCTGCAGCACCAAGCCCTGTACTGCATCCTTTCGAGTTGCAAGCAGCTTTACCTAGATTTACCCAAAATATATTGTGCCCCTTTTGTGTGGCTTTTAGGTGCTGAAACTATATGAGCTGTCCCTACTCTACACTAATGTATGTATGAATGACACAGGCTCACTACACTACAGTGAAACTATCTGAGCTGTCCCTACTCTAGCTGCACACTATGCAAAGCTGAATGATGTTCCTCCTTACTACACTCACACTATACCTAGACTGACACTAAACTAATATTCTACACTGACAACTAAAGCAAAATAGCACAGTATAACACACTAACTAACTGATAGCACTGAACAGAGCCCTGCTCTATCTCTCTCCACGCCAAAATCACACTGAAAATGGCTGCCATTAAAAGAATACTTTTATACTGTGGGGCGGAAATGAGGCATGATTGGATAAAGTCATGATTACAGTGTCCAATCATGACTATGACAGTGCTCTGTTCAGCGCCGCAATGAATTGTGGTCAGTTCGGAGGGCCAAACAAACGGTCAAACGACCCGTTTGTTCGGCTGTTCCCCGAACAACCAAACAACGAAAGTTCGGCCTGAACTTATGCTCAGGCCGAACCGTTCGCCCATCCCTAATGGGCAAGTAAATGTGAGTGAGGGAGTTCACAGGGCAGGGGGCAATATACTTTTGGGATTGGGAGGTGACCTCCAAGTGGGGACGAGGAAGTAAATAAATGGGAGTGAAAGAGTGCACAGGGAAGAGAACTGGATGGTCTGAAGAGGCTGTTAATTTACACAGTGCCAAGCACTGCTACCTCACTAGCACTACACTACATCACTACTACACTCACTACATCACATCCAGACAGACACAAATCCATATGGAGGAGTTCCTCTACTGTGGTTTGCAGGGCACTGTTGCAGAATTCCCAGGCAGCAGGCAGACAGGGGCATCCATCTCTCAGGCAATTCAGCTTGCCAATAGAGTCAGGGGGCTGGGGCTTTAACAGACAGGCGGAGCTCTGAGGAAAGTGGAAGTTCAGGTGGGTACTAGAGATTTTAGTCAACTAAAATGTACTGGAGATTTCGGTCAACTGAATTGGTTAAAGGCATGGAGGTGTGGAAGAGCTTGCAAATCTAAAATTACCTAGAGGCATAGCTTGGACTTAAGTTGGTTAGAGGCATAGAGATGTGGCAGAGCTTGGACTTCTAATTTGGTTAGAGGATGGAGGAGTGGTAGAGCTTGGGCTTCTGAGTTAGTTAGAGGCATGGAGGTGTGGCAGAGCTTAGACTTCTAAATTTGTTAGAGGCATGAAGGCATGGACTTGGACTTGGGCCTCTAAGTTGGTTGGAAGATGAAGGTGTGGCAGAACCTGGACTTATAAGTTGTTTAGTGAATGGAGGTGTGGTAGAGCTCAAGTTTCTGAGTTGGTAGGCATTATGGTATGGCAAAGCTTGGACTTCTAAGTTGGTTAGAAGCATTAAGGTGCTCCACAGCTTGGACTTCTAAATTTGTTA
>CM053027.1:69357516-69455743 GCA_028564925.1 Lithobates sylvaticus
TAGAGGCTGGGCTTCTTCAATTAAATGTTAATGAGGACAGGCCTGGGACATACTCACACTAGCAATGTCCAAAAAACATTGCAGTCAGCCATGACACCTCCTGAGAAACATTCTAATACATTTTTAAAGAACACATTTTTAGGCATGCTGCGTGAATGGAAACACAAAACAAACAAATAGTTTGGTTTTCTCAAATTTGACTGGAAAAGTGGAAGTGAATGGACACAAGGAATAGCTCTCACTATGTTTTCAGCCTGATGAGGCTCTCATTCACAGAAGCCGTAGTGTTGTTTATATGCCCTCCTCTCCTATTGTGAATTCACATAATGCCTTGCATTTAGTAAATGATTCACAGAAAGCAAGGTGTTCTGTGAATGGACAAGGGGAGAGGGAAGGTGTGTGAACGCCGTTACAGCTTCTGTGTATGAGAGCCACAGTGGGCAGGAACTATAATAGCAAGATCTTTTCTATCTGGTATGAATGAAACTTTAAATATTAAAGAAAGGGCAGCGATGCTGGAGGTAGCATACACTAGGTGTAGTGATAAACCCCTCAAGTGCCGCTGAGTTGTATCCTAGTTTCTTCTCCCACTAGTGCAGCGGCAGCCAGGCAAACAGCAACATTCACTCCCCTAGCTCAGAAAACAGTGTAGGGGTTGCCTTTTTAAAGTTTGTTGCAGATGAACTTTTATGGGGCTTAGGGAAACTGTGGGATACTCCAGAATACTGAATAGGAATGTGAGGACACTCTTCCCATTGCAGCTACACAGTCGGTTGAGCTGTAGGACATAAAATGGACAGCACTGGGTGGGGTACCATTAGCATTGTTTCAAGCCAGCAAGCCTTAAACTTAGTGCACCAGGGGTTAACAACAGCAACAGTCACTAAGATCCCTCTCTCTGGTCTGCAGTCACAGTGTCCCTGGGACTTGGAAGTCTCCCTGCAGACTCAGGCAGACAGTTTCCTTAGTGGAGCCTCCAGACTGGATCCTTAGTGAACCTCCAATGCAATACTCCCAATGCACACGTACCTGCACAAACGGCTGTAGCTTAAATTGGGTGCTGAAATGACCAACGGCTGGAACCGACTGCAATCATGAGGAGGAAGTGTCACCAGCACACCAGGATCTCCAAAATTGGGTCCAAAATTTGAATCACATAGTATCAAAAAAATAAATAGAAGCAATGTTTCAGAGCCACGCAGGACCCCTTCATCAGACTGGTGACGACCCTTTCATCAGGGTCACATGACTGATGAAGGGGTCCTGCGTGGCTCTGAAACGTCACTTCTATTTATTTTTTTGATACTATGTGATTAAAATTTTGGACCCAATTTTGGAGATCCTGGTGTGTTGGTGACACTTCCTTCTCATGGATCCTTAGTGAAACCCCTCTTCCAGCTTTCAAAGAAATAGCAGCAGGATAGGCCACCTAGCGATACACAGCTGGAACCTCAATGAGACAGGCAGGATCTTCAGCTGGACGGCTGCCCTTCTGGCTGGGAATCTCTCCTCCTGGGAAAGAACACCTAATTATATATTCCCCAACCACCATCTGGACACACCTCCCCAGGAATCGGCTGGAGCTCCATAAATATTCAGGCTGCTCATTTTAACTCTCCCACCCACTACATTCTATAAGCTTCCAGAAGACAAGGGTAAGAAGTCAAAGTCACAGCCTGCAGAGCCCAGAGCAGCCCAAAGCAATCACATGCTGCTCTGCTGATTACAAGAAAGCCACAGAACTAAATTTGCTTAACCATACCTAGCAGCCTATCTGGGAGGGTGCTAGACACATTTAACTATTTATTACACAGCATGAATTGGTATGGTGAAGCAAAGAATTAAACACAGTTGGTTCTTTCCGTACCTTTTTATTCCAGCAAAGAAAGACTAGAGTTCCTATGCCTAAATACAGTGCCAGTCTATTCTTACTAGACAGGTTCCTCTCCCTATCTATACTTGGCACCCCGGAGCCCCTTGGTGACACAGACCATGCTATGTATTGCATATCAGTATCCCTAAATGTGCTGTGGAGAACTCTGTCCCAAATATGGACACAGACTTTTCCAAGATGGTGCCCAGAGCCCATTGCAGAGGAGAAAATAGTCCTAGGTTGAGCTCCCTTCAGTGCCAGTCATTATCATTCAGCAGTCATATGACCACATTGTCTACTGATAAAGACAAGAGGAAAGTGATTTAGTGATCACAGAATCACGGCATGTGGCAATCTAGCGGAGGTAGCCTGCATCCTCCTCTCTACATTTTAATGAATATTTTTTTGCCTGGAGTTCTGCTTTTACATGCTGTTGTAGCAAGTGAAGGTTAACCTGGGTGTGGTCTGAGATTAAACCAAGGTACCACATGTGTCACCTTTTGGAATTTGTGAAAAGGCCTTATGTCACACCACCCCTGAAAAATTCTAACAAAACCCGTTACAAAAGCATTATAGAGATAACAACACTTATAATTATTTTGCAAATAATTTGAAGATACATTATTAGGCTATATGCGATTAAAATAAAACTATACTAAGAAACTGGTCACTGGTATGCCGCGTACACACGTGCGGACTTTTGCCGGCGGACCTAGTCCAGCGGACAATCCCGCGGGACTTTCCAGCGGGGTCCGCTGGACTTTCCGAGCGTGTGGACTTGCCCACACACGCACGGACTTCTCCAGCAGATAATCCGCCGGCCAAAAGTCCGCGGGTCTTTTGAAAATGAACGGACTTGCCCACACACGGAGCAGTCCGTTCATTTCGAACGTAACTTCAGGTTACGTAGCTAGCGTAGGCAGTAAATGCCGCCGCGCTAGCTCCGCAAGCTGGCATGGATTTAAAGGGAATCCCCACGCCGAAAAAACGGCGTGGGGGTTCCCCCCAAATCCATGTCAGACCCTCATCCGAGCACGCAGCCTGGCAGGCCAGGAAAGGGGTGGGGACGAACGAGCGCCCCCCCCCCCCTCCTGAGCCGTACCAGGCCGCGTGCCCTCAACATGGGGGGTGCCCTGGGGAAAGGGGGGCCGTGCGGCCCCCCCACCCCAAAGCACCTTGTCCCCATGTTGATGAGGACAAGGGCCTCTTCCCGACAACCCTGGCCGTTGGTTGTCGGGGTCTGCGGGCGGGGGCTTATCGGAATCTGGGAGCCCCCTTTAATAAGGGGGCCCCCAGATACCGGCCCCCCACCCTATGTGAATGAGTATGGGGTACGATGTACCCCTACCCATTCACCTAAGGTGTAAAATGTAAAGTACAAAAACACACACACACTTTTGAAAAAATATTTTATTGCACTGCTCCGGGGGTCTTCTTCCGTCTTGGGGGTCTTCTCGCCGGACTCCTCCGCTCTCTTCTGCTCTTTTACCTAGCTCTTTCACGAGGGGAGGAGTCCGGCTACCTTCTTCGTCGTCGCCGCCGTCGTCTGGGGGTCTCGATCCGCCTTCGGGGGTCTTCCGGGGGTCTCTTCTGTTCTTGCGGCGGTCGTCGTCTTCCGCGCCGCCGGCGCCTTCTTCTTCTTGTCCTTCTTCTTGTCCTTCTTGTTCTTCTTCTTCTTCCGATGTTGACCCGACGCTCTCTCTGCCCGGAATGCCTGTGCCGCTCTGCGTTTGGACTTATATAGGGACATGGGGGACAGGGTCACATGCACATGTCACATGGTGACCCCGCCCCCTTGTGTTGTCACAGTCCCGGAGGATGCTGGGACTGTGACATCGCAAGGGGGCGGGGTCACCATGTGACATGAACATGTGACCCTGTCCCCCATGTCCCTATATAAGTCCGAGCGCAGAGCGGCACAGGCATTCCGGGCAGAGAGAGCGTCGGGTCAACATCGGAAGAAGAAGAAGAACAAGAAGGACAAGAAGAAGAAGGCGCCGGCGGCGCGGAAGACGACGACCGCCGCAAGAACAGAAGAGACCCCCGGAAGACCCCCGAAGGCGGATCGAGATCCCCAGACGACGGCGGCGACGACGAAGAAGGTAGCCGGACTCCTCCCCTCGTGAAAGAGCTAGGTAAAAGAGCAGAAGAGAGCGGAGGAGTCCGGCGAGAAGACCCCCAAGACGGAAGAAGACCCCCGAAGGCGGATCGAGACCCCCAGACGGCGGCGACGACGAAGAAGGTAGCCGGACTTCCCCCGCTCGGTAAAAGAGCTTGGTAAATGGCGGGGGAGTCCGGCGAGAAGACCCCCAAGACGGAAGAAGACCCCCGGAGCAGTGCAATAAACTATTTTTTCAAAAGTGTGGGTGTTTTTTTTTTACTTTACATTTTACACCTTAGGTGAATGGGTAGGGGTACATCGTACCCCATACTCATTCACATAGGGTGGGGGGCCGGGATCTGGGGGCCCCCTTATTAAAGGGGGTTCCCAGATTCCGATAAGCCCCCGCCCGCAGACCCCGACAACCAACGGCCAGGGTTGTCGGGAAGAGGCCCTTGTCCTCATCAACATGGGGACAAGGTGCTTTGGGGTGGGGGGGCCGCACGGCCCCCCTTTCCCCAGGGCACCCCCCATGTTGAGGGCACGCGGCCTGGTACGGCTCAGGAGGGGGGGGGGGCGCTCGTTCGTCCCCACCCCTTTCCTGGCCTGCCAGGCTGCGTGCTCGGATGAGGGTCTGACATGGATTTGGGGGGAACCCCCACGCCGTTTTTTCGGCGTGGGGAGTCCCTTTAAATCCATGCCAGGTCACGGAGCTAGCGCGGCGGCAGTAACTGCCTACGCTAGCTACGTAACCTGAAGTCACGTGCTAAATGAACGGACTTGCCGTTGAGCGGCAAGTCCCTTCATTTCAAAAGTCCCGCGGACTTGCCCACTAACGGCGGATTGTCCGCTGGACTTCCAAGTCCAGCGGATAATTTGAAAACAAAACTTCAAACTTTAGTCCGCCGTACTTTGGCGCCAAAAAGTCCGCCGGCGCCCACACACGAGGGGATTATCCGCTGGACTTCAGTCCAGAGGATAATCCCGCGGGATTGTCCCTTCGTGTGTACGCGGCAGTACGGTCACTGGTACGGTCTGGAGCTGCTTCACTGGTGCTGGTGTATTGTAATGCTGACTGTTGACTCTTTTTTTAATGTTTGTAACTTTATTATGAAAATTTCAATACAAAGAAATTTTTTTTTTTAAAGTTAACGTATATAAAGCTTCAAACCTTGGTGATTCCATTGATTGGCCACTTTTTTCGATTCTTTATAAGATTATAAAAGCAGATCCCCCATACTGTGTGAGAATTCATACAATTACATAGACAAGCCAGTCCTTATAATCACGATAGGAAGGAACAACTGTTTACAATTTGTAATGCACTGAAGCCTGAAAAGTCACCACTAGTCTACAATAGCTAGGCTCACACGAAAACCACTCTATTCCATGTTCCGCAAGAAATTTTTTAATTTTAACTGCTGAAAGAATAACCTTCTGTGAAAGTAATAACGTGTTATATTTGCTGCTGAGGAATTTCAAACACAACTGCAAATATTAGAAACAGGAAAATGGTTACTGGTAATTATGTGAACTGATACTAAATTTAAAGAGAATCCGTCATGATAAGGCTTTTGCAAGAATCTGAATATTCAGTATTGAAAGATTCATCTTTCCCTCGTTTACTTATCTTTACTTAAACTGGCCCTACATGGACTAACTGTTGGCTGATTCTTGCTGAATTGGACTAAATTTGTTCCGTTGCCTGTCACCACCACCTGGCAGTTAGATGGAAAAATATTTATCAAGTTCAAAATCACATTGCAAGTGAACAAAAAATAATTTATGGAAAGTAAAAACACTTTAAGTAGGCAGTACAAAATGCTTGATTTTTCTGTGCTTTTACCTTCAAGCTTTTAAAGCGAAGTCAGCAGCTACAAAAAGCATAGCTGCTGACTTTTAATAAACCCACAATTACCTGCCCCATGGTCCAGCGATGTGGCCACCCGGAGGCTAGCTCCTCTCCCCCTCCTCTCCTCTGCGCCGTCATGGTAACTGTGGGCACCCGGCCGTGACAGCTTACAGGTTCACGGCTGGGCGGGCACTGCGCATGCGTGAGTCACGCTGTGCTCTCCTATTGGCCAGTCGATATTCTGGGACCTGAGTTGTGTCCCAGCAGATTGCTGGCAGGGAGGGGCCGCCTAGGGTGAGAGGAGGAGTCGCCTAGGTGGCCGAAGATAGGAAGCAGGAAGTGGGACAGGAAGTCCCACGACAAAAAGGGTAAACACCCCCCCCCCCCAAAAAAAATGACATGCTAAACATGGCACGTCAGGGGGCGAGGAGTGCTTAAAGCGGATGTTCCACTTTTGGGTGGAATTCTGGTTTAAAGAACAAGCTTTTAAAGAACTGTGACTGCATTGGTAATGGGTTAAGTGCTTGTTTTGTCTAGGGGCACACCGAAAGGCTATACTTACCCGATCCTACAGAAAACCATGCTAAGACCGTTATAATGGAGGGTAGGAGTGGCGGGACTGGTCTTGCGCTCTGAGGATCGGCGGATTAAGTAAGTATAT
Organism: Lithobates sylvaticus; assembly: GCA_028564925.1. NCBI lineage: Eukaryota > Metazoa > Chordata > Amphibia > Anura > Ranidae > Lithobates > Lithobates sylvaticus. The sequence continues at coordinate 69,364,004 of CM053027.1, forward strand.
CTCTGCTCTGAAATCCCCTAGACAAAAACGAGCAGTTAACCCATGCAGTGCAGGCACGGCCCCACTGCATGGGAAAATAACAATGTTGACATAAGTTCTTCTATAAGTTGTTGGCATGGTGTCTTCAAAACTCCCAGCCACAATTGTATAAGACTTTAACTTCTTCATGCTGGCCGTACGCATATATACGGCTTCTCAGGATGTGGGTCTTAATGTGGCCCTGTGTAAAACACTTACCGTGCTAAAGGCGCGCTTCCTGCATGGTAGCCGATGGGGATTGGTCAGCTCTCGATGCATACTTGGGATAGGGGGCTTTCCGATCATGTGACATGGAATGTCTCGTGACTGATGCCCGCTTCTGCCTCACGGATTTTAGAACTCTTAAAGGGCCGGGAGGAGGTTTGCATGAAAGGGTTAATGATCCGGTTTACCCAGACTTTAGGGTACCCACTATGAGACATGAGATGATGTTCTCTTGATCCCCCTGTCTCACCGATTTCAGCCTGGCTAAACTTGCCTACTACAAAGAAATACACAATTCTTACGCTATGGATTAGAAATATAATGCAGGTTTTTTTATTTTTTTTATAAACTTTTGTAAGCAATGCACTTTACAGATGAAATTCTAATAATTCAATGTGCCTGAAATGTATAGGTTTACTCTCCTCCTGTAACTAGATAATCGTCCCCCCCCCCCCCACCACCTTATTATTGTACATCTCCAGATCGGCAACCATTGATGTTCCTCTCTGCTTGCCTGCTTGGGGATGCTTAACAATTATCCTGGGGAAGAGGCGCTCTTTATAATTGCTTATGCCATTCAGCGGTGCAGTGAACTATGGATCGGATGTCAGAGAGACCATTTTCTACTTTCTTTGATGAGAGTGAGATTAGTGGAGTGGGTGAGACCAATAATGCTGACAATATCTCAGCGGGGGTGATTATCACAACTGTAATAAACATTACAATATAGACTCAGGCTGCAGCAGAGTTGTTCGTTATTGGTGTAGTGGTCACATAATAAATAAGAAAAAAATAGAGAAGTAGAAATATATAGGTCTGCGGCAGGTAAATTCATCCCAGCCCACAATAACCCACATCACCCCCCTAAACTCAAAAAAAGTTTTCCTGTGTTAAAAGGCCCATTTAGAAATGGTAATTATGCCTAATCAGTACCCTAAAAAATGACATTGTTTCTAGAATTCCTCCTGAAAAATACCAGGCATGTAAAGGTGCTTTATATGTCCACACAGACTCCTAGCTGGATATCTGTAGTGTGATATCTAAGGCACTGCTGCCTCTGACTTCTAGTTTTGGGAGACCTGGAATGGGATCTGGTGGTGCACCCTCTGGGTCTGGAATCAAGCTTGAGGGTCAGTGGCTGTAGCAGTGGAGAGGTTTATGAGTAATTGTCTGGAAAAATACAAGCAGATCCCCCTAATGGATGATGCAAGCTCACCTGAGGCACAGGGTCTAAGCACAGGCCAGTCTTCAAGAGTGTTCCTGACGGTGGAGATGGGTTTCGCTGTGTGCTAATGCCAGGTTGCGCCCCACTGGATTGCTCAGCAGGGGAAGAGCAAGCGGGCATCAGGTAACAGATGAAGCAGATAAGGAACAAGAATATGCGTAGTCGATGAACAAGCCAAAGGTCAGTAACTAATATTAGCTGAATGGGATCAGATGGAAGCATAGTCGATGAACAAGCCAAGGGTCAATAATAAGCGGTAGCGAAATTAAATCATTTGTAAAGGTTCAGACTTTTTCTCTATTTAATAACAAACTTAATAAATGTCTATGTACAGCACCTACTACATCAAAAACTACTGTAAATCAATGTATATACATATATAAAACCAATAGGACCATAGTAACTGTGATACCAAATAAATGAATAAAGTCCCAGAGAGAAGGCACACAATATAAAGATAGAATGGTGTCATCCAGAGTCCAGGAAAAAACGTCCACCTTAGCTTGCGACCCACCACCACTTGTGCTCAGTGCTACTGTCGCACTCACCAAATCCTATGCTGCCTCAAAGCAGCAAACAGCACATCAAAAACAGAGGATTCCCCAATCCTTCATGCATGAGCATCCATCTGCTAGGATAACCCAAAATGTCTGGTGATACAGATGTCTACCACAAGAGGGCGTCACACTGTGGATACATGGGCTGTATGGAGAGTTATGCCCCGTACACACTTCCAATCCCTGTGCATTACTTGAATTGAAGAGGTCAGTTTTATGGACTTGGATTAGATTAGTAGAATTTTGGTGAGTGTTGATTCGCGCTTTTCTTTTTCCGTTTTTTATTTCGCCCTATTATTATTATTATTCTTGATATCACTTGAAAAAAAAAAGCCTTTGAAAATTCATTTGCAATAACTCCATCAGTATCACCAGCAAAGCAGCTTCATTATTATCCCATTAAAGAAGAAGAGAATTGTGCGCTGCATTTGGAGATTTCCTAATTTGCCACGTCACGAATGTTAATTCTCCATTACGAACGCTAGTTTACAAGACCGATCGCTTCTGCTTCTGAGCATGCATGGACTTTTGTGCGCAGACTTGTGTACACATGATCAGACTTTCTGACAACCAAGTTTTGTTGGCGGAAAATTTGAGAACCTGCTAGCCAACATTTTTGTTCACACGGACTTTAGGTCCGTTCGCGGGTTCTGGTGCGAACCGAACCCGGGGTGTTCGGCTCATCCCTACTGACCAGCTTCTAACTTCAGTTTGTTCAATTAAGCTTTGACAAAAAAATCTGGAAGCTGATTGGTTTCAGAGCTGTACCAGATTTTGCACTTTCCAGTTTTAGTAAATCAACCCCAATGTCACAATCCACTTACGAAAATGGCCACCAGTTGCAGAAGTGGCGGCGTGACGGCCGTGCATAGTCCTGCCCTGATGCATTTTGTGCATGGGCACGTTGTCAGAGGGCATTGGTTTCATTGGTACACCTTTTCTCTGGGACTTTATTAATTTTGTTTAGTATCACAGTTACTATGCTCCTATTGGTTCTATATATGTATATACATTGATTTACAGTAGTTTCTGATGTAGTAGGTGCTGCACATTGACATTTATTTCCCCATTGGGCTTGGTATATAGACCTATTGCTAGTTGCCTTTGTAGACCTTTAGCGCAGACCTTTTATTTTATTTCCTAATAATGAACATGTCATACTCACTTGCCCTGTGCAATGGTTTTGCACAGAGCAGCCCTGAAAAAAATTTTTCTCTGGTCCCATGCTGATGCTCCTGGCCCCTCCCCCCTGCTAAGTGCCCCCATAGCAAGCTGCTATTTCTTGGGTCACTCGTGTGTGCTCGCTCCCAAGCCACCCATGTGTGTCTATGAGACAGACAGAGCACAGCACGGCCCCACTCCCCGCTCTCTCTTCACTGGCTGTGATTGAAGGGAGAGACCCGGGAGAGCTTCTGCTCTCGTGCAGATTGCTGGATCAGAATTGGGCTCAGGAGAGTTTAAGAGTGGCTGAGGGGGGAAATGCTCACTGAAGACTTTTTGTATAGAATGCACGAAGGTAAAAAAGCTTCAGCCTTTAGGGCCCATTCACACTAGGAACTGTATCTGCAATTCCTGTGAGCTTCACATGCAGTTTTGCGCAGTGCAACTTCAGCCCCATTTATTTTGAATGGGCTGAAATCGCACAGCAGTGCATCAAAAGTAGTGCATGCACTACTTTTTGAAAGGTACGACAACCGCATTACATGGTACTTTTGTACCATGCGATCTGGTGTGGCAAACGCAATGCATTTGCGACCTTTGTTTGGGGTGCAGTTAACTTGAACTGACCCCCACAGCAGATTGCAAGGGCATTGTGATTGGAATGCATTTCGGGTAGCCACGCAGGAACAGGTGAACGGGTCCTTAGAACCACTTTAAAGACAGCAGCGGGTATGCAAGGAGCAAGATATCAGCTGAAAGAGCACAGTAATCTGGCAAACAAATGCAGAAATGGCTTAATTCAGGAAGCTCATTAGTGGAGAAAAGATCTCAAGGTTCACTAGAAACAAGATAAAAGTCAAGGTTGTCCAAGGGATCAGGCAAGGAGCTGTCAAGCATCTCAGGTGGCACAGTGAGAAAAGCTACAGCCAGACACCACAGAGCTCCTGGGATCCTACTTGGACCACACGCAAAGGAGCAGGGCTGGTCATGACATCATTGACCTAATATGGCCACATCCAATGCAATCATGTGACAGCTTTCCACAGGTTCTGCTGAACTATGTTAGGACCAAACCCAGTTCATTCCTGCTGGTGAATAGTCCTTTAACCTATGCCTACCTTTTTTGGTGTACAGTCCAGTTTCTTCAGGAGTCTTCCATGCTGTATGAAAATGTGCAGTCCCACATCTTCTTCCTCTCTCGTACATAAAAAGGCACTTATGTTATGACATGTGAGCAATGGTCTATGCATTGTGGACTCAGGTTGAGTAATGACCCCCCAGGAGGTGTCATTAACAGCATGGGCTTGCGTCAAGTTGATTAAATGAAGCTCAGTGCTGAAAGACCAAAGAAGACATGAAGGGCAGCGACAGATCATAGAGAGGTTTTTCACACCATTTCTTTAAAGCGGAACTTCACCCATAAGGGGAAGCTCCACTTTAAGTCCTCCTCCCTACCTCCTCTACCATATTTGGCATATCATTTTTGAGGGGGGGGGGGCAGGTACCTAGTTTTGACAGGTACCCACTCCCACTTCAAATGCCTAGGTGATCCAAGATGAAGTCCCCCTCCCCTCCCTTCCTGTGGTCTTCTGAGACACATCATGGGTTTCAGAAGACTGCGGGACAATTCACAAAGCACATGCGCAATGGGCAGCTGGCTGTGGAGCCAAAAGCAGCATTGCTGGTTTCCCACAATTAGGATATGGGCACCAGGAACCTGAAGGCTAGTGAAGAAGTAGCTTGGGTGAGGACGTCGCTGGATCCCTGGGCAGGTAAGTGTCCTTTTTAATAAAAGGCAGCGGCTACAGGATTTGCAGCTGCTGACTTTTAATTTTTTTTCTAGGGTTTTAGAACCACTTTAACTAAGCTGGCTGGAGAGAGTGAAGCATATAAAATTATATACATGGAATATTTCTTTAATTACACCTAACCTGTTGTATCTCTTAGAAGTTTCAGAGTGTTGAACATTGATTGCGGCACAGCTGTACCATTCCCAGACATTTTTTAGTCCTGTCTATTGTCTGATATGAAATGCGCAAGTCAATATAAGTCCATAAAACTGACCTCTTCAATTCAAGTAATGCACAGGGATTGGAAGTGTATCCAATAATAGTACAGCCTTGCTAAAAGGGCAATTTTTGAAGCTCTGTATTTTGGATACCATAGCGGTAAGCATAATCCAGCCTTTTCCAACCAGGGTGCCCAGTCAGGTTTCTTCAAGGGTGCCTTGGCAAAATGCCTAAAAATTGGCCAAAAATGGTTTACAAGCCAGTGGGTGGATCAAGCCTGCCATTTAGTTACAGAAAGACACAGGTTTTCATTGTGAACCATTACAACCTTCTAGCCACTGGCATCCTAACAACCAATGATGTCATAAGTTGATAAGAAGCACATCAGGAGCCTGCACAGCATACCTTTTTGCCCCTCTCTCCGTCAGCACTGGGGTGACATCAGTTGAGAGAGGGAGAGAAACTGAGGGAAAAGAGAAACATTGGAATACTAGTCAGTACCAGTGTGCAAAGGTGTGTTTGCTTTGGAAGAATAAAACACCTCTAACATTGGGTTTCCTATGTGTGTGGCTCTTGCTGTATCATATAATACTATTAGTTTAGTTTTTTACGTTTTAAAATGGAGTGTCTGAAGATTGTGCACATTTTTAAAGGGTGCCCCGAATGAAAAAAAGATTGAGAAATACTGGCATAATCAACACACAACATTAACCTCACACAGTTCTTTAACATGCTACCATTAGCATTAGACATTAGCATTAGTGTTACACATTAGCATTACCATTAGCATTGGACATGTTTTTACTTCTTCAATAAGGCTTATAGATTTTACAATTAGTTCACTGCTCTGATGTGCTCAGTTTTCTATTTTCTACTTCTGCAGATGAGTTATCGCTATCATGCAATGAGAACAGCAGAAAGTGGCAGGTATGTAGGGAGGTGCAGTTTACCCTCCAATCTGTAGGTGGCGTGGTGTTGCTGACGGCTGTACAAAGGGAATGGAGGATGAAAGGAACCTTGTTCGTCTGAAGCCTCTGTAGGTGTCACCAAGGGAGCAGTGGCCTGATTAGATGCTGCAACACTGGATGACCTTGGCGGTCATATTTAGTGAGGACAATGCTAATAAAAAGCACTGGCCTGCTGCAGTTGGCGTTCACTGGCAAAGTGGATAGAGTAGATACAGGATCCACGATGGCTAGGGACAGCGCATCTAGTCCTACGGAAAGGTCAGTGGCGTCACTAGGGTTGGTGTCACCTGGTGCGGTAAAACATGGTGTCACCCCCCCTCTTGCCTAGGCTGCCCTCACCCTGCAGGCAGTGCACGGTCACGGGGCACACCCAAAACCAGCCCCTGTAAATTATAGTATAGGGTGGTATAGTGACAGGTTAGGATAGTATAGAGTTGTATAGTGGCAGGTTGGGGTGGTATGGGGTAGGTTGGGGGTGGTACAGGGCAGGTTGGGGGGTGGTACAGGGCAGGTTAGGGTGGTACAGGGCAGGTTGGGGTGAAGCAGGTTAGGGTATGAGTGGTATAGGGGCAGGTTGGGGTGGTATGGGGTAGGTTGGATTGGTATATTGGCAGGTTGGGGGTGGTACAGGGCAGGTTGGGGGTGGCACAGGGCAGGTTGGGGTAATGCAGGTTAGGGTATGAGTTGTGTAGTGGCAGGTTAGGGTAGTACGGGGCAGGTTGGGGGTGGTACAGGGCAGGTTGGGGGTGGCACAGGGCAGGTGGGGGTGGCAAAGGGCAGGTTGGGGTAATGCAGGTTAGGGTATGAGTGGTGTAGTGGCAGGTTGGGGTGGTATGGGGTAGGTTGGATTGGTATATTGGCAGGTTGGGGTGGTACAGGGCAGTTTGGGGAGGTACAGAGCAGGTTGGGGTGGTACGGGCAGTTTGGGGTAGTACAGGGCATGTTGGGGGTGGTACAGGGCAGGTTGGAGGTGGTACAGGGCAGGTTGGGGTGGCACAGGGCAGTTTGGGGGGCACAGGGCAGTTTGGGTGTGGCACAGGGCAGGTTGTGGGTGGTACAGGGTAGTTTGGGGGCACAGGGCAGTTTGGGGTGGCACAGGGCAGGTTGGGGGTGGAATAGGGCAGGTTGGGGTGGCACAGGGCAGTTTGGGGGGCATAGGGCAGTTTGGGGTGGCACAGGGCCGGTTTGGGGTGGTATAGGGCAGTTTGGGGTGGCACAGGGCAGATTGGGGGTGGCACAGGGCAGGTTTGGGGTGGTACAAGGCAGGTAGGGATGTGTGACAGTGTGCTGTGCAGTAACTTCTAGCATACCTCATGTTTGCAGATGAAGACCCAGGCGGGTGGGCGGGGCTGCTGTGTCCTCTGGTCTATCTCCTTCAGCTGTGCGATCGGTGTGAATGGGTCTGTGGGAGGAGTGGAGGAGGCGGCCACACCCCCAGCTCCACCCACCTAATTCGGCTGCCACGGGAGATATGGGAGATCCTGAGTGACAGCTGGGGAGTGTTATAGGCAGCCTCCCCCCTGTCCCCCGCATGGCTGAATGTAGTGCTCGCTCCGCTGCAAGCTATAGTGGCGGCCTTGGTGTCACCCCTCTGGTGGGTGTCACCTGGTGCGGGTCGCACCCCCCGCACCCCCATAACAACGCCTGTGGGAAAGGTTCCTGACAAGGATGGACAGAATAGGGACACCTCTGCTGGTTCTGCTATCTCTGGGACTTTAGAGCTGTGACAAGGATCTTGCCTTTGGTCTTCCAAGTGTAGCTTACACTGCTACTCCGCCTAACAGCCACCCCTCTCTAACCAGATGCTTCTCCATTAACATAAGCCTTCTTAGGGTAACAATTTAAGTGCTGGTACTATTCTGATAATAACATTGCTGATAGTTTTGCACCTGTGGTGCCTGTGTCAGGGAGACTCTGATACCCAATTGCTTGAGACTATTAAGCAAGTATATTGCCGCTGTTCAGCACCCATTATTTGTTACTTTCACTTAACCAAATGATAAATGTTCCATTCTCCTTGGTCTCTGTGTGCTGAACCTCCGCTTTTCGGAACCCTTCCCCCCCTCCGGTGTCACATTTGGCACCTTTCAGGGGGGAGGGGGGTGCAGATACCTGTCTAAGTCTGCTGGGACACACACGGGTCCCAGAGACAGCAGGGACCATTCAGATTGTGCTGCACGACTCGAGCATGCGCAGTAGGAAGCCGCAAGGCTTCATTTCCTGATTCCCTTACTGAAGATAGCGGCAGCAGCATCTGAGGACCGTGGGACGGTTCAGCCTCTGGTGCCGACATCGCTGGACCCTGGGACAGGTTGAGTGTCCTTATTTTAAAAGTCAGCAGCTGCAGTATTTGTAGCTGCTTACTCTTAAAAACTTGATCCGTCTCCTTCTCCCGTCCGGCTATGTGGTATAATTCTCACCTGCGTTCAATGAAAGCAGTCTCGAGGAGACTGGAATGCAAATGGCACCAGTCTGGTTTGACTGTACATTATTAAGTTTGGAAAGACCATTTGTTGTCTATAATGGTAAAATTGAGACTGCTAGATCATACTATTGTAGAAAATCTTAGCAACCCTAGACAATTCTTCTGCACCATTGACAGTTTATTAAAATGTCACAGTCCCTCCACATTACCAGCCTCAACACAGGTCTCTAACACATTCCTAGATTTTTCCCCTCATAAATTGTTAAAATAAGGCATCAAATTCTTACCACACCACATGTTTCATTCACATCACTTCCTGACCCACCTAGTTTTACTTTCTCCCACTCTCATCCCTGATTAAATTGGTCTCTAATATGAAATCTTCCATCTGTATACTTGATCCTATTCCCACCCATTTAATTAAATCATGTTTTAGTTCTCTATGCCCCATTATTCTCAATATCATAAATGACTTACTTACAACCAGTTTTGTACCAAAAATCCTCAAAACTGCTGCCATCACCCTGGTACCAAAAAACAACATGGCTCTGGACAATTTAAACAGCTTTCACCCAATATTTAACTTACCCTTCCTTGCCAAGAACCTTGTGATATCTAAGTTACATAATCACCTGACTTTAAATAACCAATTTGAACCCCTCCAATCTGGTTTTCGGCAACTGCACAGCACAGAAACCACCTTGGTCAAAGTCACTAACGACCTTCTGTTTCTGATTCTGGCCCACTAACTATTCTTATTCTACTGGATCTTAGTTCTGCCTTTGATATTGTAGACCACAATCTTTTACTCTCTCGCCTTGAAACCGTATTCGGAGTCTCAGAATTGGCTCTGAAATAAATAAAGTCATATCTCACTGATCACTATCACTTTGTTTCTCTTGACGGGTTCCAGTCTGAAGTTGGTCCAGTCAAGTACGGTGTTCCTCTTTGCTCAATCTTGGGTCCTTTACTTTTTAGCATGTACATGTTTCCACTTGGAAAACTGCTTAGATCACACAGGCTCAATTATCACTTCTATGCTGATGACACTCAGATATACATCCTCCACACTAAACTGATTTCTACTTTGGCTGCTTCTCTCCTACCTAACTGTATTTGTGATCTAAAAACTTAGATGACCTATAATTTCCTTTGATTAAACTGTAACTAGACTGACATCATGCTTATTGGCACCGCCATCAATTACGTAATGCCAGTCTTAATAGCTTATCTATAGATGGCACTGTACTTGCGCTTCAGTCTAAATTAAAAAATCTCAAGTATATTTGATGTTAATTTAACCTTTGCTCCACATTTAAAAAAAAAATTTCAGAACATCTTTTTTCCACTTGAGAAACATTGCTCAGCTGCGTTCTATGCTAAAATACACTGTAGGTGAAAAGCTGATCAATACATTTGTGTTCTCCTGACTTGACTACTGCAATGCTCTACTCGCTGGTGTAACTAAATCCACTATTAATCAACTTCAATATGTTCAAAATTCTGCAGCTAGAATCCTGACTAGGTCTGGTTCAAGTGATCATATTACCCCCCTATCCTGGAGTCCTTCCATTGGCTACACGTCAGGTTACGCATAGACTTTAAGATCCTCTTGCTAACCTATAGGGACTTTTCATGGCTTGGCACCACGTTATTTCTCTTAACTTTTATCAACTTACTCCCCCCTTGTAACCTCCACTCCTCAAATTCTGGTCTTCTGTGTGTCCCCCCTACTCACCTACACTTAATGGAAGACAGAGCTTTCTCCTGCTATGCTCCAAAAGTCTGTAATTCACTTCCAAAGAACATCAGAGAGTCATCTTCTCTAAACTCATTCAAATCAAATCTAAGAACTGTTTTCTATAGTAGACAAGCTTTCACTTAATTGTCCTTTTTTTTACTTTATGTTATCTTGTGTATTTCTTGTGTTTTCCTTGTAAAGCACTTTGAGAAGCTACCTTTAAAAGGTATTGTTATATATTCCTCTGATTACTCTGCTCTTTCGTCCCATCAGCAGGTTTCTTGTCATATTTGTATACAGCTCAGCTCCCAGTGATGTCTCAGTGTTAAGTCTGAGCTCTGCCATACAGGGGCGAAGCCTGTTCTAAGTGGAACCTGTCCTGTTAACCGCTTGCCGACCAGCTGCCACAGTTATACTGCGGCATAATGGCACGGACAGGCAAATCGCCACCATGTTACGTCGGCTCCAAAGGCGGCCACTAGGGACCCGCTGCTCGCCCCGTGATCGCTCGTAACACGGCGAGAACCGGGAGCTCTGTGTGTAAACACAGAGCTCCTGGTTCTCTGAGGGGAGAAGTGACAGATCTTCTGTTCAAACAAAGTATGAACAGCGATCTGTCATCTCCCCTAGTCAGTCCCCTCCCCACTTAGAATACACAATAGGGAACACATTTAACCTCTTGATTGCCCCCTAGTGTTAACCCCTTCACTGACAGTGACATTTTTTACAGTAATCAATGCATTTTTATTGCACTGATCGCTGTATTAATGCCAATGGTCCCAAAAATGTGTCAAAATTGTCCGATGTGTCCGCCATAATGTCACAGTCACGATAAAAATCGCAGATCGCCGCTATTACTAGTAAAAAAAAATAATAATAAAAATGCTATAAATCTATCCCCTATTTTGGTAGACGCTATAACTTTTGTGCAAACCAATCAATATATGCTTATTGCGATTTTTTTTACCAAAAATATGTAGAAGAATACATATCGGCCTAAACTGAGGAAAAAAAAATGTTATATATATTTTTGGGGATATTTATTTTAGCAAATGTAAAAAATAATGTGTTTTTTTCAAAATTGTTTGTTTATAGCGCAAAAAATGAAAACCGCAGAGATAATCAAATACCACCAAAAGAAAGCTCTATTTGTGGGGAAAAAAGGACGTCAATTTTGTTTGGGTACAACGTCGCACGACCGCGCAGTTGTCAGTTAAATTGACGCAGTGCCGTATCGCAAAAAGTGCTCTGGTCAGGAAGGGGGTAAAATCTTCTGGGGGGGCTGAAGTGGTTAAACCGCTCTATGGTTTTGGCCACCGTGCTGCAGCTCCATTTCAGGGTCTTGGCAATCTTCTTATAGCCTAGGCCATCTTTATGTAGAGCAACAATTATTTTTTTCAGATCCTCAGAGAGTTCTTTGCCATGAGGTGCCATGTTGAACTTCCAGTGACAAGTATGAGAGAGTGAGAGCAATAACACCAAATTTTTGCCAGTGGTTTAGACATTAATGGCTGTGTGTTGAGTTATTTTGAGGGGACAGCAAATTTACACTGTTATACAAGCTGTACACTCACTACTATACATTGTAGCAAAGTGTCATTTCTTCAGTGTTGTCAAATGAAAAGATATAATAAAATATTTACAAAAATGGGAGAGGTTTACTCACTTTTGTGAGATACTGTATATCTGCAGTGTTTTCTTATTTCTCTCCAAAGAGATAAGTCCCGTGTCTTTCTGCTGTTTCGTTCCTCTGTTGTCAGCATGATAACTTCTGACAAGTTCTCTGACAACCAAGATAAAACCAGCCTGAAATTTGTGTTGGGGTGGGTGCTATAAATAGATTAGCAGAGAGCTGGTCTATTCAAAGCACTGCTTTGCACATTCCTTTCTTCCTTTGCCTATGTGGAGGGGGAGTGTGTGCCTTTCCTCCAATCATCTGTCACACAGTGTATGCTAAGAATCAACACCCAGTGCTGAACAGGAAGAAAAATCTCTAACACAATGCTCACTTTCCAAATAATATAGCAAGCTGAAGACAGCAGATATACATGTAAAACTTATGTAGGGAGATTTGCTTCATTTCTGTGTATCATCTGAGGCTGTTCACTTCACTGGGAATATGTGAGTGTTTACATCCACTTTAAATAAGTTGAGGAAGCTGGGACATGCCAGTATAATCTTCTGCCAATGAGAGCACAAACTTGTTAGTTTGGTCTTTCTCTCTATTTGGTTGAAAGATAGAAAATTCTATATGCAAAAAAGGGCACCTCTGACAGCCAGATGCTCTTATTATAGTTTCCCATAGATGTCTTCAGAGGCCCAATAATTGTAGACAATGCAAAAATGTGAATTGTTTTAAACTATAATCTGTGATTCACCCAACAGTGGTGGAAACATGATACAAAATTATTAAACTCAATGCTGCTCCAAAAATATGCAAATACATAAATACCGTATTTATCGGCGTATAACACACATTTTTTCCCCCTGAAAATAGGTGGAAAATCGTGGGTGCGTGTTATATGCCGACAGCGTACCTCGTAGGGGAAGGAGGGGGACAGGTGCCGCCGGAAATAACAGAGCCATCGTCTCCTCTCCACTCGGTTCTCCGCCCAGCTCTCACATGGCTCTAACTCGGCTTGCACGTCACACACACAGTCCCGCCTCCGCCACCGGCATTGGACCAGTGTTCTGTCTATTGAAGAAGCTGGTCCAATGCCGATGGCGGAGGCGGGACTGTGTATGTGACTGTCGACTGAGAGCCGAGGAAACAGATGACGGCTCAGTGATTTCCTATGAGAGATGGTGAGCTGCATTGAGGGGGCAGATGGGCACAGAACAGGCTACAGATATCCAGATGGGTACAGAACGGGCTACAGATATGCACAGAACAGGCTACAGATGGGCACAGAACAGGCTGCAGATGGGCACACAAAAAAGTTTTTTTTTCCTGAAGCTTCCCTCTTAAATTGGGGTGCGGGTTATACGCCAATCAAAAGTGCAATCAGAATATAGTCCTTTAGTGCAAATAAACGTGTACACTTCTGCTTGTGAGGATATAGGTGCCACTCCGTGCTCCCCTCCTGGATCCTCACTCACCAACAGTAAGCTTTTAAAATACAAGATCTTTGTCCTACATCAGTGACTAGGATGTCTCCTTCCAACAACAAACTTTGAATGATTCTTAAAGATCTTTAATCCACATCTATGACTAGGTCTCCATTGCAGTAGTAAGGACATATAATGTACCAATGAAGAGAGAGAGATGCACATAGCGTAATATTGCTAAAATGTATTGTTAAAATCACATAAAGTAATGCACTTACATCAAAAGAAAGGCATGCAGGTAAAAATCGCCACCTTGTCGTGCTGCCAGCTGTCACTAAACAGCTGTCTTCTGAAGACGCCCAGTGGGAGGGGTGAAACGCATCAAGCAGGGACCAGACACACAAGGTTTAGTGACGGCTGGCAGCACGCCAGGGTGGTGATTTTTATCTGTAGTTACAGGGTGGGCAACTATATCCTCACAAGCAGAAGTGTACATGTTTATTTGCACTAAAGGACTATATTCTGATTGCACTTTTGATTGCACTTTATGTGTTTGCACAGCACTTTATTATTGTTTATGTATTTGTGTATTTGCAATTTTTGTAGCAGCGCTGAGTATAATAATTGCGTATCATCATTAGGTTTTTTTTACCTTATGTGTTAGCAGCAGCTCATTGTCTTTAATTAAATTTATCTGGTTATTTATTAACCATTTATTGCATATACCAAAGTGTGGGCACTTACACTCTTTTTTTTGTGGTGTAAACATACTTGGACCGCACCATTTACTTTGGTTGCAAAATAGCTTTTTGTTGCTACAAAGAATAAGTATACATATGTAGTCTATTGGCCTACTAAATGAGGGAACATTCTCCAACGCCTGTAGATCATATGTTTGCACTAAATCTCCAACCTACACCCGCCATTATCATGAAATCTCAATTCTGAGAACAAAACTCTTCTTGCTGTGTTAGGAGAGACTCTGTTGTGAGATGGGGTACAACGAAGGACTCTGGCAGAATGATTTGTGAACATTAGCCAGTGAGTGATTTGGGCCATCAGTGTCAAATGAAATATTGCCTTTGACCAGAGGGACCAATAAAACTACCCATGAGGAATAATTCTTTTCGTTGGCTAACTGGATAAAACTACCAAGGAAATCAAAATTCCTCCACGAAAGAGAAAATGTTACCATGTTACTATGCATGGTGCTGTTCAGCTCGGCAATGAAATATGACAGGTTTTGTTGAAGAAAAAAATCAGACTGTGCAAAGCTATTTATCATGCATATTTTAAAAAGACAATTCTGGCAGTTATTATATTGATGGAAAATACCAGAAACGACAAGAGGACATTTGGTCTAGGAGAGTCGTTTTGGAACAGAATTATATAATTGCCTTTCGGAACACATTAATCACAATTCATACATCCAATTTTGAATTTGTTATTCTTAAATGCTAGTTCTGAAATGACTCCAGGACAGGTAATTGCATAGCTTCACCTGGCAGTGCGCCATTCGCAGTGTTTAGGAATGGCCTAAATTTACACTGTGTTCCTTTTTCTCTTCACAGGAGCTTTTGGTTAGAATAGGTGTTGGATCAGTTTACATTTTCTGTTCTTTTAAAGGTAGGACAAGAACATGTTTGTTCTTTACTAGTTCCCACTAGAGTTGCAATTTTTTTTTCTAATAATATGGTTGAAATAATAAGTTTCTGTACTAAAAATACATTTGAATTCAAGTTTTAATCTTTTTCTTAGGTTAATACGAATTACTGCATATGTCTATTTCATACTTATATTTATAGCTGTCAGGTCGGGCTTGCAAATCATTTCCACGTATTCACAAGGCCAAACTTTCTAATGTTGCTGTTTTTTTACACAAATCCATAGCTCAATCTGTAATAAACACTCACAACTGTATGATCTGCTTCTTCTATTCTTTCAGTTTAGAAAACCAACAAGATCCAGAGTCATGGCTGCTGGAGAGGTGCGCCCAGAAAGTGGTCTGGGAGGTGGTACATAGCCTGGACCCCTGAAGAAATGGTTATTTTTCCTGGCAGGGAAGGTCCAGAGAGCTTCAGGGAGGCTGCTTGCCTCTGAAGCACTTATGGACTTGCCATTCTGCTGGATCTCAGCTGTTGCAGTGCTGGAGACCTGGGACGTACCTGGAGCTGGATATAGGACGCTTTACAAGGGGATTAGGTCTGGAAGGATAGTTTCACTCACTGGACTGTGTCCAGAGGAAGCTGGAAGGAGGGAACTGTCCTGGGGACTTGTGAGTAATGATCCTGATTGACTCCTTGTGACTGTGCAGGACCCCGAAAACTGCGCTGGATACCTATAGCTGTGCAGTCGTGCAGGGTAACCAGATTCCAAGAGACTACCTCATGGTCCCTAGCTGTGATGGTTTAAACTTTGCGGTATCCACAAGGAGAAGAGTGTGCTCTGCTTAATGTTACTGAGCATTTTGGAGTATCTCATGCCCCAATCCCTCTCTTGTTACAAGTTCTGCAAGCAATAAATCACGGCTCATTTACACTTGTTTCCACTTCAACACATATTAAAGCACCTACCACTTCAACATTTTTGATGTGTTTTTGATGCTTCTGCGATGCTTCAGTGGTGCTTCAATGGTGCTTCAATAATGTTTTGGTGATGCTTTTTTTAAAGCTTTAATTAAGCTTGGCAGATGCCATGTGTGTGTGTGGATATCTCATACCCTGTTTTTTCTCTAAAACAAAGCAAAGCTAAAGTTGATGTATCCAGGAGCCAGCTGTTTGTACCTGCAATCGCAAGACATTGTGCAGCCTTACTTTTGTGGAGCTGTTTCCCTCTGATGTTGAGCTTGGACTCTGTGCTGTCACATCCAGAACATTCAGACACTGTGGCGGCGGCTGGTGGTTTTTTTTTTGGGGGGGGTGGCAAACAACAACCACCATTTTTGTAGGTCAGTCCTCCGGCACTTACCCCATCTAACCATCTAGGTGGCGGGCATCAGGTAGCAGTGGGCATCGGCGGGCATCCGGCAACAGGCAGCGGCAGGCATCAAGCTAAAGCGGGAATCAGGCATCAAGCAGCAGTGGGCATTGGGCATTGGCGGGCATTGGCGGGCATCAGGCAGCGATGGGAATTGGGCTCCTGTGTCTTCTTCTCCTCCTCGCTTCTGCTGTGTATCTCCTCCCCTCCTAGGTATCCAATAGGACCGCCTGTCCTTTCAGACAATCGGGTGAGGGGTTTCAGACCTACTTCCTGATTGGCCAGGAGGAGGATCAGTGTTACAACAGCAAATATTAATTCGCTAGTGCAACACACCTGGGTGGGCTCCAGATGCAATTCTCTGCATTCGGAGCCCACCCTATTTTGAAGCCTATTAGAGCCTCTGGCTCTAATCAGGTGCTTCAAAAAAACACCCCTGCCACTGTAATTCATGTGCCCGACGTCCTGCAAGGGCCAAACGCATGGATGGGGGTTGGCGGTATGGACAAGGGGGGCAGCACCCATGCGCCCTTAATGGAGGAGCCACCCCTGCTGGGACGTGTAGTTTAGACTGCTGGGATTTGCCTTTCAGCTGAACTGTTTTGAGACTACAGCTACCAGAGGCTGAGAAGGAAGGGCCTAGATCTCTCTCTTGGGACCCCGGCCTGGATTTGCCAGCAGGGACACTGTGTTGGAGAGTGCTGAGGCTGAGTTGAGGTCTGTGCAAGAAGGGTCATCCCACGTGTATCTTTGAGGCATTCTTTTTAGATCACGTTTTAGCTGCTCTGGGTAGACTACGGCATTCCCTGAGCCAGGACCCTGAGGGAGAGCCTGTAAAGTCACTTTCATTGCCACCAGTTTCATCCATTGCAGTATCGGTGAGTGGCATTTGCCCATCCTGCTACATAGACACTGTATACAGACATCATTGTCTCCGTTCACCTTGCTGTTACATGTAGTGCTACAGTACAAGTTCATCCATCTACATAGACACTGTATACAGATATCATTACTTCCATTCACCCTGCTTTTACTTGTAGTACCACAGGATAAAATACCTTTAAATCAACAATTACAGTGGTCTCTCTCTGCACTTAACCAACACCAAAGACTTTTTTCTTTGCTTGTTGAAACCAGACCAGTCGAATTGCTTTGCTCTGCTATTAAGGAATTTCTTCCAATACCATTCTCCCAAATGCTAGCTGAAGACCTAAGGACTTCATATCTGTAATTCAGGACTACATCAAACCCCCCCCCCCCCCCCCTCCCCGCATAAGGAATCCTCTTTACTGTGCTCACAAAGCCTGTATTTGCCTACAACTCTTGTGAGAGCAGGTTAAATTCCACCATTTAAAACAGTTTTCTGAAGGTTGTGCCATTGTGTTTATTGTTTGCACCTGTGGGTTGAAGAAGCCAACATTGAACTATTCTTTTTATTTGATTATCTGACATTATTAATTGTTATTGCTGTTTCAAGTAGCTTGCTATGGGGGCACCTGAACCGAGCCAACGCTCCCTGTATTCATTCAGACACGGAGCTGCGGCCCGGCCCCCCTACCTTTTTCTTCTCATTGGCTGACTGACTTTGATTGACAGCAGCGGAAGTCAATGGCACTACACTGCGCTGCGGTCTCAGCCAATGAGGAGGCAGCCAATACACTGCTGCAACATCGCTGGATAGCGATGGACCTCAGATAATTATTAGGGGGACTGCTACTGGTAGGGATCTACCTATAATGTGATGTTGATACCTTTTTATTCTCATTGTAAAAGTACCTGTCACTGTATGGCTGAGTTTGACTTGTGACAGCCTTTATTGTGTTATGGACTCCAAAGTTTATTATATTCTTCTTGTATAAAATTTTGCATACAATAATATTTGCTAATTGTTTACCCTTTTTAACACTTGCCCACTTGTAATGCAGGATATTCAGCTCTTGGGAGCAACAGCCATTTCTGATTTTCTTTCTTGGCCTATGAGGGCAAGGCCAATTGTTTTCTTGTCGGTGGAGTGAGGTGGATGTAGTGCCCCTGCCCTGGGATGGCTAAATATATTGTATAGCTCTGCTGTAGCCAGCTGAGCTGCAATTTACTTTTCAGGTCTACGTACAGCACTACCCATTGAGGAAGAGACACTAGAGGTTGTGTAATGAATACTGAGTGCAAGTATCCAGCGGTAGCAAGGATGACCAGTTCAGTGTACAGTAGGAAAATTTAATCAGAATGAGTTAGATTCAAATATAGTTTATTAATGCCCACAACACAAATCCAACACCAATAGACCATAAGTAAAAGTGTAAACTAAACGTGACAGTGAAGCAAAACCAAACCAAAAACCTAACTATAATGCACTATATGCAAATAGAAGGAAGTTGACATAACAGGGCCTGAACAAGACTGGGATAAGGAAAGCAGAGATGGGGTAACAGAATACAAGAAAAAAGATGCAAGATACAGCATAAGGCAGGGATCAGGATAATCAGCAAGCAGGGTTATGGCTAAAGCTTGGTACACACTATATTTTTTTTTTTCCGTTCAACCCAAACAAACCTGAACAAAAACTGTCAGATCCAGGCGGAGTATGCGAAGTAAGTACAGCAATCTCCCCCATTGAGCTGTTGTGTTCTGACAGGTGGACAGCCCCCCTCCCCAGCCAGAACACTCCGATTAGCGCTCTCCACCATTGGCTGAGAGTCAGTTGGCTGCTGGCTTTCCAACATACTTGTCCGACAGAAGCCAGCCAAATGGCCGTTGGACAAACTGACATACACACGGGCAGCATGTCGGCCGTTTTTTTTTTTTAACTGGCAAATGTCTCCCGACATTTGGCCCATGTGTACCCAGCTTAACAAGCAAAACATTGAAGCTCTGATAAAAAGTCAAGGAGGGGGTTATATCCCTTCCCAGAAGCCAGCATCAGGTGGAGCCTAATTACTAGGATCTGCTTGCTGCTGGGAAACACCTGCCAGGTGGCCACAGGAACTGCATTCCTCAGCTCTGGAAACCACAGTTCCACCAGCAAGTGATCCAGTTCCTGACATGTTGTTGCTTAAGAACTGTGACTGCTTGCATAGGATCTCAGATTGGCTGGCTGTCTCCTCTTTCTTTAGCATCATTTTGTGGCTGCTACTGTAGGGCCCAATAATGCTGGAATAGGATTTTTCAGGGAAGCTGTCCTTCAAGATGCTGTGTCTTGAGTATTCTGCAACCCTAATGCCCCATACACACGGTCGGAAATTCTGACCACAAAATCCATTGGATTTTTTCCGACGGATTTTGTCCGACACTGGTGTTGCATACACACGGTCGGACAAAGTTGTCGGAAAATCCGATCATTCTGAACGTGGTGACGTTCGTTGCGTACGACGGAACTACGTAGAGGCTAGTAGCCAATAGCTTTGGTCTTGTAATTTGATCTGAGCATGCGTGGCACTTTGTTCTTTAGGAATTCGATACACACGATCGGAAAAAGTCCAATCGAAATTTAAGAACAGGAGATAAAACTTTGTCCGACGGAAAAAGTCCGATGGAGCCTACACACGGTCGGAATTTCCGACAACATTGTCCGATAGGACATTTTCCATCGGAAAATCCGACCGTGTGTACGGGGCATAAGACTTTCTCTCTGCATTTTGTTCAAGATCTGTAATAAAAGTTAAAAAGACCTCTAGACTGAGCCTGAACTTGTTGGTGTGCTTCTGGGACTGAACACAGGACAGGCAGCCTCTGAACAGGTAAGTAGGAGCTTTATATTCACAGCAGTCCCTCTGGGGGTTAGCACTACATTATTATCCCTCCGTCAACTTTGGGGTATACATAGGAATGGAGAATATGTGCTGCTGGAGGGAGCAGTTTAGGTAATCTGTCTCTTTGCATTGTATGAGCAAAGTACAAGTTTACTTTAAGAAAAGATTTGTGTTTGATATAAATATACATATACAGTACATATATAGATATGCAGTATATACAGTATCTCACAAAAGCGAGTACACCCGTCACATTTTTTTGTAAATATTTTATTATATCTTTTCATGTGACAACACTGAAGAAATGACACTTTGCTACAATGTAAAGTAGTGGGTGTACAGCTTGTATAACAGTGTACGTTTGATGTCCCCTCAAAATAACTCAACACACAGCCATTAATGTCTAAACCGCTGGCAACAAAAGTGAGTACACCCCTAAGTGAAAATGTCCAAATTGGGCCCAATTAGCCATTTTCCCTCCCCGGTGTCATGTGACTCGGTAGTGTTACAAGGTCTCAGGTGTGAATGGGATGCAGGTGTGTTAAATTTGGTGTTATCACTCTCACTCTCTCATACTGGTCACTGGAAGTTCAACATGGCACCTCATGGCAAAGAACTCTCTGAGCATCTGAAAAAAAAAATGTTGCTCTACATAAAGATGGCCTCGGCTATAAGAAGATTGCCAAGACCCTGAAACTGAGCTGCAGCATGGTAGCCAAGACCATACAGCGGTATAACGGGACAGGTTCCACTCAGAACCAGGGGTGTACTCCACACAATATTTTTTTCTGATCCTTAGAGAGTTCTTTGCCATGAGGTGCCATGTTGAACTTCCAGTGACCAGTATGAGAGAGTGAGAGCAATAACACCAAATTTAACACACATGCTCCCCATTCACACCTGAGACCTTGTAACAATAAAGAGTCATAAGTTACCGGGGAGGGAAAATGGCTAATTGGAACCAATTTGGACATTTTCACTTAGGGGTGTACTCACTTTTGTTGCCAGTGGTTTAGACATTAATGGCTGTGTGTTGAGTTATTTTGAGAGGACAGAAAATGTACACTGTTATACAAGTTGTACACTCATTACTTTACATTGTAGCAAAGTGTAATTTCTTCAGTGTTGTCACATTAAAAGTTATAATAAAATATATACAAAAATGTGAGGGGTGTACTCACTTTTGTGAGATACTGTACATGTGTTTTATAATTGTTTTCAAACTTTATTGTGCAATGTTCTCATTGTATCCAATGCTGTTGGACACAATGGGAACAATCATGAACTATTGTTGTATTTCAGTTGACAGAAGTTTTTATTGTCTTTGTAACTACGGTAAACAACTCTCTAACCTGGGCAAACAATAGCTTGTTTTTTTTTTTTACATAAATGACCTATCGCATGTATGATATCATAGTGCCATCTTTAGGTTGAATTGGGCAATGTTTCTCCCATTGAAACTCAATATTGTGAAAGGGCCACACCCATGTGGGATGGTATATTTTCCAAATAAAAGGTTGTCCGGCATAAGCTAACAAGAGGACTCCATAATGACTTAATACCAAGGAACGTCTGTACCAGCCAAAAAGAGCTATAACTGGAGATGATTCCACCTGATCTCCAGCAACTGCTTACATGTTAAGCCTGGGTTCCTCGTTGCCTACAGAGATCATGAACCCACTCTAATATGCACTAAGTAACTTTTCAGGGTATTTCTACTGTTTACAGATCATAGTTTCTGCCTATTTGCTAGGCATTTTGCTTGATATAGGTACTGTATATCTGTTATGCCGTGTACACACGACCGGACTTTTCGACGGACTGAATTCCGTCAGACTTTTCGATGGACTTCCGTAGAATTGGACTTGTCTACACACAATCACACCAAAGTCTGACGGATTCAACCGTGATAACGTACGACCGGACTAGAATAAGGAAGTTCATAGCCAGTATCCAATAGCTGCCCTAGCGTCGGTTTTCGTCTGTCGGACTAGCATACAAACAAACAGATTTTTCGACTGGACTCTAGTCCGTCGCAAAGATTTGAAACATGTTCTAAATCTAAAGTCCGTCTGATTTTCAACAGAAAAGGTCCGATGAAGTCCACACATGGTCGAATTGTCCGACGGATTCGTTCCGTCAGACCAGTTCGGTTGAAAAGTCAGATCGTGTGTACGCGGCATTAGTCTTGTATTTTATTGCTATAATTGTAATAGTTTTGTATGTACAGCATTTTTTAATTTAGTAAAAGCACATTAATACATTGCAGAGGTCTAAGCTTCCTTGCTTATAACGCAAAGTAACCTTAATAGACGCAAGCAAAACAATAAAATGACAATCCTAGTTTATATTAAACAAAATAAACCTCTTTGTGTCTTGGAATAATTTTTTGCATGACTTTTTTGCTGCTATAATTTATGTTGGTATAGTTGATAAAATAGCGTGGAAGTATTTAAGAACATCTAACGAGTGTTTTAGGGCTCTGTGCACCCAGCCATTTCTGCCAGGCAAACAGAATCAATGGTGGCGCTTTGATGCTTTACAGTGTTTATGAAAAGGGTCTTTGTTTAGTACAAGTCTGTAATTTCAGGTAGATGCTGCTCTTTTCCCTACCTTGTTCTAAATTATATCTGCTGCTCCTCACATTACTTGCATTTGCTGACCTATTTCTGAACCAGTTGGTCAAACTACAAACAGCTCTTTTTAAAGTGGCTGTGGGATGTGATTATAGTAACAGACTTGAAGATGTCTTTTTGTCACAGGTAACATTCACGTTTCACTTAACTACACCTGATGATTTGGATAATATGGGACTCTGTGATTACTTTATTCACAGATGGTCTCCTTGTAGATGCTGATATGTTTTAGTGTAAAAGCCAAACATTATTTATGAATCACACCGTGATCATCATTGAAACGTCTTCATGTTTAAAAAAAAAAGGGGGAATGTATTCATTTTGCAAAGTGCAAATGGGATGAGAATAATTGCTGAGTATCTTTTCAGTTTCCTCGAGATTACCTTAAATTGAAGGTATTGGAGTGTAAACCTTTACATCACTATCACCATGAAAATGGGACTAAGAAAGGTAGAGATGGTCTACTAATGATAGCATTAAAACATCAATCTTTGAAATTTACATTGTGCACCAGCAAATGTCAGATACTGCATATAAAAAAAAAGGAAAAGCATGAGACATGAGCAGTGCAAAAAAGTCAACAACAGCCACTGAGAACATCCAGGTCTCAGTGGCTTCACCCAAAAGGGAAAGTTACACTCTTCCCCCGCCCCTTTATTTACATTTGGCAATTTTTTTTAGGAGGGGGGAGCTAGCACCTGATTTTGACAGGTACTTCCGGCCGGATCACCGTGGCGATCCGAGCAAAAGTTTGTCTCCTTCTCCTTCCGCCACAGCCTTGTGGGACACGTTACAGGTCCCAGAAGATTGCAGGACCATTCACAGCTCACACATGCGCAGTTGAAAGTTGGCTGTGAAGCCACAAGGCTTCACTGCCAGTTTCCTTTAGTCAAAATGCCGGTGCCTGGACCTGAAGCCAATTGAAAAATTGGCTTGGGTGAGGACATCGCTGAATCCCAGGGCAGGTAAGTGTCCTTATATTAAAAGTTTTATTTTTCTTTGGTCAGACAGGAGCTCCTCTTTAAGTATTATCCTGTCAACCCTTCATGGGCTTCTCACACTGAATACAGCAAGTTTTATTTAAAAAAGTATAATGCGCTTCAACGTATGTACATTTTACCATTGGTTCAGAGTTAACCAATGAACTGGTTATGAGATCGTTGCATAAATAAAGTTAAAGAACAATAAAGTTTCAGTACATCCAGAAAGTGATATTTTAATCATAGGTAGAGCTGGCTGGGTTGAGTTCCTCCCTGGTTTTGTATATGTAGCGCCGGTACTCCAGATGAGTACACCACTATGTTTTAAATTTAGTTTTTCCAAAAACTATAGTTAAGTCTTGGGGTTAATTGTGCTAGATTATGCTTTGGCATCAATTTGGCTGGGCTGTATTAAGGTTATGCCTGGTCATAGGTGGGTTGGCACCTCTAAGAGGCTGTAGAACGCAGTCTGGTTGGACACATTGGGTACCAATCTCTGCTCGGAGCCAATCCGTGGACACGTTTGTCTCGCTGTGTATTCCGGGAGAGGGTACTTAAGGTGCCGAAGTCACGTGATTCGGGGGTTCCGGTCCTGACCAGCCCCGTGAGGGGCTCCGGTCCAGAAGTTGTTGCTGACTCCATGGTCCTGGTCCTCCTGACCAGCCCCCAGAGGCCAGGCCCTCATGGCTTGGGGTGCGGATCCATCTGTTTCCGAGCTTTGGAACTGGCTAGTTCGAGGCGCAGTAACTGGAAGGAGGATTTTAAGGTGTTTTTCCGGTGCCATCTCAGGTTTGGAGAGGCCCAGCAACTCTACATGCACCCAGGGGAGGACTCTTCAGAAGAGAGCCACGCACGAGGCTGGCTGCTCGGTAAGAGCCTGGAAGCTGAGCTGCCATAGACATTAATAGAATCCACATTTCTTATGGTATCGCGGGACTGGCTGGAAGATTCTGGTACAGTAAGAAAAGTTCCTACCTTTACCTTCTGGTTACAACTAAGTTCTTCAATCAAGTCTGTGTGAGAGACTTTGAAAGCTAGAATTACTTGTTGGTTGCTAGATCCAAGCTAAATGATTTATCCAGCATTTAAAGAATCCAGTTGCGAGTGGCTATTCCCTGGAATATGTACAGAGACTTTTAAAGTGAAGTCAGCAGTTCCAAGCACCTGAGCTAAACTTCATCCTCATACCCTCTATTCCCAACTTAGAGACTGAGTTTGTTCAACTGTTTTTTGCAAATAAAAATCCTAAAAAGGAATGCAAGTGTTGGTTTCTACAGTTACTGGGTATCAACCCTGGGAACCCTTAGACAAGAACGACGAGCTACAAGGCCAATTATAACAATTACAGAAGAGACGTAGACCTGGGAAATTTAGGCTAGATATCTAACCAAGAGGGTCTACAAGATATAGTAGAAAATGCCAGGTGGTTTAATCATACATTGTCTACCGAATGCTAAAATATCAGTCTTGGGTGGACTGACCCTAATATTCAAATTTATATTTCACCTGGAGCAAAAGAGTTCAAATCAGAATTACAAAACAATGTTGCTTACGATGTAAACAAAGGTGCTCCAGAGCTTCCTAATAAGGCCATAAAGTGGTTGTAAACCCTTACAAACCACTTTGACCTACAGGTAAGACTAGATTAAGGCTTACCTGTAGGTCCAAGAAATATCTCCTAAACCGCACTGATTGCGCTCTCAACGGCAATATGCTGCGAGTGGCAGCTCCCGTGCGCATGCATGGGAGTGACGTCATTGCGGCGCCGTCGAATGACAGCGCGGGAGCCGCGAGACCCACCAAGAAGATGGAGGCTCTGTACACAAGGGGACAGCGGTGACTTTGCTGGCTCCTGTGTCAGGTAAGTGACACATAATGGACTACTATGCGATGCATAGTAGTCCATTATGCTTTACCTTTGCAGGGGAAACAAAGAGGAAGTAAACCCATTAAGGTTTACTTCCTCTTTAAAGCCTAGGCAAAGATAATGTGGTCTTTGGCTGTCAGGGGAATTGTGTTAATTGTTTTTAGCCAGACTGACCCTGTCTTTAGTGGGATATAAGAAGCAGTAAGACACAATCACTGTGCCACATGTCTATGGAGGCGGAAGGCACTCCCCCTTCCAATGAGGAAATATCAGTTGGACATTGTAAGCTGCCTGCCTCCTCCACTTTCAGCAAAACATGAATGTTAGGGATGAGCCAGGCATACATTTTTAGAGGATCCCTAGCCAATAGATTGGTAATATCATGGGCTGTATGTCTTTGGTCACTTTGAGAGTATTGCCTGAGTTTAGATTAGGTTTTTCAACCTTCTTACCTTAAATAAATCCTTAATTATTTTTATATATATATATATATATATATATATATATATTGTGGATATGCGACCCCATGTCACAGGTGGATATGAGCCTGATTTTGGCAAGAATACTAATTGCACACCTGTGGGCTGGGTTCATAAACATCCCAGGAATAGAAGTCAGTGCTCAGACTTGGAGACAGCTCCGCTCAGCAGACAGGAGTCTGGCCTAGGAGGTCGGGAGGGTCCCAGTAGGAGGCGGCTCCAGGAGAAAGAGACAGGAGGTCTCAGAGTCTAAGACTGCAGGTGGCAGTCTGTGTGTAAGTCTGTAGAAGGCAGATGTGGTCTGTGACAAAAACAGCACGAAGCTGACAGTGAGTAAGCCAGGAGGCTATAGTTTGTTTATACAGTGATGGCGAAACCCCCTGCGAGGGAAGATTACTGTTTGTTTGAACTTTTTTGTTACCTTTAAATAAAAGTGGGCTGTCATGCCCTAAAAACGCAGTCTGGAGTGGCACATTTCTGGAAAACTGCATGCACCACTTGAACCTAATCAACCCGGATCGTCACAATTGGTGGAGAAATTGGTGTTGGCACAGATGGCGTTGGTCCAGATCCTCACATTCCGGAAACCATGAGTGTCAGAGACTGTGTGTATTGCTGTTGCTGTGTGAAGCAAAGTGATGGGTGCTGTGTCTCAGCTGTAAGGAGACTGTATGCAAACATTTTTTTGAAGGAACTCTGCAACTGTTGCTGCAAAGATGCATGTTGTTGCCCAAAGCAACAAAGGCAAAGTCGGTCCTGAGACCTATGGCCAATGGTGGAATGATCCTGATGAGAGTCCTGGCTGGTGGGCTCAAGAGGATTGTTACAGTTACTGGAGAAGCTCTGCAGGAGGAATGCAGTCTCCCATAGCAACCAGTGAAGTGTCGTCTGGATGGTGGGGCTCCTATGAAGAGGTGGCTCACTG
The DNA here is from genome assembly GCA_028564925.1 of Lithobates sylvaticus. NCBI lineage: Eukaryota > Metazoa > Chordata > Amphibia > Anura > Ranidae > Lithobates > Lithobates sylvaticus. Next base: position 69,390,990 of record CM053027.1, read on the forward strand.
TTCCCACAAAGAAGCATGAGAGTCTTTCATTTCACCCGTTAACCGCATGAGGAAATACAGCAGGAGAAAGCAACAGGCTGACTGGAAGTTCAAGAGGAGAGCGGTTGCCCGTATCAACGCCTGTGATTCCAAGTCTGCAGTCTGGGTGAGAAAGACTGATTATGTGACTGTGCACACAGGAGTGGAAGTGACCCCATTAGGGTTTACTTCCTCTTTAAAGGATCTGCTACTGACGGCTTAGTGCCAGATACCACAGTTTATCTTCAGAAGTCTAGTGGAGTCATTGCCTCTTTGGGTTAGAGTTTTATTTCTTGTTAGCAAAAGGAGGAAAAAGTAGGAGGGGCGGAGGGCAAAAGGAAAACCTACTCAATATTAGATAGGAGGTCAAAATGTTATGGCCGATTGGTTTATATATATATATATATATATATATATATATATATATATACAGTATCTCACAAAACTGAGTACACCCCTCACATTTTTGAAAAATATTTTATTATATCTTTTCATGTGACAACACTGAAGAGATGACACTTTGCTACATTGTAATGTAGTGAGGTTACAGCTTGTATAACAGTGTAAATTTGCTGTCCCCTCAAAATAACACAACACACAGCCATTCATGTCTAAACCTCTGGTAACAAAATTGAGTACACCCCCAAGTGACAATGTCAAGATTGGACCCAAAGTGTCAATATTTTGTGTGGCTACCATTATTCTTCAGCACTGCCTTAACCCTCTTGGGCATGGGGAGCTTCACAGGTTGCCGGTGGAGTCCTCTTCCATTCCTCCATGACAACATCACGGAGCTGGTGGATGTTAGAGACCTTGGGCTTCTCCACCTTCTGTTTGAGGATGCCCCACAGATGCTCAATAGGGTTTAGGTCTGGAGACATGCTTGACCAGCCCATCACCTTTACCCTCAGCTTCAATAGCAAGGCAGTAGTCGTCTTGGAGGTGTGTTTGGGGTCATTATCATGTTGGAATACTGCCCTGTGGCCCAGTCTCCGAAGGGAGGGGATCATGCTCTGCTTCAGTATGTCACAGTACATGTTGGCATTCATGGTTCCCTCAATGGATTGTAGCTCCCCAGTGCTGGCAGCACTCATGCAGCCCCAGACCATGTCCCTCCCAACACCATGCTTGACTGTAGGCAAGACACACTTGTCTTTGTACTCCTCACCTGGTTGACACCATCTGAACCAAATAAGTTTATCTTGGTATAATCAGACCATAAGACATGGTTCCAGTAATCCATGTCCTTAGTCTGCTTGTGTTCAGAAAACTGTTTGCGGGCTTTCTTGTGCATCATCTTTAGAAGAGGCCTCCTTCTGGGACGACAGCCACGCAGACCAATTTGATGCAGTGTGCGGCGTATGGCCTGAGCACAGACAACCTCTGGATATGAACCTGTCCTGTTAAACCGCTGTATGGACTTGGCCACTGTGCTCCAGCTCAGTTTCAGGGTCTTTGCAATCTTCTTATAGCCCAGGCCAACTTTATGTAGAGCAACAATTAATTTTTTCGGATCCTTAGAGAGTTATTTGCCATGAGCTGCCATGTTGAACTTCCAGTGACCAGTATGTGAGAGTGAGAGCGATAACACCAAATTTAACACACCTGCTCCCCATTCACACCTGAGACCTTGTAACACCAATGAGTCACAGGACACCAGGGAGGGAAAATGGCTAATTGGGCCCAATTTGGACATTTTCACTTAGGGGTGTCACTTTTGTTGCCAGCGGTTTAGACATTAATGGCTGCGTGTTGAGTTATTTTGAGGGGACAGCAAATTTACACTGTTATACAAGCTGCACACTCACTACTTTACATTATAGCAAAGTGTAATTTCTTCAGTGTTGTCATATGAAAAGATAGAATAAAATATTTACAAAAATGTGAGGGGTGTACTCACTTTTGTGAGATACTGTGTAAATATATAAATATATATATATATATATATATATATATATATATTACTAAAATTAATTAAACTGCTAAATACCTATCCCACACCCACCTTACAACTGTACCCGCGCCACCCCCATCAAATCATTCTCTGCAGCTATTACCTTTTGTACCACCACCCACTCCCTTTAGAATGTAAGCTCTACGAGCAGGGCCCTCCTGTACCTTTTGTATTGAACTGTACTTTAATTGTGCTGTCCCCCCTATACATTGTAAAGCGCTGCGTAAACTGTTGGCGCTATATAAATCGAGAATAATAATAATAAAAAAATACCTTTTCTCATCAGCAGTATATAGCAGTCTTGTGTGCGATTAAAGCTTGTAGTTTTCATTCTCCTCTTACTATCCTATGAGGCTGCAGGACCCCTGACCCTCTGTCTGGACAGTACTGATTGGCCCTGTGCTGATCACATGCACTCTCCCAAGAAAAACAAAAAACTCTTTAGCAATACACACCAAACTGAGCATGTGCAGAGTGTCCCCAAGGCTTTGTACTGTCAGGAGATGAATTGGGGACTGTGGAAGAAGACAGGATCAAACTGTGTTTTTACACAATGCAGAGGATTAACCCCTTAGGTTCCCCAGTGCGTATAATCCCGCGTACACACGATCGGACTATCCAGCGGAGGTCCGCCAGACTTTCCAAACGAGCGGACTTGCCCGCACACGTCCACACACGACAGGACTTTTCCGGCAGACTAGGTCCGGCGGTCAATCAGCCAAAATTTTGGCGGAGGTCTGCCGGACTTTTTAAATGATCGGACTTGCCCACACACGAGTAAAGTTCGTTCATTTTGAACGTGACTCCGGGTAGACGGGACTAGCGAAAGAAGTCATTGCCGCCGCCTCCATCGGCGAGATTGACACCTTGCTAGCCCCGTCACCTGGTATGGATTTAAAGGGGACTCCCTATGCCGAAAAAATGTGGGCAAGTTCATTTCAAAAGTCCCGCGGACTAGCACACAGATGGCTGGATTGTCTGTCGGACTGCCGAGTCCGGCGGATAATTTTGAGTCAAGACTTCTTTTTCTTTCTAAGTCCGCCGGACTTTTGGGAAGAAAAAGACCGCCGGAGCCCACACACAGACTCTGGTCCGCCGGATAGTCCGATCGTGTGTACGCGGCATTACAAGCATCCTTTATTGCATATGAAGGCTGATTTTACTGTTGTAGATTTAGTAAAACTTTAAATGAATTATTAGAGAATGATATATCAACTTCTTCAATATGTTGCATAAAGATTTTGTTAATCTGGAAATCAAATCATATGAATGCAATGAAATGAAAGACAACAAAAAATAAACACAAACCGTAAAATTGTGGTGTCTTCTTACATTAGTTGTTGGCTTAGACGTGAGTCCTTACATTAGTGTTTACTGGATAATTGCAACCTTTGCATTGGTGTTTTTTGTAGGTAGGAGATTAATTCTCCCTTGCTTTCCACTCAAGGATTCCCTAGCAATCCCAGGAGAAATCCCATGGTCTCACCACGGAAAATTGGTTGAGAAAGGCCAATCTATATTTACACCTGCTATGCATGACCACCCTCTCGATGTTCACCATTTATTTCCTCTTACACAAGACTTCCTGAACACAAATGCAAATTGACATTGTTTGTTGTTCTCCCATAACTGTGTGCAAATAATATATTGTTGGTGAACGGACATTTCAAGCCTGTGTAGACTTACTGGTAATTAACACCATTTGCAATCTTGTGAATTTTAATGTCCTACTTTAGATGGAGTCAGTCTTTAATTCTAATTTAAAAATTTGGTTTCAATAAATACATCTTTATTACATTACATTTCAGAGACAAAGAGAAAAAAGCAAAACAAGAACAAAATGATAAGTCTGAAATAAGGGGTTATTTTGTAATAATTCTGTGATTTAGGAGTATAATAGTATTATGGCTATAATGCTATGAACAGCACATCTAAGCTTTTCTCCTCTTCTTTTGTAGCTTTGTGGATTTAGAACACAGGAAATTAAAATCTTTGGTTTTGGGCTTGATTTTTATTGTGTTTTCTATTGTACATAACAACCTAGTGTTATAAAAGATAAACACAAGAGAATATTCAACAATGCAGACAACACTCCGACTTTACTTGTTTCATCTTGACCTGGAACAACAGCGTTGTTATAAATATACAGAATTTAGACTGAAAGCTGTCTTTTAGCAGAGCTCTGCACTGCATATGTCATTTTGAACTTTTCTTATTTGCTCCCCTTTGGTCTGTCAAGTATACCATTGAAAGCAATGTGTCATATACCAAAAGTATTGGGATGCCGGCCTTCACACACACATGAACTTTAATAGCATCCCAGTCTTAGTCCGTAGGGTTCAATATTGAGTTGGCCCACCCTTTATTTCTGGGAGGGCTGTCCACAAGGTTTAGGAGTGTGTCTATGGGAATGTTTGACCATTCTTCCAGAAGCACATTTGATGTGTACGAGAGGGCCTGGCTCGCAGTCTACGTTCTAATTTATCCCAAAGCTGTTATATCGGTTGGGGTCAGGACTCTGTGCAGGTCAGTCAAGTTCCTCCACCCCAAACTCATTCATCCATGTCTTTATGGACCTTGCTTTGTGCACTGTTGCACAGTCATGTTTGAATAGGAAGGGGCCATCAACAAACTGTTCCCAGAAAGTTGAGAGCATGAAATTGTCCAAAATGTCTTGGTATGCTGACGCCTTAAGAGTTCCCTTCACTGGAACTAAGGGGCCAAGCCCAACCCCTGAAAAACAACCCCACACCATAATCCCCCCTCCTCCAAATGATTTGGACTAGTGCACAAAGCAAGGTCCATAAAGACATGGATGAACTAGTTTGTGGTGGAGTAACTTGACTGGCCTGCAGAGAGTCCTGACCTCAACCCGATAGAACACCTTTGGGGTGAATTAGAGCAGAGATTCCTACGGCCAGGCCTTCTTGTTCACACCAGTGCCTGACCTCACAAATGTGCTTCTGGAAGAATGGGGAAACATTCCCATACACCTAAACCTTGTGGACAGCCTTCCCAGAAGAGTTGAAGATGTTACAGCAAAGGGTGGGCCAACTTAACCACTTGCCGACCGCCCCCACATATACTGTATATACTTCAACGTCGGCAGAATGGCACGTACAGGCAGAACCACGTACCTGTACGTGCCATTCTTCCGGCGGGGGGGGGGCAGAACCACGTACCTGTACGTGCCATTCTTCCGGCGGGTCCGATCGGACCCCCCCCGGCCGGCGGGGACGGTCGGGATCGCTTCAGGAGCGATCCGGGATGAGGGGACGGCCAGTGGTTTCTGGCCACCCCCTCGCGATCGCTCCTGGCGAATCAGATGCTTCCTCTGTCTGTGTCAATCAAAACACAGGCAGAGGAAGTGATGTCACGCTCGGTGCGCCGGTCTATGTGACCGGAACGCCGAGCTGTGAACATCTAAAGGTTAGTGCACAACCAGTACACTGACACCAGTACACATAGGCACACAAAACACCCCCCTGTCACCCCCTGATCACCCCCCAGATCACCCCCTCCCCCCCCCAGTCACAGTGTCACTAATTGCAGTGATCATTTTTTTACTGATCACTGCATTTAGTGTCAGTGTGACTGTAATAACTGTCAGGGCAGTTAGTTTTAGGTCCAAGGTAGCCCCCCACCCCCCCCTAATAAAGGTTTAACCCCTTGATTGCCCCCCAGGTAACCCTTTCACCCCCTTTTGCCAGTGTCACTAAGCGATCGTTTTTCTGATCGCTGTATTAGTGTCACTGCTGTCGCTAGGTAACCATTTTTTTTTTTTTAGGTAACCGCCATGTTTATATAGGTTCATAAATAGGTTTATAGGTCAGGTACCCCCATATTACAACCTAAATAAAGGTTTTAACCCCCTGATTGCCCCTAGAGTTAACCCTTTCACCAGTGATCACAGTATAACTGTCACTGGTGACGCTGGTTAGCCAGTTAGTTATTTCGTTATTTAGGTTCCCCGTCAGGTTTTTATATAGCGTCAGGTACCCCCATATATTACCTAATAAAGGTTTTAACCCCCTGATTGCCCTAGTTAACCCTTTCACCCCCTTTTGCCAGTGTCACTAAGCGATCGTTTTTCTGATCGCTGCATTAGTGTCGCTAGGTAACCATTTTTTTTTTTTTTAGGTAACCGCCATGTTTATATAGGTTCATAAATAGGTTTATAGGTCAGGTACCCCCATATTACAACCTAAATAAAGGTTTTAACCCCCTGATTGCCCCTAGAGTTAACCCTTTCACCAGTGATCACTGTATAACTGTCACTGGTGACGCTGGTTAGCCAGTTAGTTATTTCGTTATTTAGGTTCCCCGTCAGGTTTTTATATAGCGTCAGGTACCCCCATATATTACCTAATAAAGGTTTAACCCCCTGATTGCCCCTAGTTAACCCTTTCACCCCCTTTTGCCAGTGTCACTAAGCGATCGTTTTTCTGATCGCTGCATTAGTGTCGCTAGGTAACCAGTTTTTTTTTGTATTACTGTTACGGGTGACGCTGGTTAGTTAGCTTGTTTTTTATACTGTCAGGGCACCCGCCATTTATTACCCAATAACGGTTTAACCCCCTGATCGCCCGGCGGGTGATATCAATTAGGTTTTAGGGTCAAATAAGGTCTGCGTCGCCCCAGGTTAGTGCCAGTACCGCAAACACCCACGCACAAAGCATACACCTCCCTTAGTGGCACAGTATCTGAACAGATCAATATCTGATCTGATCAGATCTATACTAGCGTCCCAGCAGTTTAGGGTTCCAAAAAAAAAACGCATTGTTAGCGGGATCAGCCCAGATACCTGCTAGCACCTGCGTTTTCCCCCTCCGCCCAGCCCAGCCCACCCAAGTGCAGTATCGATCGATCACTGTCACTTACAAAACACTAAGCACACATAACTGCAGCGTTCGCAGAGTCAGGCCTGATCCCTGCGATCGCTAACATTTTTTTTGTGGTAGCGTTTTGATTCAGTCGCTTCAGTCAGGAGCTTTTTTACCTGTGAATCTCAAAAAAATAAAAAAAAATAAAATAGTTGTCGTTTTATTGTTCTCTCTCTCACTCTATTCTCTCTCTATTGTTGCTCTTTTTTTACTCCATTCTATTCTGCAATGTTTTATTATGTTTTATTATGTTTTATTATGTTTTATCATGCTTGCTTTTCAGGTATGTAATTTTGTTTACTGTGTGTTTTAGTGTTGAGCATTTTTTTGTTTTCAGGTGCGCCATTCAGTTGCAACGCGGATTTATTTATCTTGACAGCAACAGCGTTTGCTCCCACGATACATAAAGCCGCGACTCCAACGCTGTAGGAGGTGATTTCACCACCACAGTTAAAAAAAAGAGCATATATGCCGAAGCATGGGGGCAGCAGGGGGGGGGGGCGATTGGCTCCTAATGCCACGTACATACGGTCGAAATTCCGACCGTGTGTACACGGCATAACTTTTGCGGGAGGATGCCCCCATGCATCGGCATATATAAATGGTGCATGTATGCCCATCATTAGAAGTGGGTGGATGAAGGGAGGTATTCTAATGGTGGGCATACCCACCAATCAATCTCTTTTTTTCGTTCAGCCAAGAGGCTGCATGAAAAAAAAAAAGATTACAATATATGTCCAGTATGTTGCTGGACTTTGAATGGTTATACCAGAATGATGCCTGCAGGTTTAGGTATCATCTTGGTATCATTCTTTTCAGCCAGTGATCGGCTTTCATGTAAAAGCAATTCTAGCGGGTAATTAGCCTCTAGACTGCTTTTACAAGCAGTGGGAGGGAATGTCCCCCCTCCCGGATATAAACCGCGCCATTGGGAAATTGGGAAAGCATTTTATCACACCAATCTTGGTGTGGTCAGATGCTTTGAGGGCAGAGGAAAGATCTAGGGTCTAATAGACCCCAATTTTTTCAAAAAAAGAGTACCTGTCACTGCCTATTGCTATCATAGGGGATATTTACATTCCCTGAGATAACAATAAAAATCATAACAAAGAAAAAAAATGGAAGGAACAGTTTAAAAATAAAATAAAAAAGCTAAATAAAATAAAAAAAAAAAAAACAAAAAAAAAAAAAAAAGCACCCCTGCCCCCCCTTCTCTTGCGCAAAGGCGTACACAAGCGTTGGTCTGGCGTCATATGTAAACAGCAATTGCACCATGCATGTGAGGTATCACCGCGAAGGTCAGATCGAGGGCAGTAATTTTAGCAGTAGACCTCCTCCGTGAATCTAATGTGGTATCATGTAAAGGCTTTTAAAGGCTTTTAAAAATGTATGTAGTTTGTCGCCACTGCGTGTTTGTGCGCAATTTTAAAGCATGTCGTGTTTGGTATCCATGTACTCGGCCTAAGATCATATTTTTTATTTCATCAAAAATTTGAGCAATATAGTGTGTTTTAGTGCATTAAAATAAAAAAAAGTGTATTTTTTCCACAAAAAATGCGTTTGAAAAATCGCTGCGCAAATACTGTGTGGAAAAAAAAAATGCAACACCCACCATTTTAATCTGTAGGGCCTTTGCTTTAACAATATATATAGTGTTTGGGGGTTCAACGTAATTTTCTTGCAAAAAAAAAATATGTTTTCATGTAAACAAAAAGTGTCAGAAAGGGCTTTGTCTACAAGTGGTTAGAAGAGTGGGTGACGTGTGACATAGGCTTCTAAATGTTGTGCATAAAATGCCAGGACAGTTCAAACCCCCCCCAAATGACCCCATTTTGGAAAGTAGACACCCCAAGCTATTTGCTGAGAGCAATGTTGAGCCCATTAAATATTTTTTTTTTTTTTGTCCCAAGAGATTGAATAATGAAAAAAAAAAAATATATATATTTTTTTTTACAAAAAGTTGTCACTAAATGATATATTGCTCAAACATGTCATGGGCATATGTGGAAATACACCCCAAAATACATTCTGTTGCTTCTCCTGAGTACGGGGATACCACATGTGTGGGACTTTTTGGGAGCCTAGCTGCGTACGGAACCCCAAAAACCAATCACCGCCTTCAGGCTTTCTAAGGGTGTAATTTTTTTATTTCACTTCTCACTGCCAATCACAGTTTCGGAGGCCATGGAATGCCCAGATGGCATAAAACCCCCCAAAATGACCCCATTTTGGAAAGTAGACACCCCAAGCTATTTGCTGAGAGGTATTGTGAGTATTTTGCAGATCTCGCTTTTTGTCACAAAGTTTTGAAAATTGAAAAAAGAAAAAAAAATTTTTTTTTTTTTTACTTTACTTTCTTCATTTTCAAAAACAAATGAGAGCTGTAAAATACTCACCATGCCTCTCAACAAATAGCTTGGGGTGTCTACTTTCCAAAATGGGGTCATTTGGGGGGGTTTTGTGCTATTTTGGCATTTTATGGCCTTCGAAACGGTGATAGGTAGTGAGGAGTGAAATCAAAAATTTGCACCCTTAGAAATCCTGAAGGCGGTGCTTGGGTTTCGGGGCCCCGTACGCGGCTAGGCTCCCAAAAAGTCCCACACATGTGGTATCCCCATACTCAGGAGAAGCAGCAAAATGTATTTTGGGGTGCAATTCCACATATAACTATGGCATGTGTGAGCAATATATCATTTAGTGACAACTTTTTGAAAAAAAAAAAAATCTTTTTTATTTTTGTCTTTATTCAATCACTTGGGACTAAAAAAAAAAATATTCAATGGGCTCAACATGCCTCTCAGCAAATAGCTTGGGGTGTCTACTTTCCAAAATGGGGTCATTTGGGGGGGTTTTGTACTTCTCTGCCATTTTAGCACCTCAAGAAATGAAATAGGCAGTCATAAATTAAAAGCGGTGTAAATTCCAGAAAATGTACTCTAGTTTGTAGACGCTATAACTTTTGCGCAAACCAATAAATATACGCTTATTGGCATTTTTTTTACTAAAGACATGTGGCTGAATACATTTTGGCCCAAATGTTTGACTAAAATTGAGTTTATTAGATTTTTTTTATAACAAAAAGTAGAAAATCTCTTTTTTTTTCAAAATTTTCGCTCTTTTTCCGTTTATATCGCAAAAAATAAAAATCACAGAGGCAATCAAATACCATCAAAAGAAAGCTCTATTTGTGGGAAGAAAAGGACGCAAATTTCGTTTGGTTACAAAATTGCATGACCGCGCAATTACCAGTTAAAGTAGTGCAGTGCGAAATTGAAAAAAGACCTCTGGTCCTTTGGCTGCCAAATGGTCCGGGGCTGAAGTGGTTAACCAATCTTTTTTTATTTTACTCAGAACAGAGACCAATCACTAGTGGTGTACCACGAGGCTCTGTACTGGGTCCTGTTCTACAATGGAAAGTAAAGATGGTACTCAAAAATTTGAGACCCGTCATGCATCGTATAGGCAAGATAATAAACATCCAAACATACATATTCATGTACGGGAGAAATATAGGGTCACTAAGGTAGGGTATACAACCGATTACTGATATAGTTTGCAAACAACAGCGAAGGAGTAATCAGTCATCGCTGGAGTGGTAGATAGTTAAAGCTTATTATCAATTGGTGACTCGGATGAGGGAGACAATGTCTCAAGTGGGTACAGAAGGTTACTGGGGAGGTACCATGAGAGAAAAGGGGTAGTAAGAGAAGATAGTATGCATGTGAGTGGGTCCAGTGATCTAAATCATTACATGGTCCATGAGCGAATACTGTAATGCTCTCACATCCCAGAGGACAGACATGGGAAACGCAGGTGAGACACAGAAGACTCACAGAACGGTAGTGCAGTTCCTATGTAGGACATGGCTTAAATGAATAAAAGAGATCCAATTTACCAAGGCATTAATAATGATTTGTCGAAATCACGGGGTAAGCAGTGCTTGATCCATGGTTGTCAAACCTTTTCAAATTTCCGTATTTTATCATTTTCAATAGCTGTCATTTTAGCAAATTTAAGGGTCCTATTAATTCTATGTTTCACTTCAGTCACAACCAAAGTTTGAAACTTCCACGCCTTGGCGATAGTTTGTTTAGCTGCTGTGGTAAGTTGAAAAAGTATTTGGAACTGAGAGTGCGTAAGCTCAGGGTACACCCACATACAAATAACAGTTGCATAAGGATAGATAAACCCTAAACAAAAACAGAAACAGGTCTAACATAGGTATGTGGATCAACGGTACTACTATGGCGGCACTCAGGAGCGACGATGGCCTCCTGCCAATAAAAAAATATGTATACAGTATCTCACAAAAGTGAGTACACCCCTAACATTTTTGTAAATATTTTACTCTATCTTTTCATGTGACAACACTGAAGAAATGACACTTTACTACAAAAAAGTAGTTAGTGTACAGCTTGTATAACAGTGTAAATTTGCTGTCCCCTCAAAATAACTCAACACACAGCCATTAAAGCGGAGCTCCACCCTAAAGTGGAACTTCCACTCATCGGATTCCTCCCCCCTTCCGATGTCACAATTGGCACCTTTCCGGGTGGAGGGGGGATAGGATACCTGTCTTTGACAGGTATCCTTTCCCACTTCCAGAAGTACACCGTGGCGCGATTGCGCAGTGATGTCACCGCAGGGCTCCCTCCTCCTCCTCCCTCAGCCGCCGGGCTAATAGGAGAGAGGAGCGGGGCCTCGTGCATGCGCAGTAGGGTTCCCGGCGTGAAACCGAAAGGCTATACTGCCGGGTTACCTTACCCGCAATGGCGGCGGCAGCACCCGACAGCTGATGGAGACATCAGCTGTGGTGCCGACATCGAGGGACAGCAGGAAAGGTAAGTGTCCATTTATTAAAAGCCAGCAGCTGCAGTATGTGTAGCTGCTGGCTTTTAATTTTTTTTTTTTTCAGAAACAAACCCCTTTATTGTCTAAATCGCTGGCAACAAAAGTGAGTACACCCCTAAGTGAAAAAGTGCCTAATTGGGCCCAAAGTGTCAATATTTTGTGTGGCTACCATTAGTTTCCAGCACTGCCTTAACCCTCTTGGGCATGGAGTTCACCAGAGCTTCACAGGTTGCCACTGGAGTCCTCTTCCACTACTCCATGATGAAATCATGGATCTGGTGAAACCCTATTGATCATCTGAGGATTTTAGAGACCTTGCACTTTTCCAGCTGCCGCTTGAGGATGCCCCACAGATGATCAATAGGGTTTAGGTCTGGAGACATGCTTGGCCAGTCCATCACCTTTACCCTCAGCTTCTTTAGCAAGGCAGTGGTCGTCATGGAAGTGTGTTTGGAGTCGTTATCATGTTGGAATACTGCCCTGCGGCCCAGTCTCAGAAGGGAGGGGATCATGCTCTGCTTCAATATGTCCCAGTACATGTTGGCATTCATGGTTCCCTCAATTAACTGAAATGCATTTATTTGAACAGACATAAACAGCCACTGGTCACTAAAAGGTTAAGATTTTAATGAAACCCCTGTAACTCTGCAAATGAGTATATTTAATTCTAAGAATACAATCTTTATTTTGTAGGAATGCCAACATGCTAAGAGCTGCGCAGCCAAGCCCAGAATTCGCTCCTTTTGTTCCTGCCAAGCATAGAAATCACATAGCGTAAGAGATTGAGCCTTTCTGTTATATTAAATAGCAGATGGAAACACTTCTGTGGAAACAAAGGAAGGTAAGTGCTCACAAACAGATACTGTATGTAGCACCCTGTTAGCGTAGGATGCTAGGCAAATTTTGTTTGTGGCTTCTGCAGTCAAGGTAGCTGTGATTGTTTGTTCTGGTCTGTTCAGGTTTCCACAGGCTGGGAGTTTGATTGCTTCCCCCTGCCCCCGGAAGAATCTTCCAAAGCATAGGGAGATTTAAGTGACCAGCCTGAATATTTATGATGGCCTAGCCAATCTCTGGAGAGGAGTGTCCAGAAATTGGTTGGGGAGGTGATAAATAGTCCTAAGCCCTATAGAGATTGCTCTTTTCTTTGGCAGGGTAGGTTCTGAAGCTTCTGGAGCTGCTGCACCGGAGGCAGCCTGTGCACTGCGTAGCTGTTCTCTGAGGTCTTAGCTGTGGCAGAGCTGAGGATCTGAAGTGATCTTTCTGAGGAGCTGGCTGTAGGACTTCCCCAATAGGGGTTTAGGTCTGGAGAAGGATTGTTTCCCTCACTGGACTGTGTCCAGAGAAAGTTGGAAGGTGTGCAGCTGTCCTGAGGACTTGTAAGTATTGACCCTAAAGTGTGATCACTGGTGACTATGTGCTTTTGGGGATGTAGGTGCCAGAGGTAGCTGTGGACTGAGACAGCTCTCATAGGGTCTCACAATACTTACCATTCCACTGTCCTCAGCAGAATCCTGATGTGGGAGCCTAGAGAAGAGTCTCCTCTGTTACTGTGCAGCATTTTGGAGTATCCCATGTCCTAACCCCTCTCCTGTTTAAAGTTTTGCAAGCAATAAATATAAAAAAAGACATCTCCTAGACTGAGTCATTGGATTCGATGTGCATGGACTGCTGCTTGTGGGAACGGACAGTATCTGTACTATTTGGGAAGAACCAGTTATTACCAGCGGCACCTACAGTTCTACACATACGCTCATGAAAGTTTCATTATTAAAAGCATGCGTTAGCCCTATTCAATTCTAATACATTTATTTTAAGTTGTAATATTTTCTTCAACTAAAGTGTGGTGTGTGTCCGATGTGGGGATCCAGTGGTGACATCAAGTCTTGGAGTAGAACAAAGCAGCAATGGATTGAGCTTTCCTGGTTTTAGCCCTGATGAAGGGGGAGTGTTGAGCCCCCGAAAACGCATTATATGTTGCAAAACAAAATCTTTCAGAGGACTGTAGAAGCTTGTGTGACACTCCCATCCTTCAAAATTTCTCAAAGAAATAGTCAGAAATCATTTCATGAGGTCAAGACAAGCAGTCCAATCTTTTCCAATATGTACTGCTAAAGGCGATTTTCGTGCATCCATCAACTGTAGGTGCGAGGCCCAATGTAGGATCCACCTTCTTCTTGCAAGCATGAGTAAACACAAGTCTGGACCACCACATGGCCATTCTTGCATCATCACTCTAAATAAACATGGCTCCCCCACTGACACATTTCTCCCTCAATCTGGTGTTAATCATAGAGTTGGAGATGTTAAAGTGGTTGTTAAGCCACTATGTTATGTTTATACCATCCCCTCTGTTAGATAACAACATGTGTTTTAGTATCTGTGCTTTATAAAAAAAATGCAGATTATTACCTGATTTCACAGTGCATCCCGGCGCTCACTTGACTCCTTGGCTCTCTCCTCTCCCAGTCTGACAGCTCCAGCAGGCGGGACCAAGGAATTCCCACTGACGGCAACTGGGGAAGAGAGGAGGAGAGAGCCGAGGAGTCACATGAGTGCCAGGAGGCGCTGTGAAATCAGGTAGAAATCTGCATTTTTTTTTATGTAGCACAGACAATAGGACACATGATGTTATCTAACAGAAGGGATGGAATAAACATAGAATTGTTTTATAGCAGCGGGGAGGGGAGCAGAGCGGCACTGGTACGAGCTGACAGGTGGGGGGGGGAGCATAGAGGAGGACAGGTGTCAGGGCTCAGCAGACATGATAAACCATGGTCAGTTTACAAAGGGGAGGGAAGAACCAGGCAGGATCAACCAGGTATTTCAGGTGATAGAAGGAGCCTAAATACACAGCACAAGCACTGTGTTGTATAACATGCTTAAAGGGAACAGGATACATTTTTTTAGGGTAACAAACACTTCTGAAAGAATGGTCCATAAAGACATGGATGAACGAGTTTGGGGTTGAGGAACTTGACTGGCTTGCACAGAGTCCTGACCACAACCTCATAGAACAGTTTTGGGATAAATTAGAGCGGAGACTGCGAGCCAGGCCTTCTTGTCCACATCAGTGCTTGACCTCACAAATGCGCTTCTGGAAGAATGGTCAAACATTGCCATAAACCTTGTGGGCAGCCTTCCCAGAGTTGAAGCTGTTATAGCTACAAAGGGTGGGCCAACTCAATATTGAACCCTACGGACTAAGACTGGGATCCCATTAAATTTCATGTGTGTGCAAAGGCAGGCGTCCCAGTAATTTTGGTAATATAGTGTGTATATATATATATATATATATATATATATATACTATATATATACAGTGGTGTGAAAAAGTGTTTGCCCCCTTCCTCATTTCCTGTTCCTTTGCATGTTTGTCACACTTAAGTGTTTCGGAACATCAAACCAATTTAAACAATAGTCAAGGACAACACAAGTAAACAAAAAATGCAATTTGTAAATGAAGGTGTTTATTATTAAAGGTGAAAAAAAATCCAAACCATCATGGCCCTGTGTGAAAAAGTGATTGCCCCCTAAACCTAATAACTGGTTGGGCCACCCTTAGCAGCAACAACTGCAACCAAGCGTTTGCGATAACGTGCAATGAGGCTTTTACAGCGTCCTGGAGGAATTTTGGCCCACTCATCTTTGCAGAATTGTCCTAATTCAGTTACATTAGAGGGTTTTCGAGCATGAACGGCCTTTTTAAGGTCATACCACAACATCTCAATAGGATTCAGGTCAGGACTTTGGCTAGGCCACTCCAAAGTCTTCATTTTGTTTTTCTTCAGCCATTCGGTGGTGGACTTGCTGGTGTGTTTAGGATCATTGTCCTGCTGCAGAACCCAAGTTCGTTTCAGCTTGAGTACACGAACAGATGGTCGGACATTCTCCTTCAGGATCTCTTGGTAGACAGCAGAATTCATAGTTCCTTTTATCACGGCAAGTCTTCCAGGTCCTGAAGCAGCAAAACAGCCCCAGACCATCACGGACAAGAAGGCCTGGCTCGCAGTCTCCGCTCTAATTTATCCCAAAACTGTTCTATGAGGTTGTGGTCAGGACTCTGTGCAAGCCAGTCAAGTTCCTCAACCCCAAACTCGTTCATCCATGTCTTTATGGACCATTCTTTCAGAAGTGTTTGTTACCCTAAAAAAATGTATCCTGTTCCCTTTAAGCATGTTATACAACACAGTGCTTGTGCTGTGTATTTAGGCTCCTTCTATCACCTGAAATACCTGGTTGATCCTGCCTGGTTCTTCCCTCCCCTTTGTAAACTGACCATGGTTTATCATGTCTGCTGAGCCCTGACACCTGTCCTCCTCTATGCTCCCCCCCCCCACCTGTCAGCTCGTACCAGTGCCGCTCTGCTCCCCTCCCTGCTGCTATAAAACAATTCTATGTTTATTCCATCCCTTCTGTTAGATAACATCATGTGTCCTATTGTCTGTGCTACATAAAAAAAAAAAAATGCAGATTTCTACCTGATTTCACAGCGCCTCCTGGCACTCATGTGACTCCTCGGCTCTCTCCTCCTCTCTTCCCCAGTTGCCGTCAGTGGGAATTCCTTGGTCCCACCTGCTGGAGCTGTCAGACTGGGAGAGGAGAGAGCCAAGGAGTCAAGTGAGCGCCGGGATGCACTGTGAAATCAGGTAATAATCTGCATTTTTTTTATAAAGCACAGATACTAAAACACATGTTGTTATCTAACAGAGGGGATGGTATAAACATAACATAGTGGCTTAACAACCACTTTAACATCTCCAACTCTATGATTAACACCAGATTGAGGGAGAAATGTGTCAGTGGGGGAGCCATGTTTATTTAGAGTGATGATGCAAGAATGGCCATGTGGTGGTCCAGACTTGTGTTTACTCATGCTTGCAAGAAGAAGGTGGATCCTACATTGGGCCTCGCACCTACAGTTGATGGATGCACGAAAATCGCCTTTAGCAGTACATATTGGAAAAGATTGGACTGCTTGTCTTGACCTCATGAAATGATTTCTGACTATTTCTTTGAGAAATTTTGAAGGATGGGAGTGTCACACAAGCTTCTACAGTCCTCTGAAAGATTTTGTTTTGCAACATATAATGCGTTTTCGGGGGCTCAACACTCCCCCTTCATCAGGGCTAAAACCAGGAAAGCTCAATCCATTGCTGCTTTGTTCTACTCCAAGACTTGATGTCACCACTGGATCCCCACATCGGACACACACCACACTTTAGTTGAAGAAAATATTACAACTTAAAATAAATGTATTAGAATTGAATGGGGCTAACGCATGCTTTTAATAATGAAACTTTCATGAGCGTATGTGTAGAACTGTAGGTGCCGCTGGTAATAACTGGTTCTTCCCAAATAGTACAGATACTGTCCGTTCCCACAAGCAGCAGTCCATGCACATCGAATCCAATGACTCAGTCTAGGAGATGTCTTTTTTTATATTTATTGCTTGCAAAACTTTAAACAGGAGAGGGGTTAGGACATGGGATACTCCAAAATGCTGCACAGTAACAGACCTAGCCGGGACACGGGCTGTTGGAGGGGACTGAGTGCGAGCCTGTTGCCTTGCGATTATGGGCCCTGGCATTTGGGGGAACAGTGCTCTTTGAGCTGCAAGCCTGGGACCCCTGAGCTGGTGATACTTGGATTCAGGTCCATGCTGGCCCCCCAATACACATAGAATCTGTATGTGTATTTGGCATATTAGCAAGAGACGCTAATGTCATGACTCATGAACTCCAGCCACCTGTGTTATGTAATTGAGTATAGTCTGGCTTGTAGAAGTGTTTCACCTATTGTTGTGTGTGCTAATTAACCCTGCAATTGAATGAAGGAGCCCAGTGTTGATTAAGATAATTAGCTCATGCTAATTAGGTTAGGCTTTAGTCATCTAGCTGTATATAAGTGTGACATGTCAAATAAAGATTCATTCCTGATGTAGCCTACACTGGTGTTGTCTGGTGACTGGGTGAGCTAAGGGGGTCTTGGATTGTGTGGTACCGGACAGAGGAAGCATTTACGGCGGACATCTTGGGTACGAGGTCCGTCACAATTGGCTGGCAGCGGTGGGATCGTGCTTCCTTGTCGTGAACACATCCAAACCATCACCTGGATCCAAGGCCCGGATAGCAGAGGTACAGATACGTCATCATGGAAGAGGAATTCGGAAGGAGGTTGCGAGAGATGCGGATACAGCACAGAGGACCAGTATCGGTGCAGGTCCTGCTGGGATGGTATGATTCTGTTCGCCTACAACTCTGGAAAGAAGCGCTAGCCTGTGAGCAGCGACACCAGGGAAAAGTTCTCCCCTCCATCCATGTAAGGTACTGGTCGCAGTATGAAGTACGAATGTTGTTATTGGGGGAACAACCGAAGCAGGAGTGGACAGCTGAGTTAAGCAGGCTGATCCGGGCAGAAATGCGTTTGGACGAGAGCTACAGAGCCCTCCGGTGGTATGTAGCCCAAGTGTGCCCGTGGACAGCGGATGACAGGCCCACGGAAGGCTTTGATTATAATGGCCTGGGATTGTTGTACTGGAGGCTGTCCGAGGACCCCGACTTTGGGAGTGATCTGGAGTGGCGTTTGGAGGAAATAATGGAGCACAGAGAGCAAAGATTGAACGTCTCGGAAGTGCTCTGGGCACAGGAAGATTTGGAGTTCCTGGCCGCTCAGGAATGGGAGCTGGAGATCGCCTACATACAGCTGCTAGACTCTGCTCAGCAGCAGGGTGGGGCTCCCTTTGCCTGGGACTATCAGGAAATACCAGCAGACAGCTCTGAAATCCTGGCTGAAGAGTCAGCAATGTGGCATAGTAACAGAGTACTTTGCCCACCTGCCCCCGCAGCTATGGACGCGGAGGTCTTATGGCGGATGCAGCAAGTGCTGACTGACCTTGATGATCCTGTTACTGCACAAAACGAGGTTGGATGGAGGAATATGCCTGTCCAGCAGCATGCAAGAGAATCGGCAGTGGAAACTCTGGAGATTGCCGTCCCCAAACCTGAAGTGCTGACAACAGGGCAGAGCTCTGCTAACTGCTGCCCAGCATCAACAGCAGTATCTGGGGAGTTACAAGGAACTTCCCCAGCTGAAGCGCTGGTCACCGGACAGAGGGTCCAAGACCTCTGCCCCACACCTGTGTCAGTTTTGGAGGCTCAGGGTGAGAAGGTGGCGATCACTTCCCAGCAGCAGATACAGGGGGAGAAGGGAGAGGAGGTGTTTGTTGTCCCTCCTCAACAGTCGGCCAGGGGGGAGAAAGCGGTCTTTCCTCCCCAGCAAAGATCCGTGCACCTGGGAGACAATACCACAGACATGTCATCCCAGCAGCCAGATGAGGGAATGGAAAAGGAAGCAGCCGGCTCCCCTTCCCAATGGCAGCTACACAATTTGGGAGTGGAGGAAGCCAGCCTCCTGCCCCAACGGTTAACCAGAGCGGAGGATGTGGAGTCCCCAGCAGAAGTGCTGGCAACAGGGCAGAGTGCTACCCACCTCTGTCCAGCACCAGCAACAGCTGCGGAGTTCCAGGGAGCTGGGGCAGTCGGCCTCTCTCCCCAACAGTTAGCTGGAGGAGATGATGTAGGGAAGCTCCTACACCCACCTGAACTGCTGGCAACGGAACAGAGCGCTGCTGGCCTCTGCCCGCAACTAAAACAGGACAGATTCCCTGTAAAGGTGGATGGGAATGCAGTCTCCACCAGTATAACCCAGGGATGCTGGGCGGTCGGCCCAGATCCCCAACAGCAGGATGGAGTGAGCCCAGTCACCCTGTCTTCTCTCCAGTGGCTGAAAAGACTCCAGGGAGAAGGGCCAGTCCAGGCCTCTCCCCAGCGGCGGACATGTTCTATGAGAGAGGCAGAAGTTGGCTGGGTGAGTCGTGCTCTGTTTGGAACAATTTGTTTGGGGTACTGTGTGGGTACAGGCAGTAGAGGACTGGAACCACTGACTAACTTCGGAGTCAACCCGTCTGGGGTCTCCTCCTGTGTTAGTCTCCTGCCGAAAGGGGAGAAATGTGACGGACCTAGCCGGGACACGGGCTGTTGGAGGGGACTGAGTGCGAGCCTGTTGCCTTGCGATTATGGGCCCTGGCATTTGGGGGAACAGTGCTCTTTGAGCTGCAAGCCTGGGACCCCTGAGCTGGTGATACTTGGATTCAGGTCCATGCTGGCCCCCCAATACACATAGAATCTGTATGTGTATTTGGCATATTAGCAAGAGACGCTAATGTCATGACTCATGAACTCCAGCCACCTGTGTTATGTAATTGAGTATAGTCTGGCTTGTAGAAGTGTTTCACCTATTGTTGTGTGTGCTAATTAACCCTGCAATTGAATGAAGGAGCCCAGTGTTGATTAAGATAATTAGCTCATGCTAATTAGGTTAAGCTTTAGTCATCTAGCTGTATATAAGTGTGACATGTCAAATAAAGATTCATTCCTGATGTAGCCTACACTGGTGTTGTCTGGTGACTGGGTGAGCTAAGGGGGTCTTGGATTGTGTGGTACCGGACAGAGGAAGCATTTACGGCGGACATCTTGGGTACGAGGTCCGTCACAATAAAGATTGTATTCTTAGAATTAAATATACTCATTTGCAGAGTTACAGGGGTTTCATTAAAATCTTAACCTTTTAGTGACCAGTGGCTGTTTATGTCTGTTCAAATAAATGCATTTCAGTTAATTGAGGGAACCATGAATGCCAACATGTACTGGGACATATTGAAGCAGAGCATGATCCCCTCCCTTCTGAGACTGGGCCGCAGGGCAGTATTCCAACATGATAACGACTCCAAACACACTTCCATTACGACCACTGCCTTGCTAAAGAAGCTGAGGGTAAAGGTGATGGACTGGCCAAGCATGTCTCCAGACCTAAACCCTATTGATCATCTGTGGGGCATCCTCAAGCGGCAGCTGGAAAAGTGCAAGGTCTCTAAAATCCTCAGATGATCAATAGGGTTTCACCAGATCCATGATTTCATCATGGAGTAGTGGAAGAGGACTCCAGTGGCAACCTGTGAAGCTCTGGTGAACTCCATGCCCAAGAGGGTTAAGGCAGTGCTGGAAAATAATGGTAGCCACACAAAATATTGACACTTTGGGCCCAATTAGGCACTTTTTCACTTAGGGGTGTACTCACTTTTGTTGCCAGCGATTTAGACAATAAAGGGGTTTGTTTCCGAAAAAAAAAAATTAAAAGCCAGCAGCTACACATACTGCAGCTGCTGGCTTTTAATAAATGGACACTTACCTTTCCTGCTGTCCCTCGATGTCGGCACCACAGCTGATGTCTCCATCAGCTGTCGGGTGCTGCCGCCGCCATTGCGGGTAAGGTAACCCGGCAGTATAGCCTTTCGGTTTCACGCCGGGAACCCTACAGCGCATGCACGAGGCCCCGCTCCTCTCTCCTATTAGCCCGGCGGCTGAGGGAGGAGGAGGAGGGAGCCCTGCGGTGATGTCACGGCGCGATCACGCCACGGTGTACTTCTGGAAGTGGGAAAGGATACCTGTCAAAGACAGGTATCCTATCCCCCCTCCACCCGGAAAGGTGCCAATTGTGACATCGGAAGGGGGGAGGAATCCGATGAGCGGAAGTTCCACTTTAGGGTGGAGCTCCGCTTTAATGGCTGTGTGTTGAGTTATTTTGAGGGGACAGCAAATTTACACTGTTATACAAGCTGTACACTCACTACTTTTTTGTAGTAAAGTGTCATTTCTTCAGTGTTGTCACATGAAAAGATAGAGTAAAATATTTACAAAAATGTTAGGGGTGTACTCACTTTTGTGAGATACTGTATACATATTTTTTTATTGGCAGGAGGCCATCGTCGCTCCTGAGTGCCGCCATAGTAGTACCGTTGATCCACATACCTATGTTAGACCTGTTTCTGTTTTTGTTTAGGGTTTATCTATCCTTATGCAACTGTTATTTGTATGTGGGTGTACCCTGAGCTTACGCACTCTCAGTTCCAAATACTTTTTCAACTTACCACAGCAGCTAAACAAACTATCGCCAAGGCGTGGAAGTTTCAAACTTTGGTTGTGACTGAAGTGAAACATAGAATTAATAGGACCCTTAAATTTGCTAAAATGACAGCTATTGAAAATGATAAAATACGGAAATTTGAAAAGGTTTGACAACCATGGATCAAGCACTGCTTACCCCGTGATTTCGACAAATCATTATTAATGCCTTGGTAAATTGGATCTCTTTTATTCATTTAAGCCATGTCCTACATAGGAACTGCACTACCGTTCTGTGTCATCCGAGTCACCAATTGATAATAAGCTTTAACTATCTACCACTCCAGCGATGACTGATTACTCCTTCGCTGTTGTTTGCAAACTATATCAGTAATCGGTTGTATACCCTACCTTAGTGACCCTATATTTCTCCCGTACATGAATATGTATGTTTGGATGTTTATTATCTTGCCTATACGATGCATGACGGGTCTCAAATTTTTGAGTACCATCTTTACTTTCCATTGTATTGTAAATCTTAATAAAAACTCTTTGACAAATAGAACAGGACCCAGTACAGAGCCTCGTGGTACACCACTAGTGATTGGTCTCTGTTCTGAGTGAACCCCCTTTACAACCACACTCTGGTGTCTATACTTTAGCCAACTGCATATCCACTGAACCACCCAAGGGTTAAGTCCTAGCTTGTACAACTTTTGTATTAGATCATTATGTGGAACTGTATCAAATGCCTTGCTGAAATCAAGATATGTCCACAGCACCACCCTGGTCCAAAACATTGGTAATATACTCAAAGAATTCTATCAGATTAGTCTGACATGATCTGCCCTCAGTAAAGCCACGCTGCTTTGGTACCAGCAAGTTGTGTATTTTTAAGTGACCAATGATCCTTCTTTTCAGGAATGATTCCATTAACTTGACTACAATTCATTTTAAACTCACTGGCCTGTAATTGCCAGTTTCTACCTTGCTTGCCTTCTTGTGGATAGGAACAATATTAGCTGTCCGCCAGTCATGGGGAATTCCACCTGTTAAAAGAGACTAATAAAAAAAGATTGGTTAATGGTCAAACAACTACATCTCAAAGTTCTCTCAGAACTCTGGGATGAATACCATCAGGGCCCATTGCTTTATTAAGCTTTAACCGACCAGTTCCTCTGCTACCTCTGTCTCCCAAAATCCTTAAAATGAACAGTCATTACTAGAACCAATATGATTCCCCAATTGTTATTGTTAGTGCAATTTATTTCTGTGAAGACTGAACAGAAGTAATTGTTGAAATGGTTTGCTAAATCCTGGTCTCCCTCAACATATATGTTGTGCCCAGTTTTCATTTTAGTGATCCCAAAAAAAAGGTTTTATCTCCTTTAATAGATTTAGTGAACTTTAATGGCATCCCAGTCTTAGTCCGTAGGATTCAACATTGAGTTGGCCCACCCTTTGCTGTAACATCTTCAACTCTTCTGGGAAGGCTGTCCACAAGGTTTAGGTGTATGGGAATGTTTCACCATTCTTCCAGAAGCACATTTGTGAGGTCAGGCACTGGTGTGAACAAGAAGGCCTGGCCGTAGGAATCTCTGCTCTAATTCACCCCAAAGGTGTTCTATCGGGTTGAGGTCAGGACTCTCTGCAGGCCAGTCAACTTACTCCACCTCAAACTAGTTCATCCATGTCTTTATGGACCTTGCTTTGTGCACTGGTCCAAATCATTTGGAGGAGGGGGGATTATGGTGTGGGGTTGTTTTTCAGGGGTTGGGCTTGGCCCCTTAGTTCCAGTAAAGGGAACTCTTAAGGCGTCAGCATACCAAGACATTTTGGACAAGTTCATGCTCTCAACTTTCTGGGAACAGTTTTGTTGATGGCCCCTTCCTATTCAAACATGACTGTGCAACAGTGCACAAAGCAAGGTCCATAAAGACATGGATGAATGAGTTTGGGGTGGAGGAACTTGACTGACCTGCACAGAGTCCTGACCCCAACCGATATAACAGCTTTGGGATAAATTAGAACGGAGACTGCGAGCCAGGCCCTCTCGTACACATCAAATGTGCTTCTGGAAGAATGGTCAAACATTCCCATAGACACACTCCTAAACCTTGTGGACAGCCCTCCCAGAAATAAAGGGTGGGCCAACTCAATATTGAACCCTACGGACTAAGACTGGGATGCTATTAAAGTTCATGTGTGTGTGAAGGCAGGCATCCCAATACTTTTGGTATATGACACATTGCTTTCAATGGTATACTTGACAGACCAAAGGGGAGCAAATAAGAAAAGTTCAAAATGACAGTGCAGAGCTCTGCTAAAAGACAGCTTTCAGTCTAAATTCTGTATATTTATAACAACGCTGTTGACCATTACTATGTGATTTCAGGTCAAGATGAAACAAGTAAAGTCAGAGTGTTGTCTGCATTGTTGAATATTCTCTTGTGTTTATCTTTTATAACACTAGGTTGTTATGTACAATAGAAAACACAATAAAAATCAAGCCCAAAACCAAAGATTTTAATTTCCTGTGTTCTAAATCCACAAAGCTACAAAAGAAGAGGAGAAAAGCTTAGATGTGCTGTTCATAGCATTATAGCCATAATACTATTATACTCCTAAATCACAGAATTATTACAAAATAACCCCTTATTTCAGACTTATCATTTTGTTCTTGTTTTGCTTTTTTCTCTTTGTCTCTGAAATGTAATGTAATAAAGATGTATTTATTGAAACCAAATTTTTAAATTAGAATTAAAGATTGACTCCATCTAAAGTAGGACATTAAAATTCACAACATTGCAAATGGTGTTAATTACCAGTAAGTCTACACAGACTTGAAATGTTCGTTGTCACCAACAATATATTATTTGCACACAGTTATGGGAGAACAACAAACAATGTCAATTTGCATTTGTGTTCAGGAAGTCTTGTGTAAGAGGAAATAAATGGTGAAAATCGAGAGGGTGGTCATGCATAGCAGGTGTAAATATAGATTGGCCTTTCTCAACCAATTTTCCGTGGTGAGACCATGGGATTTCTCCTGGGATTGCTAGGGAATCCTTGAGTGGAAAGCAAGGGAGAATTAATCTCCTACCTACAAAAAACACCAATGCAAAGGTTGCAATTATCCAGTAAACACTAATGTAAGGACTCACGTCTAAGCCGACAACTAATGTAAGAAGACACCGCAATTTTACGGTTTGTGTTTATTTTCTGTTGTCTTTCATTTCATTGCATTCATATCATTTGATTTCCAGATTAACAAAATCTTTATGCAACATATTGAACAAGTTGATATATCATTCTATAATAATTCATTTCAAGTTTTACTGAATCCACAACAGTAAAATCAGTCTTCATATGCAGTAAAGCATGCTTGTTATACGCACTGTGGAACCTAAGGGGTTAATCCTCTGCATTGTGTAAAAACACAGTTTGATCCTGTCTTCTTCCACAGTCCCCAATCCATTTCCTGATAGTACAAAGCCTTGGGGACACACTGCACATGCTCAGTTTGGTGTGTATTGCTAAAGAGTTTTTTGTTTTTCTTGGGAGGGTGCATATGATCAACACAGGGCCAATCAGCACTGTCCAGAGGGTCAGGGGTCATGCAGCCTCATAGGATAGTAAGAGGAGAATGAAAACTAAAAGCTTTAATTGCACACAAGACTGCTATATACTGCTGATGAAAAACTGTATTTTTTTATTATTATTATTCACGATTAGAGTTGAGCGGACACCTGGATGTTCGGGTTCGACCGAACTTCGGAAAAAAGTCTGGGTTCGGGACCGAACTTGACCCCGAACTCTGAACCCCATTGAAGTCAATGGGACCCGGACTTTTGAACACTAAAATGGCTGTAAAAAAAGTCATGTAAAGGGCTAGAGGGCTGCAAATGGAAACACAATGTTGTTAAGAGCATGGCAAGTGATCTGCAAACAAATGTGGATAGGGAAATAACTTAAAATAACATAAAAAAAAATAAAAAATAAAAATAAAATGCTGGAGGCCCCCTTCTCAGCAGAAGAGGTACAGGAAGTCATTAAGAACTTTCATCAGGAGACTGGGTGGGAGACAATGTGAAGGAACCGGAGGCACTGTCAGCAACCCAATCTTCTATCGCCTGTACTTGTCCTGGCCTCAACATTCGTACAGCCTCATTAGGCGCGCCAAAATACCGCTGCAGGCTCTGTCGCCTACTCGCACCTGAGGAAGGTGTTTCACTAGTGTGTGTAGCTGGCACAGATCGACCACGTCCTCTCCCTGCAACAGGAGCGCCACCAGCAGCACCACGACCCGGGCCACGTCCCCTTTTTGATGATCTCCTCATATTTTCAACATTTATGATCTCGCCCTAAATGGGTGTTTTTGTCTATAGCAGAATACACGTACAGTGTCTAAAGCATTTATGAACACGCAGAAAATGCTATTGGGAAAAAAAAAACACTGCAAAATTTTATTTTTTTGCAATGTTTTTCCAAGATCAGAATACACGGATAGTGTCTAAAGCGTTTATAAAAATGCAGAGAATGCTATTGGGGAAAAAAAACACCGCAAAATTTAATTTTTTTGCAATGTTTTTCCAATATCAGAATACACAGATAGTGTCTAAAGCGTTTAAGAAAACGCAGAAAATGCTATTGGGGAAAAAAAAAACACTGCAAAATTACATTTCTTTCCAATGTTTTTCCAATATCAGAATACACGGATAGTGTCTACAGCGTTTATGAAAACGCAGAAAATGCTATTGGGAAGAAAAAAAACACCACAAAATTAAATTTTTTTGCAATGTTTTTCCAATATCAGAATAAACGGATAGTGTCTAAAGCGTGTATGTATGAACACGCAGAAAATGCTATTGGGAAAAAAAAATAAAAATTAAATTTTTTTGCAATGTTTTTCCAATATCAGAATACATGGACAGTATCTAAAGTGTGTATGTATGAACACGCAGAAAATGCTATTGGGGAAAAAAAAAAACACAGCAAAATTATTTTTTTTTGCAATGTTTTTCCAATAGCAGAATACACACAGACTATGGTGTATCTCTTACTATATGCAGTGCAGTAATGGTGCACTGAGCTTGCAGGTAAAACTTAATGGGTTTACTTCCTCTTTGTTTCCCTGAAAAGGTAAAGCATAATGAACTACTATGCATCGCATAGTAGTCCATTATGTGTCACTTACCTGACACAGGAGCCAGCGAAGTCACCGCTGTCCCCTTGTGTACGGAGCCTCCATCTTCTTGGTGGGTCTCGCGGCTCCCACGCTGTCATACGACGGCACCATTTTAATTGAATTCATTTTAATAATATATATATTATGCGCACAGGAGCCGCCACTCGCGGCATATCGCAAAAGTACATATGGAATTTAAGAAGAAGAGCTGAAAAGTTTAAAGCTGGGCAAAACCCCCCAAAACTCTCAGGTGGACAGGAACATCTCAGAGCCAAGATATCATGGTAGGATTATCTCTTTGTTGAAGTATCCAAGAAATATATGTAGCACTGACCCCCGAAGGAGCGGCTGAATTTTTCTGGGCTTACCGATTACCTCCTTCACCTTGTAGCTCGTAGTTCTTGTCTAGGAGTTCCCAGGGTTGATACCCAGTAACTGTAGAGACCAACACTTGCATTCCTTTTTAGGATTTTTATTTGCAAAAACAGTTGAACAAACTCAGTCTCTAAGTTGGGAATAGAGGGTATAGGGATGAAGTTTAGCTCAGGTGCTTGGAACTGCTGACTTCACTTTAAAAGTCTCTCTCTGTACATAATCCAGGGAATAGCCACTCGCAACTGGATTCTTTAAATGCTGGATAAATCCTTTAGCTTGGATCTAGCAACCAACAAGTAATTCTAGCTTTCAAAGTCTCTCACACAGACTTGATTGAAGAACTTAGTTGTAACCAGAAGGTAAAGGTAGGAACTTTTCTTACTGTACCAGAATCTTTCAGCCGGTCCGGCGATACCATAAGAAATGTGGATTCAATTAATGTCCATGGCAGCTCATCTTCAAGGCTCTTACCGAGCAGCCAGCCTCGTGCGTGGCTCTCTTCTGAAGAGTCCTCCCCTGGTTGCATGTAGAGTTGCTGGGCCTCTCCAAACCCGAGACAGCACCGGAACACCTTAGAATCCTCATTCCAGTTACTGCGCCTCGAACTAGCCAGTTCCGAGGCTCGGAAGCGGATGGATCCTCACCCCAGGCCATGAGGGCCTCTGGGGGCTGGTCAGGAGGACCAGGACCATGGAGTCAGCAACAACTTCTGGACTGGAGCCCCTCACCGGGCTGGTCAGGACCAGAACCCCGAATCACGTGACTTCGGCACCTTAAGTACCCTCTCCCGGAATACACAGCGGGACAAACATGCCCACGGATTGGCTCTGAGCAGAGATTGGTACCCAATGTGTCCAACCAGACTGCGTTCTACAGCCTCTCACAGGTGCAAACCCACCTATGACCAGGCAGAACCCTAATACAGCCCACCCAAACTAATGCCAAAGCATAATCTAGCAAAATTAACCCCAAGACTTAACTATAGTCTTGGGAAAAACTAAATTTACAACATAGCGGGGTACTCATCTGGAGTACCGGCACTACATATACAAAACCAGGGAGGAACTCAACCCATCCAGCTCTACCTATGATTAAAATATCACTTTCTGGATGTACTGAAACTTTATTGTTCTTTAACTTTATTTATGCAACGATCTCATAACCAGTTCATTGGTTAACTAGGAACCAATGGTAAAATGTACATATGTTGAAGTGCATTATACTTTTTTTTAAATAAAACTTGCTGTATTCAGTGTGAGAAGCCCATGAAGGGTTGACAGGATAATACTTAAAGAGGAGCTCCTGTCTGACCAAAGAAAAATAAAACTTTTAATATAAGGACACTTACCTGCCCTGGGATTCAGCGATGTCCTCACCCAAGCCAATTTTTCAATTGGCTTCAGGTCCAGGCACCGGCATCTTGACTAAAGGAAACTGGCAGTGAAGCCTTGTGGCTTCACAGCCAACTTTCAACTGCGCATGTGTGAGCTGTGAATGGTCCTGCAATCTTCTGGGACCTGTAACGTGTCCCATAAGGCTGTGGCGGAAGGAGAAGGAGACAAACTTTTGCTCGGATCGCCGCGGTGATCGGGCCGGAAGTACCTGTCAAAATCAGGTGCTAGCCCCCCCCTCCTAAAAAAAAATTGCCAAATGTAAATAAGGGGGTGGGGGAAGAGCGTAACTTTCCCTTTTGGGTGAAGCCACTGAGACCTGGATGTTCTCAGTGGCTGTTGTTGACTTTTTTGCACTGCTTATGTCTCATGCTTTTCCTTTTTTTTTATATGCAGTATCTGACATTTGCTGGTGCACAATTTAAATTTCAAAGATTGATGTTTTAATGCTATCATTAGTAGACCATCTCTACCTTTCTTAGTCCCATTTTCATGGTGATAGTGATGTAAAGGTTTACACTCCAATACCTTCAATTTAAGGTAATCTTGAGGAAACTGAAAAGATACTCAGCAATTATTCTCATCCCATTTGCACTTTGCAAAATGAATACATTCCCCCTTTTTTTTTTTAAACATGAAGACGTTTCAATGATGATCACGGTGTGATTCATAAATAATGTTTGGCTTTTACACTAAAACATATCAGCATCTACAAGGAGACCATCTGTGAATAAAGTAATCACAGAGTCCCATATTATCCAAATCATCAGGTGTAGTTAAGTGAAACGTGAATGTTACCTGTGACAAAAAGACATCTTCAAGTCTGTTACTATAATCACATCCCACAGCCACTTTAAAAAGAGCTGTTTGTAGTTTGACCAACTGGTTCAGAAATAGGTCAGCAAATGCAAGTAATGTGAGGAGCAGCAGATATAATTTAGAACAAGGTAGTGAAAAGAGCAGCATCTACCTGAAATTACAGACTTGTACTAAACAAAGACCCTTTTCATAAACACTGTAAAGCATCAAAGCGCCACCATTGATTCTGTTTGCCTGGCAGAAATGGCTGGGTGCACAGAGCCCTAAAACACTCGTTAGATGTTCTTAAATACTTCCACGCTATTTTATCAACTATACCAACATAAATTATAGCAGCAAGAAAGACATGCAAAAAATGATTCCAAGACACAAAGAGGTTTATTTTGTTTAATATAAACTAGGATTGTAATTTTTTTGTTTTGCTTGCGTCTATTAAGGTTACTTTGCGTTATAAGCAAGGAAGCTTAGACCTCTGCAATGTATTAATGTGCTTTTACTAAATGAAAAAAATGCTGTACATACAAAACTATTACAATTATAGAAATAAAATACAAGACTAATGCCGCGTACACACGATCAGACTTTTCAACCGAACTGGTCTGACGGAACAAATCCGTCGGACAATTCGACCATGTGTGGACTTCATCGGACCTTCAGCGGAC
Source organism: Lithobates sylvaticus (assembly GCA_028564925.1). Lineage (NCBI taxonomy): Eukaryota > Metazoa > Chordata > Amphibia > Anura > Ranidae > Lithobates > Lithobates sylvaticus. Next base: position 69,421,090 of record CM053027.1, read on the forward strand.
CTTTTCTGTCGAAAATCAGACGGACTTTAGATTTAGAACATGTTTCAAATCTTTGCGATGAACTAGAGTCCGGTCGAAAAATCTGTTTGTTTGTATGCTAGTCCGAGGGACGAAAACCGACGCTAGGGCAGCTATTGGCTACTGGCTATGAACTTCCTTATTCTAGTCCGGTTGTACGTCATCTTGGTTGAATCCGTCGGACTTTGGTGTAATTGTGTGTAGACAAGTACGATTCTACGGAAGTCCATCGAAAAGTCAGACGGAATTCAGTCCGTCAAAAAGTCCGGTCGTGTGTACACGGCATAACAGATATACAGTACCTATAACAAGCAAAATGCCTAGCAAATAAGCAGAAACTATGATCTGTAAACAGTAGAAATACCCTGAAAAGTTACTTAGCGCAGATTAGAGTGGGTTCATGATCTCTGTAGGCAACGAGGAACCCAGGCTTAACCTATAAGCAGTTGCTGTAGATCAGGTGGAATCATCTCCAGTTATAGCTCTTTTTGGCTGGTACAGACGTTCCTTGGTATTAAGTCATTATGGAGTCCTCTTGTTAGCTTATGCCGGACAACCTTTTATTTGGAAAATATACCATCCCACATGGGTGTGGCCCTTTCACAATATTGAGTTTCAATGGGAGAAACATTGCCCAATTCAACCTAAAGATGGCACTATGATATCATACATGCGATAGGTCATTTATGTAAAAAAAAACAAGCTATTGTTTGCCCAGGTTACAGAGTTGTTTACCGTAGTTACAAAGACAATAACAACTTCTGTCAACTGAAATACAACAATAGTTCATGATTGCTCCCATTGTATCCAACAGCATTGGATACAATGAGAACATTGTACAATAAAGTTTCAATACAATTATAAAACACATGTACAGTATCTCACAAAAGTGAGTACACCCCTCACATTTTTGTATATATTTTATTATAACTTTTAATGTGACAACACTGAAGAAATTACACTTTGCTACAATGTAAAGTAATGAGTGTACAACTTGTATAACAGTGTACATTTTCTGTCCTCTCAAAATAACTCAACACACAGCCATTAATGTCTAAACCACTGGCAACAAAAGTGAGTACACCCCTAAGTGAAAATGTCCAAATTGGTTCCAATTAGCCATTTTCCCTCCCCGGTAACTTATGACTCTTTATTGTTACAAGGTCTCAGGTGTGAATGGGGAGCATGTGTGTTAAATTTGGTGTTATTGCTCTCACTCTCTCATACTGGTCACTGGAAGTTCAACATGGCACCTCATGGCAAAGAACTCTCTAAGAATCAGAAAAAAATATTGTGTGGAGTACACCCCTGGTTCTGAGTGGAACCTGTCCCGTTATACCGTTGTATGGTCTTGGCTACCATGCTGCAGCTCAGTTTCAGGGTCTTGGCAATCTTCTTATAGCCGAGGCCATCTTTATGTAGAGCAACAATTTTTTTTTCAGATGCTCAGAGAGTTCTTTGCCATGAGGTGCCATGTTGAACTTCCAGTGACCAGTATGAGAGAGTGAGAGCGATAACACCAAATTTAACACACCTGCATCCCATTCACACCTGAGACCTTGTAACACTACCGAGTCACATGACACCGGGGAGGGAAAATGGCTAATTGGGCCCAATTTGGACATTTTCACTTAGGGGTGTACTCACTTTTGTTGCCAGCGGTTTAGACATTAATGGCTGTGTGTTGAGTTATTTTGAGGGGACAGCAAATTTGCACTGTTATACAAGCTGTACACCCACTACTTTACATTGTAGCAAAGTGTCATTTCTTCAGTGTTGTCACATGAAAAGATATAATAAAATATTTACAAAAAAATGTGACGGGTGTACTCGCTTTTGTGAGATACTGTATATACTGCATATCTATATATGTACTGTATATGTATATTTATATCAAACACAACTCTTTTCTTAAAGTAAACTTGTACTTTGCTCATACAATGCAAAGAGACAGATTACCTAAACTGCTCCCTCCTGCAGCACATATTCTCCATTCCTATGTATACCCCAAAGTTGACGGAGGGATAATAATGTAGTGCTAACCCCCAGAGGGACTGCTGTGAATATAAAGCTCCTACTTACCTGTTCAGAGGCTGCCTGTCCTGTGTTCAGTCCCAGAAGCACACCAACAAGTTCAGGCTCAGTCTAGAGGTCTTTTTAACTTTTATTACAGATCTTGAACAAAATGCAGAGAGAAAGTCTTATGCCCCGTACACACGGTCGGATTTTCCGATGGAAAATGTCCTATCGGACAATGTTGTCAGAAATTCCGACCGTGTGTAGGCTCCATCGGACTTTTTCCGTCGGACAAAGTTTTATCTCCTGTTCTTAAATTTCGATTGGACTTTTTCCGATCGTGTGTATCGAATTCCTAAAGAACAAAGTGCCACGCATGCTCAGATCAAATTACAAGACCAAAGCTATTGGCTACTAGCCTCTACGTAGTTCCGTCGTACGCAACGAACGTCACCACGTTCAGAATGATCGGATTTTCCGACAACTTTGTCCGACCGTGTGTATGCAACACCAGTGTCGGACAAAATCCGTCGGAAAAAATCCAATGGATTTTGTGGTCGGAATTTCCGACCGTGTGTATGGGGCATTAGGGTTGCAGAATACTCAAGACACAGCATCTTGGAGGACAGCTTCCCTGAAAAATCCTATCCCAGCATTATTGGGCCCTACAGTAGCAGCCACAAAATGATGCTAAAGAAAGAGGAGATAGCCAGCCAATCTGAGATCCTATGCAAGCAGTCACAGTTCTTAAGCAACAACATGTCAGGAACTGGATCACTTGCTGGTGGAACTGTGGTTTCCAGAGCTGAGGAATGCAGTTCCTGTGGCCACCTGGCAGGTGTTTCCCAGCAGCAAGCAGATCCTAGTAATTAGGCTCCACCTGATGCTGGCTTCTGGGAAGGGATATAACCCCCTCCTTGACTTTTTATCAGAGCTTCAATGTTTTGCTTGTTAAGCTGGGTACACATGGGCCAAATGTCGGGAGACATTTGCCAGTTAAAAAAAAAAAACGGCCGACATGCTGCCCGTGTGTATGTCAGTTTGTCCAACGGCCATTTGGCTGGCTTCTGTCGGACAAGTATGTTGGAAAGCCAGCAGCCAACTGACTCTCAGCCAATGGTGGAGAGCGCTAATCGGAGTGTTCTGGCTGGGGAAGGGGGCTGTCCCCCTGTCAGAACACAACAGCTCAATGGGGGAGATCGCTGTACTTACTTCGCATACTCCGCCTGGATCTGATAGTTTTTGTTCAGGTTTGTTTGGGTTGAACGGAAAAAAAAAAAAACTATAGTGTGTACCAAGCTTTAGCCATAACCCTGCTTGCTGATTATCCTGACCCCTGCCTTATGCTGTATCTTGCATCTTTTTTCTTGTATTCTGTTACCCCATCTCTGCTTTCCTTATCACAGTCTTGTTCAGGCCCTGTTATGTCAACTTCCTTCTATTTGCATACAGTGCATTATAGTTAGGTTTTTGGTTTGGTTTTGCTTCACTGCCACGTTTAGTTTACACTTTTACTTATGGTCTATTGGTGTTGGATTTGTGTTGTGGGCATTAATAAACTATATTTGAATCTAACTCAGTCTGATTTCATTTTCCTAAGTGCAGCTACTGTACACTGAACTGGTCATCCTTGCTACCGCTGGATACCTACACTCAGTATTCATTACACAACCTCTAGTGTCTCTTCCTCAGTGAGCAGTGCTGTACGTAGACCTGAAAAGTAAATTGCAGCTCAGCTGGCTACAGCAGAGCTATACAATATATTTAGCCAGCCCAGGGCAGGGGCACTACATCCACCTCACTCCACCGACAAGAAAACAATTGGCCTTGCACTCATAGGCCAAGAAAGAAAATCAGAAATGGCTGTTGCTCCCAAGAGCTGAATATCCTGCATTACAAGTGGGCAAGTGTTAAAAAGGGTAAACAATTAGAAAATATTATTGTATGCAAAATTTTACACAAGAAGAATATAATAAACTTTGGAGTCCATAACACAATAAAGGCTGTCACAAGTCAAACTCAGCCATACAGTGACAGGTACTTTTACAATGAGAATAAAAAGGTATCAACATCACATCATAGGTAGATCCCTACCAGTAGCAGCCCCCCTAATAATTACCTGAGGTCCATCGCTATCCAGCGATGTTGCAGCAGTGTATTGGCTGCCTCCTCATTGGCTGAGACAGCAGCGCAGTGCAGTGCCATTGACTTCCGCTGCTGTCAATCAAAGTCAGTCAGCCAATGAGAAGAAAAAGTGAGGGGGGCCGGGCTGCAGCTCCGTGTCTGAATGAATACAGGGAGCGTTGGCTCGGTTCAGGTGCCCCCATAGCAAGCTACTTGAAACAGCAATAACAATTAATAATGTCAGATAATCAAATAAAAAGAATAGTTCAATGTTGGCTTCTTCAACCCACAGGTGCAAACAATAAACACAATGGCACAACCTTCAGCAAACTGTTTTAAATGGTGGAATTTAACCTGCTCTCACAAGAGTTGTAGGCAAATACGGGCTTTGTGAGCACAGTAAAGAGGATTCCTTATGCGGGGAGGGGGGGGTTTGATGTAGTCCTGAATTACAGAGATGAAGTCCTTAGGTCTTCAGCTAGCATTTGGGAGAATGGTATTGGAAGAAATTCCTTAATAGCAGAGCAAAGCAATTTGACTGGTCTGGTTTCAACAAGCAAAGAAAAAAGTCTTTTGGTGTTGGTTAAGTGCAGAGAGAGATCACTGTAATTGTTGATTTAAAGGTATTGTATCCTGTGGTACTACAAGTAAAAGCAGGGTGAATGGAAGTAATGATATCTGTATACAGTGTCTATGTAGATGGATGAACTTGTACTGTAGCACTACATGTAACAGCAAGGTGAACGGAGACAATGATGTCTGTATACAATGTCTATGTAGCAGGATGGGCAAATGCCACTCACCGATACTGCAATGGATGAAACTGGTGGCAATGAAAGTGACTTTACAGGCTCTCCCTCAGGGTCCTGGCTCAGGGAATGCCGTAGTCTACCCAGAGCAGCTAAAACGTGATCTAAAAAGAATGCCTCAAAGATACACGTGGGATGACCCTTCTTGCACAGACCTCAACTCAGCCTCAGCACTCTCCAACACAGTGTCCCTGCTGGCAAATCCAGGCCGGGGTCCCAAGAGAGAGATCTAGGCCCTTCCTTCTCAGCTCAGTAGCTGTAGTCTCAAAACAGTTCAGCTGAAAGGCAAATCCCAGCAGTCTAAACTACACGTCCCAGCAGGGGCGGCTCCTCCATTAAGGCCGCATGGGTGCTGCCCCCCTCTTCCATACCGCCAACCCCCATCCATGCGTTTGGCCCTTGCAGGACGTCGGGCACATGAATTACAGTGGCAGGGGTGTTTTTTTGAAGCACCTGATTAGAGCCAGAGGCTCTAATAGGCTTCAAAATAGGGTGGGCTCCGGATGCAGAGAATTGCATCTGGAGCCCACCCAGGTGTGTTGCACTAGCGAATTAATATTTGCTGTTGTAACACTGATCCTCCTCCTGGCCAATCAGGAAGTAGGTCTGAAACCCGTCACCCGATTGTCTGAAAGGACAGGCGGTCCTATTGGATACCTAGGAGGGGAGGAGACACACAGCAGAAGTGAGGAGGAGAAGAAGACACAGGAGCCCAATTCCCATCGCTGCCTGATGCCCGCCAATGCCCGCCAATGCCCAATGCCCACTGCTGCTTGATGCCTGATTCCCGCTTTAGCTTGATGCCTGCCGCTGCCTGTTGCCGGAAGCCCGCCGATGCCCACTGCTACCCGATGCCCGCCACCTAGATGGTTAGATGGGGTAAGTGCCGGAGGACTGACCTACAAAAATGGTGGTTGTTGTTTGCCACCCCCCCAAAAAAAAACCCCACCAGCCGCCGCCACAGTGTCTGAATGTTCTGGATGTGACAGCACAGAGTCCAAGCTCAACATCAGAGGGAAACAGCTCCACAAAAGTAAGGCTGCACAATGTCTTGCGATTGCAGGCACAAACAGCTGGCTCCTGGATACATCAACTTTAGCTTTGCTTTGTTTTAGAGAAAAAACAGGGTATGAGATATCCACACACACACATGGCATTTGCCAAGCTTAATTAAAGCATCACCAAAACATTATTGAAGCACCATTGAAGCACCACTGAAGCATCGCAGAAGCATCAAAAACACATCAAAAATGTTGAGTGGTAGGTGCTTTAATATGTGTTGAAGTGGAAACAAGTGTAAATGAGCCGTGATTTATTGCTTGCAGAACTTGTAACAAGAGAGGGATTGGGGCATGAGATACTCCAAAATGCTCAGTAACATTAAGCAGAGCACAACTCTTCTCCTTCTGGATACTGCAAAGTTTAAACCCTCACAGCTAGGGACCATGAGGTAGTCTCTTGGAATCTGGTTACCCTGCACGACTGCACAGCTATAGGTATCCAGTGCAGTTTTCGGGGTCCTGTACAGTCACAAGGAGTCATTCAGGATCATTACTCACAAGTCCCCAGGACAGTTCCCTCCTTACAGCTTCCTCTGGACACGGTCCAGTGAGTGAAACTATCCTTCCAGACCTAATCCCCTTGTAAAGCGTCCTATATTCAGCTCCAGGTACGTCCCAGATCTCCAGCACTGCAACAGCTGAGATCCAGCCGAACAGCAAGTCCATAAGTGCTTCAGAGGCAAGCAGCCTCCCTGAAGCTCTCTGGACCTTCCCTGCCAGGAAAAATAACCATCTCTTCAGGGGTCCAGGCTATGTACCACCTCCCAGACCACTTTCTGGGCGCACCTCTCCAGCAGCCATGACTCTGGATCTTGTTGGTTTTCTAAACTGAAAGAATAGAAGAAGCAGATCATACAGTTGTGAGTGTTTGACAGCTTGAGCTATGGATTTGTGTAAAAAAACAGCAACATTAGAAAGTTTGGCCTTGTGAATACGTGGAAATGATTTGCAAGCCCGACCTGACAGCTATAAATATAAGTATGAAATAGTCATATGCAGTAATGCATATTAACCTAAGAAAAAGATTAAAACTAGAATCCAAATGTATTTTTAGTACTGAAACTTGTTATTTCAACCATATTATTAGAAAAAAAAATGCAACTCTAGTGGGAACTAGTAAAGAACAAACATGTTCTTGTCCTGCCTTTAAAAGAACAGAAAATGTAAACTGATCCAACACCTATTCTAACCAAAAGCTCCTGTGAAGAGAAAAGGGAACACGGTGTAAATTTAGGCCATTCCTAAACACTGCGAATGGCGCACTGCCAGGTGAAGCTATGCAATTACCTGTCCTGGAGTTATTTCAGAACTAGCATTTAAGAATAACACATTCAAAATTGGATGTATGAATTGTGATTAATGTGTTCCGAAAGGCAATTATATAATTCTGTTCCAAAACGACTCTCCTAGACCAAATGTCCTCTTGTCGTTTCTGGTATTTTCCATCAATATAATAACTGCCAGAATTGTCTTTTTAAAATATGCATGATAAATAGCTTTGCACAGTCTGATTTTTTTCTTCAACAAAACCTGTCATATTTCATTGCCGAGCTGAACAGCACCATGCATAGTAACATAGTAACATTTTCTCTTTCGTAGAGGAATTTTGATTTCCTTGGTAGTTTTATCTAGTTAGCCAACGAAAAGAATTATTCCTCATGGGTAGTTTTATTGGTCCCTCTGGTCAAAGGCAATATTTCATTTGACACTGATGGCCCAAATCACTCACTGGCTAATGTTCACAAATCATTCTGCCAGAGTCCTTCGTTGTACCCCATCTCACAACAGAGTCTCTCCTAACACAACAAGAAGAGTTTTGTTCTCAGAATTGAGATTTCATGATAATGGCGGGTGTAGGTTGGAGATTTAGTGCAAACATATGATCTACAGGCCTTGGAGAATGTTCCCTCATTTAGTAGGCCAATAGACTACATATGTATACTTATTCTTTGTAGCAACAAAAAGCTATTTTGCAACCAACGTAAATGGTGTGGTCCAAGTATGTATTATGTTTACACCACTGAAAAAAGAGTGTAAGTGCCCACCCTATGGTATATGCAATAAATGGTTAATAAATAACCAGATAAATTTAATTCATTTGGGTAATTTGGACATCTAAATATAAATGCTTATGATATCTGATAACAATGTTTATTACAGTATAGCTTCTATCATATAAAAAATGTTCACGTACCAAGAGTATACTCATCATCTGACAACATGTTTTTTTTTTTCTTTCTACTTTCCTATTACTTGTAAATTTTCTATATTTTATCGCTATGTACTATTATTTGTCTTGATGAAAATTCAATAAACATTTAATGGAAAAATAAAAAATATATATATATATATATTTTTTAATTAATTAAAGACAATGAGCTGCTGCTAACGTGTAAGGTAAAACAAAACTAATGATGATACGCAATTATTATACTCAGCGCTGCTCCAAAAATATGCGTATACATAAACAATAATAAATAAAGTTCTTAGAAGTTCGATAAATACCATATATAGACAATAATAAAGTGCTGTGCAAACACATAAAGTGCAATCACAATATAGTCCTTTAGTGCAAATAAACGTGTACACTTCTGCTTGTGAGGATATAGTTGCCCATCCTGGGTCCCCCTCCTGGGTCCTCACTCACCAATAGTAAGCTTTTAAAATGCAAGATCTTTGTCCTACATCAGTGACTAGGATGTCTCCTTCCAACAACAAACTTTGAATGATTCAAAGATCTTTGATCCACATCTATGATTAGGACTCCATTGCAGTAGTAAGGACATATAATGTACCAATGAAGAGATGCACATAGCGTAATATTGCTAACATTTATTGTTAAAATCACAAAAACAAATGCACTTACATCAAAAGAAAGGTATACAGATAAAAATCACCACCCTGGCGTGCTGCCAGCCGTCACTAAACCTTGTGTGTCTGGTCCCTGCTTCATGCGTTTCGCCCCTCCCACTGGGCATCTTCAGAAGACAGCCGTTTAGTGACAGCTGGAAGCACAACCAGGTGGCGATTTTTACCTGTATGCCTTTCTTTTGATGTAAGTGCATTACTTACTTTTAACAATACATTTTAGCAATATTACGCTATGTGCATCTCTCTCTCTTCATTGGTACATTATATGTCTTTACTACTGCAATGGAGACCTAGTCATAGATGTGGATTAAAGATCTTGGAATCATTCAAAGTTTGTTGTTGGAAGGAGACATCCTAGTCACTGATGTAGGACAAAGATCTTGCATTTTAAAAGCTTAATGTTGGTGAGTGAGGACCCAGGAGGGGAGCACGGAGTGGCACCTATATCCTCACAAGCAGAAGTGTACACGTTTATTTGCACTAAAGGACTATATTCTGAATGCACTTTTGATTGGCGTATAACCCGCACCCCAATTTAAGAGGGAAGCTTCAGGAAAAAAAAACTTGTGTGCCCATCTGCAGCCTGTTCTGTGCATATCTGTAGCCTGTTCTGTGCCCATCTGTAGCCTGTTCTGTGCATATCTGTAGCCCGTTCTGTGCCCATCTGGATATCTCTAGCCTGTTCTGTGCCCATCTGCCCCCTCAATGCAGCTCACCATCTCTCATAGGAAATCACTGAGCCGTCATCTGTTTCCTCGGCTCTCAGTCGACAGTCACATGCACAGTCCCGCCTCCGCCATCGGCATTGGACCAGCTCCTGTGATAGACAGAACACTGGTCCAATGCCGGTGGCGGAGGCGGGACTGTGTGTGTGACGTGCGAGCCGAGTTAGAGCCATGTGAGAGCTGGGCGGAGAACCGAGTGGAGAGGAGACGATGGCTCTGTTATTTCCGGCGGCACCCGTCCCCCTCCTTCCCCTACGAGGTACGCTGTCGGCGTATAACACGCACCCACAATTTTCCACCTATTTTCAAGGGGGAAAAATGTGTGTTATACATAATAGGGTATTTATGTATTTGCATATTTTTGGAGCAGCGTTGAGTTTAATAATTTTGTATCATGTTTACACCACTGTTGGGTGACTCACAGATTATTGGTTAAAACAATTCACATTTTTGCATTGTCTACAGATATTGGGCCTCTGATGACATCTATGGGAAACTATAATAAGAGCATCTGGCTGTCGGAGGTGCCCTTTATTGCATATAGAATTTTCTATCTTTCAACCAAATAGAGAGAAAGACAAAACTAACACGTTTGTGCTCTCATTGGCAGAAGATTATACTGGCATGTCCCAGCTTCCTCAACTTATTTAAAGGGGATGTAAACACTCACATATTCCCAGTGAAGTGAACAGCCTCAGATGATACACAGAAATGAAGCAAATCTCCCTACATAAGTTTTACATGTATATCTGCTGTCTTCAGCTTGCTATATTATTTGGAAAGTGAACATTGTGTTAGAGATTTTTTCTTCCTGTCCAGCACTGGGTGTTGATTCTTAGCATACACTGTGTGACGGATGATTAGAGGAAAGGCACACACTCCCCCTCCACATAGGCAAAGGAAGAAAGGAATGTGCAAAGCAGTGCTTTGAATAGACCAGCTCTCTGCTAATCTATTTATAGCACCCACCCCAACACAAATTTCAGGCTGGTTTTATCTTGGTTGTCGGAGAACCTGTCAGAAGTTATCATGCTGACAACAGAGGAACGAAACAGCAGAAAGACACGGGACTTATCTCTTTGGAGAGAAATAAGAAAACACTGCAGATATACAGTATCTCACAAAAGTGAGTAAACCTCTCCCATTTTTGTAAATATTTTATTATATCTTTTCATTTGACAACACTGAAGAAATGACACTTTGCTACAATGTATAGTAGTGAGTGTACAGCTTGTATAACAGTGTAAATTTGCTGTCCCCTCAAAATAACTCAACACACAGCCATTAATGTCTAAACCACTGGCAACAATTTGGTGTTATTGCTCTCACTCTCTCATACTTGTCACTGGAAGTTCAACATGGCACCTCATGGCAAAGAACTCTCTGAGGATCTGAAAAAAATAATTGTTGCTCTACATAAAGATGGCCTAGGCTATAAGAAGATTGCCAAGACCCTGAAATGGAGCTGCAGCACGGTGGCCAAAACCATAGAGCGGTTTAACCACTTCAGCCCCAGAAGATTTTACCCCCTTCCTGACCAGAGCACTTTTTGCGATACGGCACTGCGTCAATTTAACTGACAACTGCGCGGTCGTGCGACGCTGTACCCAAACAAAATTGACGTCCTTTTTTCCCCACAAATAGAGCTTTCTTTTGGTGGTATTTGATTATCTCTGCGGTTTTCATTTTTTGCGCTATAAACAAACAATTTTGAAAAAAACACATTATTTTTTACATTTGCTAAAATAAATACCCCCAAAAATATATATAATTTTTTTTTTCCTCAGTTTAGGTCGATATGTATTCTTCTACATATTTTTGGTAAAAATATTTGCAATAAGCGTATATTGATTGGTTTGCGCAAAAGTTATAGCGTCTACCAAAATAAGGGATAGATTTATAGCATTTTTATTATTATTTTTTTTTACTAGTAATAGTGGCGATCTGCGATTTTTATCGTGACTGTGACATTATGGCGGACACATCGGACAATTTTGACACATTTTTGGGACCATTGGCATTAATACAGCGATCAGTGCAATAAAAATGCATTGATTACTGTAAAAAATGTCACTGGCAGTGAAGGGGTTAACACTGGGGGGCGATCAAGAGGTTAACTGTGTTCCCTTTTGTGTATTCTAACCTAAGCGGGGAGGGGACTGACTAGGGGAGATGACTGATCGCTGTTCATACTTTGTTTGAACAGAAGATCTGTCACTTCTCCCCTCAGAGAACCGGGAGCTCTGTGTTTACACACAGAGCCCACGGTTCTCGCCGTGTTACGAGCGATCACAGGGTGAGCAGCGGGTCCCTAGTGGCCGCCTTTGGAGCCGACGTAACATGGTGGCGATTTGCCTGTCCGTGCCATTCTGCCGCAGTATAACTGTGGTGGCTGGTCGGAAAGCGGTTAACAGGACAGGTTCCACTTAGAACAGGCTTCGCCACTGTATGGCAGAGCTCAGACTTAACACTGAGACATCACTGGGAGCTGAGCTGTATACAAATATGACAAGAAACCTGCTGATGGGACGAAAGAGCAGAGTAATCAGAGCAATATATGACAATACCTTTAAAGGTAGCTTCTCAAAGTGCTTTACAAGGAAAACACAAGAAATACACAAGATAACATAAAGTAAAAAAAAGGACAATTAAGTGAAAGCTTGTCTACTATAGAAAACGGTTCTTAGATTTGATTTGAATGAGTTTAGAGAAGATGACTCTCTGATGTTCTTTGGAAGTGAATTACAGACTTTTGGAGCATAGCAGGAGAAGGCTCTGTCTTCCATTAAGTGTAGGTGAGTAGGGGGGACACACAGAAGACCAGAATTTGAGGAGTGGAGGTTACAAGGGGGGAGTAAGTTGATAAAAGTTAAGAGAAATAACGTGGTGCCAAGCCATGAAAAGTCCCTATAGGTTAGCAAGAGGATCTTAAAGTCTATGCGTAACCTGACGGGTAGCCAATGGAAGGACTCCAGGATAGGGGGGTAATATGATCACTTGAACCAGACCTAGTCAGGATTCTAGCTGCAGAATTTTGAACATATTGAAGTTGATTAATAGTGGATTTAGGTACACCAGCGAGTAGAGCATTGCAGTAGTCAAGTCAGGAGAACACAAATGTATTGATCAGCTTTTCACCTACAGTGTATTTTAGCATAGAACGCAGCCGAGCAATGTTTCTCAAGTTGAAAAAAGATGTTCTGAAATTTTTTTTTAAATGTGGAGCAAAGGTTAAATTAACATCAAATATACTTGAGATTTTTTAATTTAGACTGAAGCTCAAGTACAGTGCCATCTATAGATAAGCTATTAAGACTGGCATTACGTAATTGATGGCGGTGCCAATAAGCATGATGTCAGTCTGGTTACAGTTTAATCAAAGGAAATTATAGGTCATCTAAGTTTTTAGATCACAAATACAGTTAGGTAGGAGAGAAGCAGCCAAAGTAGAAATCGGTTTAGTGTGGAGGATGTATATCTGAGTGTCATCAGCATAGAAGTGATAATTAAGCCTGTGTGATCTAAGCAGTTTGCCAAGTGGAAACATGTACATGCTAAAAAGTAAAGGACCCAAGATTGAGCAAAGAGGAACACCGTACTTGACTGGACCAACTTCAGACTGGAACCCGTCAAGAGAAACAAAGTGATAGTGATCAGTGAGATATGACTTTATCCATTTCAGAGCCAAATCTGAGACTCCAAATATGGTTTCAAGGCGAGAGAGTAAAAGATTGTGGTCTACAACATCAAAGGCAGAACTAAAATCCAATAGAATAAGAATAGTTAGTGAGCCAGAATCAGAAACTAACAGAAGGTCGTTAGTGACTTTGACCAAGGCGGTTTCTGTGCTGTGCAGTTGCCGAAAACCAGATTGGAGGGGTTCAAATTGGTTATTTAAAGTCAGGTGATTATGTAACTGAGATAGCACAAGGTTCTTGGCAAGGAAGGGTAAGTTAAATATTGGGTGAAAGTTGTTTAAATTGTCCAGAGCCATGTTGTTTTTTGGTACCAGGGTGATGGCAGCAGTTTTGATGATTTTTGGTACAAAACTGGTTGTAAGTAAGTCATTTATGATATTGAGAATAATGGGGCATAGAGAACTAAAACATGATTTAATTAAATGGGTGGGAATAGGATCAAGTATACAGAAGGAAGATTTCATATTGGAGACTAATTTAATCAGGGATGAGAGTGGGAGAAAGTAATAGACATGTGCAATTCGTTTCGTTTTTCGTTTTTTTTTCATTATTTTCGTTCATTCGTTATCGTACGAATGAACGAACGATTCGGTAAAAATTTTAACGAATAAAGAATCGTTCGAATCGAACGAATCCAAAAAACAACAAAAATCCGAAAAAAATAATTAGAAACAACGAATCTACGAAAGAAGAAAATCCGAAAAACGAAAACAGGAACAACGAAAATCAAATGAACGAAAAAATTTGTACATTCGTAACTTTTTTTTTGTTGAATTGGTAATTTTCCGTGTCCCTTACAATGGCGCTGCTTAACGTGCCTCGAATGGATTGAACGAAAAAATTTGTAAATTCGTATTCTTTTTTTTTCGATTCGTAATTTTCTGTGTCTCTTAAAATGTAATAATAGCATACACATTACATAAAATTATGAATTATGCTCTGATTACGAATCTACGAATGTTACGAATGTACGAATAAATACGAATGCGTCCGAATTTCGAATAAACGAAAATTAAACTAACGGAAAAACGAATCAACGAAAAAATAACTCTAACGAAAATACGAATCGTTACGAATACGAATACCGACGACTTACGAATTTACGAATCGTTACGAATACGAACACCGACGACTTACGAATTTACGAATCGTTACGAATACGAACACTGACGACGTACGAATTTACGAATCGTTACGAATCAACGAAAACGAAAAAAACGAAACGAAAATAAACGAACTTTTTTGTTGTGCACATGTCTAGAAAGTAAAACTAGGTGGGTCAGGAAGTGATGTGAATGAAACATGTGGTGTGGTAAGAATTTGATGCCTAAAGCCCCGTACACACGGTCGGACTTTTTGACAACCAACATGCAAATTAGGTGGTTTGGACCAACATCCGACCGTGTGTACGCTCCATCGGACCAACTTTTTCCAGGTTGCATCGGACTTTTGTTGGCTGTGCGAACGGACCAACTTTCTGCCAACAAAAGTCCGAAGGACCAAAGTCCGAACGTGTGTATGCAGTACCAACTGACTTTTGTCCACAGTACAAACACGCATGCTCAGAACCAATGCAAAAGATCAGACAACAATATAGAAGTTGACCAAAGGTGGCGCTGGAGTATTCGAACGTCCTCTTTTGAAGTGTCGTCAGTACGTTGAAACGTCATTACGTTCGTGTTGGTTGTCTCAAAAGTCCGACCGTGTGTATGCAGTACCAACTTGAGGGCCAACGCCCTTTGGACAAAAGTCCAAGGGAAAGTTGGTCCACGGTCCGACCGTGTGTATGGGGCTTTATTTTAACAATTTGTGAGGGGAAAAA
The DNA here is from genome assembly GCA_028564925.1 of Lithobates sylvaticus. Classification (NCBI taxonomy): domain Eukaryota; kingdom Metazoa; phylum Chordata; class Amphibia; order Anura; family Ranidae; genus Lithobates; species Lithobates sylvaticus. The sequence goes on from CM053027.1 coordinate 69,436,234, forward strand.
TCTAGGAATGTGTTAGAGACCTGTGTTGAGGCTGGTAATGTGGAGGGACTGTGAAATTTTATTAAACTGTCAATGGTGCAGAAGAATTGTCTAGGGTTGCTAAGATTTTCTACAATAGTTTGATCTAGCAGTCTCAATTTTGCCCTTATAGACAACAAATGGTCTTTCCAAACTTGATAATGTACAGTCAAACCAGACTGGTACCATTTGCATTCCAGTCTCCTCGAGACTGCTTTCATTGAACGCAGGTGAGAATTATACCACATAGCTGGACGGGAGAATGAGACGGTTCAAGTTTTTAAAAGTAAGCAGGTACAAATACTGCAGCTGCTGACTTTTAAAATAAGGACACTCACCTGTCCCAGGGTCCAGCGATGTCGGCACCAGAGGCCGAACCGTCCCTCGGTCCTCAGATGCTGCCACCGCCATCTTCAGTAAGGGAATCATGAAATGAAGCTTTGCGCCTACTGCGCATGCTCGAGTCGTGCAGCACAATCTGAATGGTCCCTGCTGTCTCTGGGACCCGTGTGTGTCCCAGCAGACTTAGACAGGTATCTGCACCCCCTCCCCCCTGAAAGGTGCCAAATGTGACACTGGAGGGGGGGAAGGGTTCCGAAAAGCGCAGGTTCAGCACACCGAGACCAAAGAGAATGGAACATTTATCATTTGGTTAAGTAAAAGTAGCAAATAATGGGTGCTGAACAGCGGCAATATACTTGCTTAATAGTCTCAAGCAATTGGGTATCAGAGTCTCCCTGACACAGGCATCACAGGTGGAAAACTATCAGCAATGTTATTATCAGAATAGTACCAGCACTTAAATTGTTCCCCCAAGAAGGCTTATATTACTTGAGAAGTATCTGGTTAGAGAGGGGTGGCTGTTAGGCGGAGTAGCAGTGTAAGCTACACTTGGAAGACCAAAGGCAAGATCCTTGTCACAGCTCTAAAGTCCCAGAGATAGCAGAACCAGCAGAGGTGTCCCTATTCTGTCCATCCTTGTCAGGAACCTTTCCCTAGGACTAGATGCGCTGTCCCTATCCATCGTGGATCCTGTATCTACTCTATCCACTTTGCCAGTGAACGCCAACTGCAGCAGGCCAGTGCTTTTTTATTAGCATTGCCCTCACTAAATATGACCGCCAAGGTCATCCAGTGTTGGAGCATCTAATCCGGCCACTGCTCCCTTGGTGACACCTACAGAGGCTTCAGACGAACAAGGTTCCTTTCATCCTCCATTCCCTCTGTACAGCCGTCAGCAACACCACGCCACCTACAGATTGGAGGGTAAACTGCACCTCCCTACATACCTGCCACTTTCTGCTGTTCTCATTGCATGATAGCGATAACTCATCTGCAGAAGTAGAAAATACAAACTGAGCACATCAGAGCGGTGAACTAATTGTAAAATCTATAAGCCTTATTGAAGAAGTAAAAACCTGTCCAATGCTAATGGCAATGCTAATGTGTAACGCTAATGCTAACGTCTAATGCTAATGGTAGCATGTTAAAGAACTGTGTGAGGTTAATGTAGTGTGTTGATTATGCCAGTATTTCTCAATCTTTCTTTCATTCGGGGCACCCTTTAAAAATGTGCACAATCTTCAGACACTCTATTTTAAAACGTAAAAAACTAAACTAATAGTATTACATGATACAGCAATAGCCAGACACATAGGAAACCCAATGTTAGAGGTCATTTATTCTTCCAAAGCAAACACACTTTTGCACACTGGTACTGACTAGTATTCCAATGTTTCTCTTTTCCCTCAGTTTCTCTCCCTCACTCAACTTATGTCACCCCAGTGCTGACGGAGAGAGGGGCAAAAAGGTATGCTGTGCAGGCTCTTGATGTCCTTCTTATCAACTTATGACATCATTGGTTGTTAGGATGCCAGTGGCTAGAAGGTTGTAATGGTTCACAATGAAAACCTGTGGCTTTCTGTAACTAAATGGCAGGCTTGATCCACCCACTGGCTTGTAAACCATTTTTGGCCAATTTTTAGGCATTTTGCCAAGGCACCCTTGAAGAAACCTGATTGGGCACCCTGGTTGGAAAAGGCTGGATTATGCTTACCGCTATGGTATCCAAAATACAGAGCTTCAAAAATTGCCCTTTTAGCACGGCTGTACTATTATTGGATACACTTCCAATCCCTGTGCATTACTTGAATTGAAGAGGTCAGTTTTATGGACTTATATTGACTTGCACATTTCATATCAGACAATAGACAGGACTAAAAAATGTCTGGGAATGGTACAGCTGTGCCAAAATCAATGTTCAACACTCTGGAACTTATAAGAGATACGACAGAGTTAGGTGTAATTAAAGAAATATTCCATGTATATAATTTTATATGCTTCACTCTCTCCAGCCAGCTTAGTTAAAGTGGTTCTAAAACCCTAGAAAAAAAATTAAAAGTCAGCAGCTGCGGACGTAGTTACGCACGGGGGGAGGGGCCTGAAGCAGCGGGCGGCCTGAGCGAACGCTGACCGCAAGGAGGACAGACGCCGGCGCTCCATGGAAGGTAGGCGCCGTGCACCTCCGAGCGACAGCCCCACGCTCAGGAACACTTTCTAAGGACCGGAGCCTGCTGACTGGCGCCGTGGCGCCCGACGCCCGGGATTCCCCTGCCTCCTGCACGTCAAGCCCTCCTCCTCGCCGACCCAGACCTCCGATGCTTCCCTACTCGGCCGTATGAAGTGCAAGGACCGTGAGTAAAACTTGAATACTAATCCCCCTCTAGAAGGGGGAAGGCTCTCTAAACTTCTCTAAACTGGCAGCATGAGGTAAGCAGGTTTTTGTTACTATCCATATCTACCTGTTACCCATATAAGGAGGAATTCATCAAGGGACTCTGTTTTGTTTTTTTTTTTTTTTTTTTTTTTTATGTCTGCAACTGGAATAGCGGTCTGCTGGGGTCAATGAACGTCTCAAATACTGGTCCTATTAGGACAAATTGACATTTTCTCAGCTGCCGGTATATGTTCTCCTGTTTACCCCCGGAGGCTGAGGGTTGCATTTTGTATATACACCTCTGATAACGGCAGGAACGTCGCCCATCTGGGTCATGACAGGTCCTCCCTAGCAGCATTTACAGAAACAGGTTTATGGCCACTAAGAGGACCAACGGTACCCCAACCGACCAGAAACCCGGTTCAAGGCGAACCTTAAGCTCTAAATGCACAACCCCCATATAGCTTTACTGCTCTCTACAGAGCAAGGAGACCTTAGACCCCAGCTCGCGACGGCGCAGCTTTCACCCACCGCACCTCAGGGGGAGAACTGTATCCCCTCCAGGGTAAAGGGGATAAGGAGGGGGATCTTGGGGCCGGTAGGGAAAGTTACTGCGTTTACTAGTGGTGTTTTTTTCTCCTTGCTGTCCTCTTGCCTACCCTGCCCTTCCCCTTAGTGCTTCGGTGGATATTACTTAGCCCTAGCTTACCACCCCCACTTGGCTCTCCATTTCCCGTAACTATACTAACCCCCTTGAGGGATTTATTTTAAATCTATAAGTTTGGGTTAAGCCTTCCTCTTCACCCCTAGAGGGCGCAGGTAGGGGACTGGTCGTAGGCCTTACGTGAAGGAGGAGGGCGAGACCCCGAGATTCGGGAGTCCCCTTCTAAGGGTACGTACATTCAACTGTGGAGCTCTAGACGGGTTGTACCAACGGGTCAGAGGCAATTTTCTGGACAGTTTTACAGGGGAGCCTCTGTCCCCCACGCCCGAGATTTACAACGAGCCGTAAGGCAAATATCCGGCTGAACTTCTGGTAGAGAACCACATCTGCAGGAGTAAGAAGAAGAGGAACAGGAATTGGGCTCGGAGGAGGCAGGGTGGAAAAAGGCGAGTAACCCAAAATAAATTGGGGAAGTACCCTCTCCAGCAAGCTGGGGAGGAGAATTAGAAAACCTCCCAAAGGAAACATGAGTAAACCATCCAAAAAAGCCCCCCCAAAACCCCTAAACCCGCGGCCAGTGACATAAAACAATACATGAGATCCGGATCCAGCCCACAATCGCTCAATGCAGACCACCAATCTAAAGCTATGACAGACAAAAAGAAAGTTAAAGATAAAAAAGCAGATCAGACACTCGATCAGACCCTATTGGAACAGACGATGGAAAGCGAGACGAACGGAAGCAGGCCTTCTGAACATGAGGCTGAGGCACAGGGCCCTACAAAGAAAGAAATGGAGGAAATGCTCCAGAAGATGGAAAATTCCATCAAAGGGGAATTTACCCTCCTCAGAGAAGACTGGGGCCACCTGCTAGGAAGGGTTGAAACTGTGGAGAAGAAGGTGGAAGGTCAGGAACACGAGACTCTCGAACTGAAGGAGCAAATACGAGTATTACACCTGAAACAAAGGGACACCCTATATAAGCTGGAGGACATTGAAAATAGAAACAGGAGACAGAACATTAGGGTGAAAATGGTCCCCGAGAAGGAAGGAGAGGATTTAAGGGACATTATATTTCTAATACTCAGCCCGCTCATAGCAAAAAACCGTGAAAATTTCCCTAAAATCGAGAGAGTCCATCGACTGGGTAGAAGGCAAACAGTAGAGTCTGGTAGACCCAGAGATATTATCGTTAGGTTTAGACACTACGAGGACAAGGCGGAAATCTGGGCAAAATTATATCGGAGCCCCCCCTTGAATTTCGAAGGCACTGCAGTCCAAATTTATTCGGATTTATCCCCCCAGACTTTAGAAAGACGCAGGCAGCAGAGGCCTTTATTAGAAGCTTTGCGATCTGCAAATATAAAATACACTTGGGGGTTCCCGGCAAGCTTAATCGGCAACAAGGATGGGCGTTCCGCCAGATTGCGCTTCCCGGAGGAGGTGCCAGACTTTTGCAGCAAAATGGGCATCCAAGTCCCGGCTTTGCCAGGATGGGTAGAGGGGGGAGAGAATGGCTAATCTCCTGGGGAGGAGCTGAGGAGGAGGGGGGGGCGGGGGGGTCTGTTCGGGATTCGGCCGTGTAGGTGCCAGGATGGCAGGGAACCATATCATTTCTTTTTCCGCTTGCTGCTCCCCGATTATTGAATACTATCGGGAGAATGGCTGGACTTTCCAGCCACTCAGTGCCCCACCCCTCCTGAGATGGTAGGAGAGACGTAGGAGGCCAGACATTTGAATGGCCCCCAGCGACTCCAAGACCCTAGAGAGGGACAGGGTGGGAGGGGAGGGGAGGAGGGGGGTGGGGGGGGGGGGGGGGATGGGGGGTAGGGGGGGAGGGGGAGGGAGGGGGGTGGGGGGTGGGGGTCTCGTCCGCGTCACCCCGACACCGTGTGAATACTGACATTAAAAGCCTCGTTATTGCGACAGGATGACCTTGATTAAATTTGTATCCTATAATGTAAAGGGACTTAATCTCCGGGCTAAAAGACAAAAGATTCTTGAGGAGTTGAGGGCTTACGGGGCTGGTGTGGTCTTCCTCCAGGAGACACACCTGTCTAGGATGTCCAATATTCAATTAGCCTCGGGTCAGTACCCATCTTGGTATTATGGTGACGCCATTATCAATAGGGCAAGGGGGGTGGCCATCGGATTCTCTAGAGATATACAGTTTCAAGTGGAGAGTAGGGTGGAGGATCCAGAGGGTAGATTTTTGTTTCTGAGAGGTTCGCTTGGCGGCAATAAATATACTTTCGCAAACATATATGCCCCCAATATTAAACCGATTAAATTTCTGAAAGAGATTCTGTCCAAATTAAGAGACTTTAGACAGGGGTATGTCATCTTGATGGGGGACTTCAACTTTTGTATGGACCCGGACCTCGATTGTACGTCCCGTGCTCGTGGGATATGTAAGGAACAACTTAAAATGATCAAGCAGAACTTGAGGGCCAATCAGTTGGTTGACGTTTGGAGGATACAACACCCTGGAGACAGGGATTACACCTTCTATTCCCACGTGCACGGGACGTACTCTCGATTGGATCATATTTTTATCGATCATGCCCTCTTAGAACGAGTTAAGGGCACGAAGGTGGAGATTGTTTCCATATCAGACCACGCCCCAGTTTCAATGGTTCTGGATTGCCCCGAGCTACAGGCCCCCCCATCGAGTTGGAGACTGAATGAGGAACTCCTCCACGATGAGGAAATAGTCGAGCAAATTAAAAACGAAATAAACTCTTTCTTCGAAATCAATGACAATGGGGAGGTATCGGGGTCAACTCTATGGGACGCCCACAAATCCTATATAAGAGGGATCTTAATTACAAAGGGGGCTTGGAAAAAAAAAGAGAGTAGGAAAAAAAAAAAATGCCCTGGTAGAAGAAATAAAAACTGCGGAGCAGATCCACAAATCCACTATCGCACCAAATAGGGACCTTTACTCAAAAATTATCTCCCTTAGGGAAGACTTAAAAGACCTGATGGAACAACAAATAAAACAAACATCGGATTTAGTGGCTAAGGAGAGGTACATTTGGAGTAACAAATCCGGAAAATATTTGGCCAGAACTCTCCGTAATAAAAAGTCCCGTAATTACATCGAAAGAATTAGAAACAAAAAAGGAGATATTAGGTACCCATCTAGGGACATCGCCGAATCTTTTAGAGCCTATTTCGAAGATGTTTACTCGGCGGAACCGCAGGGGATCAGATCTGATAGGGCTATGAAGGGGGAAAGATTTCTGAACAACGCAGGTCTCCCAAAGCTCCCAACGGAGGTAAGTGAGGGGCTAGATAGTCCCTTTACGGAAGACGAAATTAAAAGGGCCCTGATGGGATCCCCCAAGGGTAAGAGCCCGGGCCCGGACGGGTTCACTAATTTGTACTACAAGACTTTCCAGGAGGTATTAATCCCCAGAATTCGCGCATATTTTAATGGACTCGGTCAGAGCTTCGGAATGTCGACTGAGTCTCTGGCCGCGGACATCACCATGATCCTGAAGGAGGGGAAGGATGGATCAGTGTGCTCGAGCTATAGGCCAATCTCGCTCCTAAATGCCGATACCAAATTATACGCTAAGGTTCTGGCCGAGAGGATTAGGGGCCACTTGAGCACACTGGTCCATCCCGACCAGGTGGGATTTGTCCCGGGTAGAGAGGGACGGGACAACGGAATCCGAGCGCTGCTGGTAATTCATAAGATCAGGAAAGCAGGGTCCCCAGGTCTACTCCTGTCGATAGACGCTGAGAAAGCGTTCGACAGGGTAGACTGGGGACTCATGTTCCAAACCTTAACCCATATGGGTTTTGGGTCCAAGATCATTCAAAAAATTGCAGTACTGTATGCCCACCCAACAGCTAGGATTAAAATAAACGGAACAACCTCCCGGCCGTTTCATATGAAAAACGGTACCAGGCAGGGATGTCCGCTGTCCCCCCTTTTATTCATTTTGACCCTGGAGCCTCTGTTGTCCACAATAAGGGGACATCCGGGAATACATGGGGTAACAGCAGAAGACGAGGAACATAAATTGGCGGCATTCGCAGATGACGTTTTGTTCTTCTTGGGAAACCCACAGACATCCATGCCACTCCTGATGAAAGTCCTGAGACAATACGGGGAGATCTCTAATTTTAAAATCAACTCCTCCAAGACATTTATTTTGAATGTCAATGTTTCAAGTTCGGCTCAGCAGAGCCTGGAGGGGCGATTCGGGTTTCCCTGGAAGCAACAAATTAAGTATCTGGGAATAACCCTATCTAGGTCCCTGAAGGCAATGTTCAATATTAATTACCTCCCCCTATTAGATGATATCGCTAAAAAATGCAAAGAATTCAATAATAGACCTTTGACGTGGCTGGGGAGGATCAACTCCGTAAAAATGATGATCTTACCACTAATCTCTTATAAATTCCAGATGCTCCCAATCCCCCTATCGGTAAACTATTTAAGAAAGTTAAATTCCCTAATTATGAATTTTATTTGGAGACATAGGAAGCATCGTATAGCACTGCGTACCTTAAAGCAAGAAAAAAATAAGGGTGGCTTAGCGGTCCCTGATATTGAAAATTATTATCAAGCAGCCGCCCTCTCAAGAATCCCCGAGTGGGGGGCAGATCATAGTGACAAAAGATGGGTAAAACTAGAAAAATCACTAAGCAATTTACAATTGGGTACCCTTATATGGAACCCACCTCATCACAGGTCTTTGGGAGAGAACACGCACGCCATAACCATTAACACATTGCGCATTTGGGACAGGGTTTATAAGCACTTAAACGGAGAGTTTAATTCACCACTAATAGCACTTAGAAACAATGAATATTTCCAGCCAGGGAGGGTAACGGTGGGAGGGGGATGGGTTAAAAAAGAGGGCACATGTTTGAAAGACATAATGCATAACGGTAGGATATTATCACTCACAGAACTTCGGAAAAAAGGTGACATGTTCAAGATGGATGATTGGAGGTATTTGCAATTATGCCACTTTCTAAGTAGCCTTCCCCAACCGATTAGGGCCGCGGACGATCTGACCCGAATGGAGCGGGTTTTCACGGCCGCTAAGGGGAGGAAAATGATCTCCAAAATATATAAACTACTAATAGAGGGAAGTGACAGGGGAATACCTCCATTCATCCAAAAATGGGAGAGAGATTTGGGCACTAAAGTAGATGCACTCACGATAGGCAAGATAATGAAACTAACCCATAGGTCTGCTATAGATACCAGGTCAGCTGAATCAAATTATAAAGTCATGTCTCGGTGGTACATTACCCCGGCTAAGTTAAGCAAGTTTCTCCCGGGCTCTTCGGAGGCCTGCTGGAGGGGATGCCCTGAGAAAGGGACCATGGCCCACCTGTGGTGGGATTGCAGTAAAATTAAGATCTACTGGGCCAAAATTATAGGCTATGTGAAGGAAATTACGGGTAACGAACTCGATAACGATCCGTGGGTCATTTTGCTGCATGGCACCAGAGAAGGGTTAAAACAATATGAGAGGTCACTGGTCCCGCACCTTCTAAATGCTGCCAAGCGAACGATAGCTAGAAACTGGGGCAATCACGATAGCCCACATGTCTGGGAATGGATCGATAGGGTTGAAGATACACGCCAGATGGAGATTTTAAGGACTAGGGCTGAAGAAAGGATGGGGGATATGGAAAAAATAAAATGGGAAGGCTGGCAGAAATTTAAAAAAACCTGGAGCCTTGTAGAAGCAGTTAGGATTCAGCTATAGCCATCGAGGAGACGGATATCCTGTTGCAAACAGACGGTTGAGCCGTGGTGCCGGGGTGACGCGGAGGAAGGGAGGGATGGGTGGCAGGGGATAAAATGACTACAGGGAATGAGAGGGGGGAGAGGCAGCTTTATAGTTTCTTTTTGGGTGTTGTATGATGTATTCTCCTCTTTTTGATAAATCATAAGCAAGTAAAGCCACAATGATGTGACGATCAAATGGGACAGTGATGAACGGACAAGTTGATTCGGGTCCCTTGCGAAAGGCTGAACTGACGTGGCACAAAAAAAAAAAGAAAAAAAAAAAAAAAGAAACTAAAAAAAAAGGTAATAAAAAAACCAAAAAAACAAAAAAAAAACACCAAAAAAGAAAAGTGGATGTAAACCCAATGTCATCCTTTCTAAACTACTGCCATAGGGGTTATCTATAAGGATATACATGCCTCCTGCATGTATCTTTACCTGTCAAATGTCTCCCCTCTGTCTGTTATGAGACCCGAAAAAACTGCAGATTCTGTGGGTGGGTCTGTTGTCTGGAGCTCGGTGGGTGGAGTCATGATGTCAGTAGACTTCCCGCCCACCTCTACACTCCCCTTGCCAATATGCATTTTCTTCTGTGTATTTCTTACACTGAACTTCTGATATGATCTCTAACATCCAGTGAAAAGACAGGGAAGTAACAACATGACTTCAGCATGCCCAATTATGCTGAGGTGTGGAACATCCAATCCTGGCAGAGCAGCAGATGAAAGGAGTGGGAGGGAATTAAAAAATAATGCATGTCTCTTAGGCTAGTGCATGAGATATGTAAATCACCTGCCACTCACAGCAAGGGGGAGGATTTGAGTTTTGAGTTTTTCTCTGTTTGTCAAGATTTATCTCACTGAACAATAAAAGAGTATTGCTCAGAGCTGGATTAACTATATGTGGCAAGAGTGGGCTCAAATGATATGAAATCTTATACTCTACATTATGACATAAAAAAAAAAAATTGGGTTTACATCCACTTTAAATAGACTCTGTCTGACCCAAGATGGCCACCAAAGTCACATGGGGCACAAGCATCAAATCAGATAGCAGCCCCCCTGTGACCAAGGAAATCATAGAGGAACCAAGTCCCCTCAACTTACTCCCCCATCTGCATTGCCACTGCAGTCAAGGGCCACCTGCAGTGGTGAATACAGACTGCACCTGCCTACAAGCTTCCCAAGAGTTCTGTTGAACTAGATTTGGATTGAACCAGCTCATCCCTATTCACCAGTTTTGCCTGTGATCTGCCTGCAGCTGATCTTTCCCCATTACTGTCTTACTATCCTTTGTTTTGCACTGTGTCTCTCTGTAGAGGGGGGCATCTTCTTTGCTGCCTCACTTTAATGCCTCCAGCAAGGAGAACAGTGAGCAGCACAGTAGTGTCAGGGGTCCAAGTAGTGTTGTGGTGTCTGACTGTAGCTTTTCTCACTGTGCCACCTGAGATGCTTGACAGCGCCTTGCCTGATCCCTTGGACAACCTTCGCTTTTATCTTGTTTCTAGTGAACCTTGGAATCTTTTCTCCACTAATGAGCTTCCTGAATTAAGCCATTTCTGCATTTCTTGTTTGCCAGATTACTGTGCTCTTTCAGCTGATATCTTGCTCCTTGCATACCCGTTGCTGTCCTTAAAGTGGTTCTAAGTACCTGTTCACCTGTTCCTGCGTGGCCACCCGAAATGCATTCCAATCACAATGCCCTTGCAATCTGCTGTGGGGGTCAGTGTAAGTTAACTGCACCCCAAACAAAGGTCGCAAATGCATTGCGTTTGCGACACCAGATCGCATGGTACAAAAGTACCATGTAATGCGGTTGTCGTACCTTTCAAAAAGTAGTGCATGCACTACTTTTGATGCACTGCTGTGCGATTTCAGCCCATTCAAAATAAATGGGGCTGAAGTTGCACTGCGCAAAACTGCATGTGAAGCTCACAGGAATTGCAGATACAGTTCCTAGTGTGAATGGGCCCTAAAGGCTGAAGCTTTTTTACCTTCATGCATTCTATACAAAAAGTCTTCAGTGAGCATTTCCCCCCTCAGCCCCCCTTATACTCTCCTGAGCCCAATTCTGATCCAGCAATCTGCATGAGAGCAGGAGCTCTCCCGGGTCTCTCCCTTCAATCACAGCCAGTGAGGAGAGAGCGGGAGTGGGGCCGTGCTGTGCTCTGTCTGTCTCATAGACACACATGGGTGGCTTGGGAGCGAGCACACAAGAGTGACCCAAGAACTAGCAGCTTGCTATGGGGGCACTTAGCAGGGGGGAGGGGCCAGGAGCATCAGCACGGGACCAGAGAAAAGAGCATCAGGGCTGCTCTGTGCAAAACCATTGCACAGGGCAGGTGAGTATGACATGTTCATTATTAGGAAATAAAATAAAAGGTCTGCGCTAAAGGTCTACAAAGGCAACTAGCAATAGGTCTATATACCAAGCCCAATGAGGAAATAAATGTCAATGTGCAGCGCCTACTACATCAGAAACTACTGAAAATCAATGTATATACATATATAGAACCAATAGGAGCATAGTAACTGTGATACTAAACAAAATTACTAAAGTCCCAGAGAAAAGGTGTACCAATGAAACCAATGCCCTCTGACAACGTGCCCATGCACAAAATGCATCAGGGCAGGACTATGCACGGCGGTCACGCCGCCACTTCTGCAACTGGTGGCCATTTTAGTAAGTGGATTGTGACGTTGATTTACTAAAACTAGAAAGTGCAAAATCTCGTGCAGCTCTGAAACCACTCAGCTTCCAGATTTTTTTGTCAAAGCTTAATTGAACAAACTGAAGTTAGAAGCTGGTCAGCTACCATGCACAGTTGCATCAGATTTTGCACTCTCCAGTTTTAGTAAATCACCACCATGCTGGTCATTCGTTTTTTTGTGAATTTTTAAACTCCAATGAATTACTACACTATATGAGAAGCTCCAGTGTGGCTCCATGCGGTGAACACTTATGCCGCATAAACACAGTCGGAAATGTTAGATGTGAGCTTGTTGTCAGAAAGTCCGACCTTGTGTATGCTCTATCGAACATTTGCTGTCGGACTTTCCACCAAAAATGTTGGCTAGCAGGTTCTCAAATTTTCCGCCAACAAAACTTGGTTGTCAGAAAGTCCGATCATGTGTTCAGAAGCAGAAGCTGTCGGTCTTGTAAACTAGCATTCGTAATGGAGAATTAACATTCGTGACGTGGCAAATTAGAAAATCTCCAAATGCAGCGCACAATTCTCTTCTTCTTTAACCACTTCAGCCCCGGACCAATTGGCAGCCAAAGGACCAGGCCCCTTTTTGCGATTCGGCACTGCGTCGCTTTAACTGACAATTGCGCGGTCGTGCGACGTGGCTCCAAAACAAAATTGGCGTCCTTTTTTTCCCACAAATAGAGCTTTCTTTTGGTGGTATTTGATCGCCCCTGCGGTTTTTATTTTTTGTGCTATAAACAAAAAATAGAGCGACAATTTTGAAAAAAAATGCAATATTTTTTGCTTTTTGCTATAATAAATATCCCCAAAAAATATATAAAAAAACATTTTTTTCCCTCAGTTTAGGCCGATAAGTATTCTTCTACATATTTTTGGTAAAAAAAATCGCAATTAGCGATTATTGATTGGTTTGCGCAAAAGTTATAGCGTTTACAAAATAGGGGATAGTTTTATAGCATTTTTATTAATATTTTTTTTTTTTACTAGTAATGGCGGCGATCAGCGATTTTTATTGTGACTGCGACATTATGGTGGACACATCGGACATTTTTGACACATTTTTGGGACCATTGTCATTTATACAGAAATCAATGCTATTTAAATGCATTGATTTCTGTATAAATGACAGTTGTAGTGAAAGAGTTAACCACTAGGGGGAGGGGGGGGTTATGGGCTCTGACGTGTGTGTTTTTTTTTTACATTTAGGGGGCGGGGCTGACATCTGACATCATTGATCGGCTTTCCCGATGACCGGGAACAGCCAATCAATGACAGGCAGAGTAGGAAGCGCGGGGAGAGGTTTGTTTACACATACCTCTCCCCGTTCTTCAGCTCCGTAGCCCGATCGCGGGACACCAGCGGCGATCGGGCCGGCTGGTCCCGCGGCCGGGGTCACGGAGCTCCCGTACGGGTCTCGAGCGCGCCGCTGGCAGCGCGCGCGCGGCCCACGGGCAGGCAAATCAAAGTGGACATACGGGTACGTGGTTTTGCCTGCCCGTGCCATTCTGTAGACGTATATCTACATGAGGCGGTCGGGAAGCGGTTAATGGGATAATAATGAAGCTGCTTTGCTGGTGATACTGATGGAGTTATTGCAAATGGATTTTCAAAGGCTTTTTTTTTCAAGTGATATCAAGAATAATAATAAAAATAGCGCAAAATGAAAAACGGAAAAAGAAAAGCGCAAATCAACACTCACCAAAATTCTACTAATCTAATATAAGTCCATAAAACTGACCTCTTCAATTCAAGTAATGCACAGGGATTGGAAGTGTGTACGGGGCATAACTCTCCATACAACCCATGTATGCACAGTGTGACGCCCTCTTGTGGTAGACATCTGTATCACCAGGCATTTTGGGTTATCCTAGCAGCTGGATGCTCGTGCGTGAAGGATTGGGGAATCCTCTGTTTTTGATGTGCTGTTTGCTGCTTTGAGGCAGCATAGGATTTAGTGAGTGCGACAGTAGCATTAAGCACAAGTGGTGGTGGGTCGCAAGCTAAGGTGGAAGTTTTTTCCTGGACTCTGGATGACACCATTCGATCTTTATATTGTATGCCTTCTCTCTGGGACTTTATTCATTTATTTGGTATCACAGTTACTATGGTCCTATTGGTTTTATATATGTATATACATTGATTTACAGTAGCTTTTGATGTAGTTGGCGCTGTACATAAACATTGATTAAGTTTGTTATTAAATAAAGAAAAAATCTGAACCTTTACAAATGATTTAATTTTGCTACCGCTTATTATTGACCCTTGGCTTGTTAATCGACTATGCTTCCATCTGATCCCATTCAGCTAATACTAGTTACTGACTTTTGGCTTGTTCATCGACTACGCATATTCTTGTTCCTTATCTGCTTCATCTGTTACCTGATGCCCGCTTGCTCTTCCCCTGCTGAGCAATCCAGTGGGGCGCAACCTGGCATTAGCACACAGCAAAACCCATCTCCACCATCAGGAACACTGGTGAAGACTGGCTTGTGCTTAGACCCTGTGCCTCAGGTGAGCTTGCATCATCCATTAGGGGGATCTGCTTGTATTTTTCCAGACAATTATCGTATATACTCGAGTATAGGCCGTCCCGAATATAAGCCGAGGCCCCTGATTTACCACAAAAAAAACTGGGAAAAGTTAATGACCCGTGTATTAGCCGAGGGGGGGAAATGGAGCAGCTACTGTAAGTGGAAAAGAGTGTCAGCAAATGCCCATCTACATGTCCCCTGTGTCCTATACAACCCCCCGTGTCCCCAGTGCAGCCTACCTGTGCCGATCGATCCGCTGTCCCGTGTCCCTCGGGGGCCGCTGTCCGGTGTCCCGCTGTCCCGTGTCCCTCGGGGGCTGCTGTCCGGTGTCCCTCGGGGGCTGCTGTCCGGTGTCCCTCGGGGGCCGCTGTCCGGTGTCCCTCGGGGGCCGCTGTCCGGTGTCCCTCAGGGGGGCGCTGTCCGGTGTGCGGTGTCCCTCGGGGGCCGCTGTCCGGTGTGCGGTGTCCCTCGGGGGCCGCTGTCCGGTTGTCCTGCCGATCAGCGTACATGCTGAGGCGCCAGGCGCCATTGCAGGTTTGAAAGCCGCGCCTCCTCCTCCTCCTCGTCCGTGATAGGAGGAACACTCGGTTTTCCCAGCAGTCATGTGCAGTGTTCCGCCTATCACGGATATTCTCTCATCCTCATCCATGAGATGAGAATGACAGAACATCCGTGATAGGCGGAACACTGTACTGCTGGGAAAATTAGTGTCCGCCTATCACGGATGGGCGGGAGGAGGCGGCGCGGCTTTTGAACAGTGCCGTCTGTCTACATGACAAGCTGTTCATGTAGGCAGACCGCACTGACTCGAGTATAAGCCGAGAAGGGGACTTTCAGCCCTAAAAAAAGGGCTGAAAATCTCGGCTTATACTTGAGTATATACGGTACTCATAAACCTCTCCACTGCTACAGCCACTAACCCTTGAGCTTGATTCCAGAGGGTGACACCACCAGATCCCATTCCAGGTCTCCCGAGACTAGAAGTCAGAGGCAGCAGTGCATTAGATATCACACTACAGATATCCAGCTATGAGTCTGTGTGGACATAGAAAGCACCTTTACATGCCTGGTATTTTTCAGGAGGAATTCCAGAAACAATGTCATTTTTTAGGGTACTGATTAGGCATAATTATCATTTCTAAATGTGCCTTTTAACACAGGAAAACTTTTTTTGAGTTTAGGGGGGTGATGTGGGTTATTGTGGGCTGGGATGAATTTACCTGCCGCAGACCTATATATTTCTACTTCTCTATTATTTTCTTATTTATTATGTGACCACTCTTTACACCAATAACGAACAACTCTGCTGCAGCCTGAGTCTATATTGTAATGTTTATTACAGTTGTGATAATCACCCCCGCTGAGATATTGTCAGCATTATTGGTCTCACCCACTCCACTAATCTCCCTCTCATCAAAGAAAGTAGAAAATGGTCTCTCTGACATCCGATCCATAGTTCACTGCACCGCTGAATGGCATAAGCAATTATAAAGAGCGCCTCTTCCCCAGGATAATTGTTAAGCATCCCCAAGCAGGCAAGCAGAGAGGAACATCAATGGTTGCCGATCTGGAGATGTACAATAATAAGGTGGTGGGGGGGGGGGGGGGGGGGGGGGGGGACGATTATCTAGTTACAGGAGGAGAGTAAACCTATAAATTTCAGGCACATTGAATTATTAGAATTTCATCTGTAAAGTGCATTGCTTACAAAAGTTTATAAAAAAAAAAAAAAAAAACTGCATTATATTTCTAATCCATAGCGTAAGAATTGTGTATTTCTTTGTAGTAGGCAACTTTAGCCAGGCTGAAATCGGTGAGACAGGGGGATCAAGAGAACATCATCTCATGTCTCATAGTGGGTACCCTAAAGTCTGGGTAAACCGGATCATTAACCCTTTCATGCAAACCTCCTCCCGGCCCTTTAAGAGTTCTAAAATCCGTGAGGCAGAAGCGGGCATCAGTCACGAGACATTCCATGTCACATGATCGGAAAGCCCCCTATCCCAAGTATGCATCGAGAGCTGACCAATCCCCATCGGCTACCATGCAGGAAGCGCGCCTTTAGCACGGTAAGTGTTTTACACAGGGCCACATTAAGACCCACATCCTGAGAAGCCGTATATATGCGTACGGCCAGCATGAAGAAGTTAAAGTCTTATACAATTGTGGCTGGGAGTTTTGAAGACACCATGCCACCAACTTATAGAAGAACTTATGGCAACATTGTTATTTTCCCATGCAGTGGGGCCGTGCCCGCACTGCATGATTTAACTGCTCGTTTTTGTCTAGGGGATTTCAGAGCAGACATATACTTACTTAATCCGCCAATCCTCAGAGCACAAGACCAGTCCCGCCACTCCTACCCTCCATTATAACGGTCTTGTGAATGGCCTATTCCTGATGTTATCATGTCCATAGACCGGCTCCAGATGAGAGGAAGGCAGGAACAGACCACTTCTGGACATCGGGAGCATGGTTTTCTGTAGGATCGGGTAAGTATAGCCTTTCGGTGTGCCTCTAGACAAAACAAGCACTTAACCCATTACCAATGCAGTCACAGTTCTTTAAAAGCTTGTTTTTAAACCAGAGTTCCACCCAAAAGTGGAACTTCCGCTTTAAGCACTCCTCGCCCCCTAACATGCCATGTTTAGCATGTCATTTTTTTTTGGGGGGGGGGGTGTGTACCCTTTTTTTCGTGGGACTTCCTGTCCCACTTCCTGCTTCCTATCTTTAGGCCGCCTAGGCGACTCCTCCTCTCACCCTAGGCGGCCCCTCCCTGACAGCAATCTGCTGGGACACAACTCAGGTCCCAGAAGATCGACTGGCCAATAGGAGAGCACAGCGTGACTCACGCATGCGCAGTGCCCACCCGGCCGTGAACCTGTAAGCTGTCACGGCCGGGTACCCACAGTTACCATGACGGCGCCGAGGAGAGGAGGGGGAGAGGAGCTAGCCTCCGGGTGGCCACATCGCTGGACCATGGGGCAGGTAATTGTGGGTTTATTAAAAGTCAGCAGCTATGCTTTTTGTAGCTGCTGACTCCGCTTTAAAAGCTTGAAGGTAAAAGCACAGAAAAATCAAGCATTTTGTACTGCCTACTTAAAGTGTTTTTACTTTCCATAAATTATTTTTTTTTTCACTTGCAATGTGATTTTGAACTTGATAAAATTTTTTCCATCTAACTGCCAGGTGGTGGGGACAGGCAACGGAACAAATTTAGTCCAATTCAGCAAGAATCAGCCAAAAGTTAGTCCATGTATGGCCAGTTTAAGTAAAGATAAAGCCTCATACACACGATCGGACCTTGGACCAACTTTCCCGTGGATTTTTGTCCAAAGGGCGTTGGCCCCAAGTTGGTATTGCATACACACGATCAGACTTTTTAGGCAACAAACATGAACGTAGTGACGTTTCAACGTACTGACGACACTTCAAAAGAGGACGTTCGAATACTCCTGCGCCACCTTTGGTCAACTTCTATATTGTTGTCTGATCTTTTGCATTGGTTCTGAGCATGCGTGTTTGTACTTTGTACAAAAGTCCGATGGTTTTGTGTACACACTGTCGGACTTTGGTCCATCGGACTTTTGTTGGCAGAAAGTTGGTCCGTTCGCACAGCCAACAAAAGTCCGATGAAACCTGGAAATAGTTGGTCCGATGGAGCGTACACACGGTCGGATGTTGGTCCAAAAAAGCTAATTTGCATGTTGGTTGTCAAAAAGTCCGATCGTGTGTACGGGCCTTAAGTAAACGAGGGAAAGATGAATCTTTCAATACTGAATATTCAGATTCTTGCAAAAGCCTGATCATGACTGATTCTCTTTAAACTAGAGTATCAGTTCACATAATTACCAGTAACCATTTTCCTGTTTCTAATATTTGCAGTTGTGTTTGAAATTCCTCAGCAGCAAATATAACACTTTATTACTTTCACAGAAGGTTATTCTTTCAGCAGTTAAAATAAAAAATTTCTTGCGGAACATGGAATAGAGTGGTTTTCGTGTGAGCCTAGCTATTGTAGACTAGTGGTGACTTTTCAGGCTTCAGTGCATTACAAATTGTAAACAGTTGTTCCTTCCTATCGTGATTATAAGAACTGGCTTGTCTATGTAATTGTATGAATTCTCACACAGTATGGGGGATCTGCTTTTATAATCTTATAAAGAATCGAAAAAAGTGGCCAATCAATGGAATCACCAAGGTATGAAGCTTTATATACGTTAACTTTTTTTTTTTTTTTTTTTATTCTTTGTATTGAAATTTTCATAATAAAGTTACAAACATTAAAAAAAGAGTCAACAGTCAGCACTACAATACACCAGCACCAGTGAACAATGCAGCTCCAGACCATACCAGTGACCAGTTTCTTAAGCCCCGTACACACGATCCGAAAATCGTACGGAAAATACCGCATTCGAACCGATCGTACGATAATCGGATCGTTAGTACAGAGCTTTCGAGAGCCGATCAGGACAATTCATCCGATATTATTCTATCGGACATGCACGGAAATTTTATTCGTACGATGCCAGATCGTACAATTTTCGTTTAATCAGTACAGCTATCGTTCGAAAATGCAATACAAATGCATTACAACACATGACATCACTTCCGAATTTTTTTTCTGTCGTGCGGGAATTTTCGTGACTTTAGTAAACTCATCAGATTCAAAGTGAGATTAGCATGCAATAAAAAACGGACGATCATTCGTCTGATAATCTCATCGTGTGTATGGGGCATTGGTATAGTTTTATTTTAATCGCATATAGCCTAATAATGTATCTTCAAATTATTTGCAAAATAATTATAAGTGTTGTTATCTCTATAATGCTTTTGTAACGGGTTTTTTCAGGGGTGGTGTGACATAAGGCCTTTTCACAAATTCCAAAAGGTGACACATGTGGTACCTTGGTTCAGTCTCAGACCACACCCAGGTTAACCTTCACTTGCTACAACAGCATGTAAAAGCAGAACTCCAGGCAAAAAAAATATTCATTAAAATGTAGAGAGGAGGATCCAGACTACCTCCGCTAGATCGCCACATGCCGTGATTCTGTGATCACTAAATCACTTTCCTCTTGTCTTTATCAGTAGACAATGTGGTCAT